>JARYHS010012519.1:39080111-39301128 GCA_031002005.1 Vandiemenella viatica | reverse complement strand
ATCACTAACGGAACTAAACAAACGCATATATAATTTGTTTATTTCACCCAGAAATAATATGCCTACAGCATGGAGGAAGGAATATATGGAGACGAGATAACGCGAAATCCGTGAAACCTCGTGAAAAAACTGTGACTGCGCGGCGGACATCGTAGGAGTACCAAAACATTGGGCTGTTTGCACTGTGTCAGCTGCTGAGAATATTTCATTTTCTAATATTCTAAAGTTTTCTATAATGCCAAGTTGTGATGCATATGGTTGCACAAACAGACGAGATAGGAAAAAATCTGGAATAACGTTTCAAAAGTAAGTGACATTGAAATTATCGTTCTTGAAGTATCTGACAGGCAACCGCAACATTAGTGCCATTCGCTATAAATTTATTCATTGCTCTCAATAGGATCATATTATTCTCAATTTTTTGTTGGTGTAGTGTAGACAATTAGCATATGTTACTATTTTGCACCTGAAAAGCTAGCCTTATTGTAGACAAATGTTGGAAATTTAATTTAAACGGGTCGTGTTTACATCGCGACACAGTCAATATGGTATTCTGCATGCATTACTCACGTTTAAGTTTACACTGAAAATGCACGATGAAATTAATCGTGATAATTTGTGCTGTGCGAACTACTAAACGTGATGAAATAAACTTTGTTGACGGAAATGTAGTTCGCGATGCATTTCTTGTGTTTAGATGTGTCTATATAGTTTGGTTTTGTAGCGGCAATATTAATGGAAATATTGGCATGTTGAAATGCGGTATATACCAGAAGAGAGCAAACAATTTATTTATTATTAGCTGTTAGCTTCTGATTTTTGAATGTACTGATTTTTCTATCAAAATTATGTAGGCCACTACCAGTACAATATCTTCTAAGTAAGCTCAGAAACTATGAGGTCTTATGAAGTATTAATTTTTTTTTAAAGCTCTAAACATTGACTTATTGTTTTTTTTTTTATTTCAGATATGACTTGTTTCTGTTTGTAAATATGTCTACAAGTATATTTCTAGATTTTGAAATCTTCCTTGTCAATTACTGAAACAGAATGTGAAAATATAACCTATTTGAACATCAACTAAAATTTAAGGACTGTAGAAATAAACAGTTTGTTATTAAAGTTAAAAAGAATTACCTGCTCATTAAGTTACGTCCGAATTCATCATCAAATATGGATATGGCGATAGTTTTTTTCTGGTCCAGGCCGCATTTCAACCTAACCACGTCAATTTTAAGGTACAATATCTCGAGAACTAAGCGAGATATCAAAAAAATTATAATTTACTTTCAGTTTCCCTCATCGAGTTACATAAGAATTCGTCATAAAATTGCGGCTCCACGGTTATCGTTGAATCTCCTCATAACCTAACAACCTCACTTTTGAGACAATATATCTCGCGAACTAAGCGAGATATCGAAAAATTTTATTCTTCATTTTCGATGTGTCTCGTCGAGTTACATAATAATCGATCATCAAATTGCGGTGCCACGGTTGTCTTATGATTCCCTTGAGGTTTTTGTGCATATATCCGTGTTTCTCTGGTCAAGCAATATGGCGGCCTCCCCTCCCTACTTGTCTCCACTCGGTTTCACTCCAATATGTGGCGAAGGTCCCTTGCGTCGTCTCCATATATTCCTTCCTCCATGGCCTACAGCATTAAATACACAAAACACTACTCAGCAGAGACAATACGCGGGGATTCTATCATTACCGTGGCGCCACAATATGATGATTGATTCTTATAGAACTCGACAAAAAAATCGAAAATAAAGAATAAATTTTTTTGATATCTCGCTTGGTTTCGAGATATCGTATCTCAAAATTGACGTATTTAAGTTGAAATACGGCCTGGACCAGAAGAAAAATTTCGCTATAGCCAAATTTGATGATGAATTCTTACGTAACTCGATGAGAAAAATGGAAAATTAAGAAAAAAGTTTTTTGATATCTCGCTTAGTATCTCAAAAGTATGAGGTTAGGGTGAGATCCGGCCTGGACCAAAATTTTTTTCACCAAAACCACCATATCATCATGGTGGAAATGCACTATGGGTGTTTTATTTTCTTCCTAGTGATTGTTGTTAGGTTGAAATACGGCCTGGACCAGAAGCAAAAACATCAAAAGCAGAAGGAACTATACCTATGGCTGATTTTTAACATGCTATATCTCGAAAACCAAGTGAGATATCAAAAAAAATTATTATTTATTTCCGATTTATTTCGTCGAGTTCTGCACGAATTCATCATCAGATTTTGGCGCCACGGTAACGATAGAACCATGGAGGAAGGAAATATATGGAGGAGAAGTGACGTTAAATCGGTGAAGCAGGCTCTAAACTCTCCCGCATGGCGGCAGCAGCGGTATTGCGCTTCCAAACATTGCGATGTTCCCAGTATATCCCGAAAACTAAGCAAGATATCGAAAAATTTTATTCTTTATTTTCGATTTGTCTCGTCGTGTTACATAAGAATCGATCATTAAATTTGACTTTTGCGAAATTTTTCTTCTCCATTTCAACCTCACTTTTGATACAGTATATCTCTAGAACTAGGTGATATATCGAAAATTTTTATTCTTTATTTTTCATTTTCCTCGTCTTTTTAAATAAGAATCCATCATCAAATTTGACTTTGACAAATGTTTTCTTCTGAATTTCAACCAAAACCATTCCACATATGGGACGGAATATCTCGAAAACTAAGCAGGATATCAAAAAAATTTATTCTTCATTTTTTATTTGTCATATCTAGTTACATAATAATCCATCACCAGATTGCGGCGTCACCTTTATCCTAGAGTCCCCTTGAGGTTTTTGTACATATTCCCCGTGTCTGTATGGAAGCGGCCATGCCCCCCCCCCCCCACTCCTTCACCTCCCTGCTTCACTTCAATGCGTGGTGAAGGTCTCTTGCGTCGTCTCCATCTATTTCCTTCCTCCATTGATAGAACCATGGAGGAAGGAATATATGGAGACGACGCAAGGGACCTTCGCCACATACTGGAGTGAAACCGGGTGGAGACAAGTGGGGAGGGGAGGCCGCCATATTGCTTGACCAGAGAAACACGGAAATATGCACAAAAACCTCAAGGGAATCATAAGACAACCGTGGCACCGCAATTTGATGATGGATTATTATGTAACTCAACGAGACACATCAAAAATGAAGAATAAAATTTTTTGATATCGTGCTTAGTTCTCGAGATATACTGTCTCAAAAGAGTGGAGTTTCTGGTTGAAATTCAGAAGAAACGTGTCCCCAAAGTCAAATTTGGTGATAGATTCTTATGTAACACGACGATACAAATCGAAAATAAAGAATAAAATTTTTCGATATCTCGCTTAGTTCGCGAGATATACTGTCTCAAAAGTGAGGTTGTTAGGTTATGAGGGGATTCAACGATAACCGTGGAGCCGCAATTTGATGACGAATTCTTATGTAACTCGATGAGGAAAACTGAAAATAAATAATAAAAGTTTTTTGATATCTCGCTTAGTTCTCGAGATATTGTACCTTAAAATTGACGTGGTTAGGTTGAAATGCGGCCTGGACCAGAAAAAAACTATCGCCATATCCAATTTGATGATGAATTCGGACGTAACTTAATAAGCAGGTAATTCTTTTTAACTTGAATAACAAACTGTTTATTTCTACAGTCCTTAAATTTTAGTTGATGTTCAAATAGGTTATATTTTCACATTCTATTTCAGTAATTGACAAGGAAGATTTCAAAATCTAGAAATATACTTGTAGACATATTTACAAACAGAAACAAGTCATATCTGAAATTTATAAAAAAAGCATAATTCAATGTTTAGAGCTTTTAAAAAAAAATAATACTCCATAAAATCTCATAGTTTCTGAGCTTACTTAGAAGATATTGTACTGGTAGTGGCCTATATAATTTTGCTAGAAAAATCAGTACATTCAAAAATCAGAAGCTAACAGCTAATAATAAATAAATTGTTTGTTCTCTTCTGGTATACACCGCATTTCAACCTGCGAACATTTCCATTAATATTGCCGCTACAAAATCAAACTATG
This sequence comes from Vandiemenella viatica, assembly GCA_031002005.1. NCBI lineage: Eukaryota > Metazoa > Arthropoda > Insecta > Orthoptera > Morabidae > Vandiemenella > Vandiemenella viatica. The sequence continues at coordinate 39,297,082 of JARYHS010012519.1, read as the reverse complement.
TAGACACATCTAAACACAAGAAATGCATCGCGAACTACATTTCCGTCAACAAAGTTTATTTCATCACGTTTAGTAGTTCGCACAGCACAAATTATCACGTTTAATTTCATCGTGCAATTTCAGTGTAAACTTCAACGTGAGTAATGCATGCAGAATACCATATTAACTGTGTCGCGATGTAAACATGACCCGTTTAAATTAAATTTCCAACATTTGTCTACAATAAGGCTAGCTTTTCAGGTGCTAAATAGTAACATATGCTAATTGTCTACACTACACCAACAAAAATTTGAGAATAATATGATCCTATTGAGAGCAATGAATAAATTTATAGCGAATGGCAATAATGTTGCGGTTGCCTGTCAGATACTTCAAGAACGTTAATTGCAATGTGACTTACTTATGAAACGCTATTCCAGGTTTTTTCCTATCTCGTCTGTTTGTGCAACCATATGCATCACAACTTGGCATTATAGAAAACTTTAGAATATTAGAAAATGAAATATTCTCAGCAGCTGACACAGTGCAAACAGCCCAATGTTTTGGTACTCCTACGATGTCCGCCGCGCAGGCACAGTTTTTCCACGAGGTTTCACGGATTTCGCGTTATCTCGTCTCCATATATTCCTTCCTCCATGGATAGAATTGCCCAATACGCTACTCAGAGACAAAACCAAGACACTACGACTCAGAGACAATACTACTATAGACAAACCACTTCTCCAATTCCACTATTACAGGGGACATGTTATCAAAAAACCAAATATGTTATACAACCATGGAGGAAGGAATCATGGAGGAAGGAATTCCTCCATGTATACAACCCTTTGACGAAGCATTAAAAAAAAAGCTATGGTATTAAATTTCCTTAAAAAATTTTTTTTAAAAAAACAATTTATTTGACTTATAAAATTATTTTTTATATCAGCAAGTTTTATCTAATACATTGGTTGCTAAATAAAATAAAGAAAAGTCGCTTGTAAAGTAAATAAATTTGTTTATAATTTGCAATCTAAGATTAGCATTCATGCAAAATCTTTGGTGATGTTTACATTTGTATTCAGTGTTGTGGGAATTTGAATTTATGGACTTCGATATGTCCGGGACACGTATGCATTTAGAGTTTCGCTTCCCTTGCAGTCTGTCAGTATGCTCATTTGTTGAGGCAAAATATTACTTGATGTGAATAAAATCTTGTTTGTTACCTGGTGGTACATAGACCTCAAATTGCCTTACTGTTTAAATTCTGTATTTACAAAAACATTTAGAACGAAATGTTCTGGGCCATTACTTTATTGATTTCTAGTGCTAAATTGCTACTAGTCCCAGCTTAGTAAGTACAGTCAGAGTAGTTGCATAAAAGTTATATTGATTCCGATTAAAAGCTTTTCTGTGGTTCTTATATGACGATTTTTTGCATGGGAAGTATTTCAGGGTCAAGTTTAAATCGAGATACATTAGATGTATTAATGCGCTTTTGATAGAAGCTTTGATTTTCGAGCTACAGTGTAAGCGGTTAGTAGAATGAAATGCAGCCTGTTCCATAATGACAACTGTCACTCCTTGTTAGAGCATAAGGAACTTGGGATTCAGTTTTTATAAATAATTTAAGATGCTTTCATGGCCACGATGTTACTAACTACATTATTTCATACATATGGAAGTAGATCCTCATTTAGTGTGCTCAATGTAGCCTGGACCAGGATTAAAACTAGAACTATGCATAAGGCATTATGGTTCTTATATTTATCCATTTTGATTACAATAACATCACATTACTATCATCATTAATTGAAACACATCTAAATAACTACTGGTAAATTTCCCATGTAAAATGAATTTTTACTTCCATGATACTTTATAGTGCTTGAACTTCTACAGGAATATTATAAATGACAACTCTACATATACTGTAATTGTTAATCATATAAATATAATTGATTTAGCTATTTTCCATCTTTACACATAGCCGGTCAACAGATTTTGAAGTTCACCGAAACTGGCTTGCTATAACTCATAGTCTGCCAATTAGTGAATGGTACAAGGAAGCAACTTCAGAATGGACACTAGATTATCCACCATTATTTGCATGGTTTGAATTTTTTTTGTCACAACTTGCTGTACTATTTGATCCTGAAATGCTGAAAGTGGGCAACCTGAACTATGCATCAGAAGCCACCATACTTTTTCAGAGATTGTCTGTGGTGGCTACTGACATATTGTTTGCATATGGCACCAAAGAGTAAGTTAATTTTTAATGTATAATTTTTCTTGTTTACAAGTTTATTAAGCCTACAAGCAACAATGATATGATAATTTTTGTCTTGCACTATAGGCCGTACCTATAATTAGATTTTAAATTTACTGGAATAATTTAGTTCATACTGGTAGGACGCTAATTAGATATGGAACAATTAATGCTATATAATTAGAAGATAACTAGTTGCCCAGTTATTGTAAACAGTTAACATTTGGATACTACAGATTTACATTTCGTAACTGTCACACACACACACACACACGCACACACACAAATTGTATAGCTGTCACCTTATATTGCTTTGAATTAGCCTCTCTTGGAAATAGCTGTTCTCATTTCTTGTGGAGACTATGTTATAAGCTGCAGTAGTACTATTTTCTACAAACATGTAGGTTTGGAAGACATTCTATTTTTTGTAGATAAATTCTTTGTATTAAGTATAGAAAGTAGTTAGATCGCACAAAAAGATACACTATTTAATCAAGCAATGAATCAATTGTTATGAACCTGGTACAATAATATTTATGCAGTAATTGAATGGTACACAAATAATGGAAGAAATTAGTACTGCGGGTATAGTAAATCTTAAATGGACCACAATCGATTGTGTTTATAGCTAATAATTCTTAGATTTCATTGTTCACCACTAGCAGGCCAGTTCTAACTAAACTTACCACATCTGTTCACCCCTATTGTTCACTAGCGACTTCCAGGTTTCCTGTAGATTTATTACAATCTTAAAATAGTGGAAGAAATTCTCAGCATACACTAACATGTAGGCCTAAATATATTTCAAAATCTCACACAGTTAAATAATTTACTGCCAAATATTTGGAGATGCTAATAAGGTATCATCATTGTTTGATTTGTATTTACTCAGAATGTTGATAGTAATTTTGCTTTTCATTTCGTCATATTCTTGAAATGGGATTAGTGGAGATCGCGATTCTGCCTGCTGTTGGCATCATAATACTGCAGTGGTCAAACGCAAGACTCCGCTAGAAATTCTTTCCGATGTACATTTAACTGTTTCATGCTGGTCCAGGCTGCATTACAACCTAATTTCTGGTTGAAAATAATTGTCCTGACTGTATTACAACAGAATTATTGCTTGCAAATCATACGTTTTGCTACTGACTGCAGCAATATTACAACGATATTATTTAATGTTGTTGTTACGGAATCGCGATCTCCAATAGACCCCCTTCAATACATATTTTTAATTAATGTTTGGAATAGCAGAAAACTCGCCTTCTTTCTTTGGTTCTTCATAAATTATTAAACATTAAAAATGATATATAATGAAATTAGTAACATATATAAACTCAGTAACAATGGAGCAGGAAAAAATTCCACGTGGTAATATTTATATAGAAAGGAAAGATAAACTATACCCACTACTCACCAAAGTTGAAGGGAGAAGTGCAGCATCATCAAAAAACACGTGTTTGTTTTGACCCTGGTCACTAGTGTGAGCTCAGTCAAATGTTTGTTTTCTTGATAAAGGATACAGTCTGAAATTTTGTGTTTTTTATGTTTATGGAGTGTTTTTTGTTGCTGATGCTCTCCTCTGCTCAATTTGCTTGAGTGGTGAGTATAGTTTTTCTTTCCATATAAAGTCCACACGAAACTTGGAAGATATAAAATGAAATAGTCTAAGACATTACTATATGTATAATATCTGCCTATGGGTTTTTCATTAGTATTGTGTGATTTATTTGCAGTGTTCTTAAGTTTTGAGTGGAAGATAAACATTTAGATTGGATATTAATCACCGCTTACCCTAATTGAAGTCTGGAACAATTTCGAAACACAGATACACTCATTGAGCATTGAAATTTTTGAGCTTATGTCCCTTTGTGAACATTAGAAAGCGGTGGCTGCTGCATGATGGAGGCTCATCTATTTGGTTGGTGCCTCTGGGTGGGAGAAAAAAACAGCATGAATCCAAACATTATAAAATTGGAAACTAATTTGTGGAAACATGGCATAGGCCAGCAGAAGGTAACTGCAACAATTATTGTACCAAAAGTTTTTGTACACAAAAGATAGTAATTTGAATTAAAAGAATTCAATGGTACTATATTGTAATTTAAATAACATCTATAGTGAGTGGAAGTTTGTAATGGGAAGGGAAGTTTTGGGTGGCAGTAGGGAAGAAAACAAGGAAAGTTACGGGATGGTATTTTAAGTTGAGAGCCAGCAGTTGCCTGGTAAGCCAGTTCCCATCTTCTGAGTTCAGAGAAGCTGCTTCTGTTTGGTAGGACACTAATGACATATATGGTGAAGCAAAAATTAAAATTGTTAATCTTATGAATGGTGGCATGAAAAGATACTAGGTGGTTAGGGTTCTGATGAATACCATTTGCCTTTTGCCATTCATTCTAATAGCAAGGGGATTCATGCTAAGTCCCGTGTAAGATGCTGGGTAATGGTTGCTGCTACATTACAATACAATACATTCATTTTCAATAGATTCCAATACAAGAGACCGGCTCTGTGAGATATGAAAAGTTTTCCTTTTACAAATAAACAATTGCATAACAAAATACATCAATTATGTTAACTACATTTGGACAAATTATTTTGTAGATACCTCAAAAATAAATTCTTCAACAGAGTAGGAGAACTTTTCAATTAAAATTCTTTTAATTTTATTATCTGCTAGACATTTAAGATGTATTGGGCTTCTTTTTGAACAAATGACAATGATTTGTAATCCTTGTGAAGATCATTTTTACTTCTAGTGCCATAATGGTGTATTTTACAGAGTCTTGACTGGTTTTAAGCGATCTTCCATGTATTCCTATCTTGTGCTAACCTCTTCATCTCAATGTACTGTGAGTACCAAGCTTGCAGTGGTGTGAGTGCAAAACTTCAGTCTTAGCTGTGACTGTGGATAACGGTGGATATTTCAGTTCTAACCTTGCAAATATAACTTGGTCACCATTTAAATGGAAAAGAAAGGAAAAATACACCCAACACTCACCAAAGTTGATGGGAGGAGGGCAGCAGCAACACAAAAAAACACACACACAAACAAAGAAAAGACAATATTTCTACATGAGTCTTAATCATGTGGCGGGCTGGGATGTGACCACATATTTTCCCCTGCCATATGTCTCGCCTCTCACATGATTAAGACTCATGTCGAAATATTGTTTTTTCTTTGTTGCTGCTGCCCTCCTCCCTTCAACTTTGGTGAGTGTTGGGTGTATTTTCCCTTTCTTTTCCATGTAAATATTGCCTAGCGGCATTTCTTTCCTTTCATTGTTACCTATATTGGTCACCATTTAGTTTAAATAATACGAAACTAAGAAAGTTTGTTTTAAATAAGTCACAAGCCTATTGCTGCATACATATTTTATATTCATGAAAAAGTTTGCAAAGTCACAAACTGAAACAGCATCAGACTAATTCTCTGAAAATATAATTACAGATTCGACTAACACATTTGAGTCAGACCAACCTCACGACCCCTAGTTAACTTTTAGCTACATGAGGTGTTGAATTTTCTGCACACGCGTCTAACTAGCGCCAACGAACTACATAATCCCGCGCTTACTATTTCTGGAAGACTGGGGTGAGGGAAGACTCTGGGCAGATATTTAAGATCACTGGCCGTGGGAATCTGCAAAACTTCCGCTTCACACGAGAATCTTCCGATAACTGATCAGATTCTTACAAACTTACATCATATATCTTGACCTTGAATGTTAAAAATGTTTCTAACACTCTGAAATTTTGAGAATCACTAGATATTGTGAAAATGTCATCTTCAATCCTTATAAATAATTCTATAACTTTAATAGTTTTACCGTAAAAAATATTTTAATGCGATTCCTAAAACTTGTTCATAACTTTCACAAATTTACAGTTACTAAACTGAAATGACTTATATTCTACTCCTAATGTGTTGCTCTTTTATCTGATATTAAATAAAGTGTGTTTACTATTTTCAAAAGTTGGATAAAATTCGTAAACTAAAAACAGAATCTCACTAATCAATATTTCAGAAGTTATTAAAGTTATCGACTTGAAAGTAGTTTTAATCAAATCTACATATTTAAAAATGATCACTGAGTGAACTTAAAGTCTCTAATTGCTTTCTTCGATCTATTACGAATTTTTGTTGTAAATATCACTCCTCCAGGTTAATGCTTGAGACTAAGGCAACAGAAAATACTATCTTAAAAGCTGTAAACACCTAATTGAATTAACATAGTAACTGGCTTTAAAATTGTTATGCAATACTATCCAATCTAACATGCAGTTGTGAGAACAAATTTTATCATGTAGTTACAAAATTTATAAGATCCCTGACAATACCCCTTACAACCCACATCTTCAATTATCTGCTCATGTATTCTGATCTCTGAGTTTATCTACAATTCTTCTTTAATTGTTCCTTTCACTAACAAATATACCATTCCCACATGTCTCAAAAATGTGACCCATGTCTCTGATTTCTGTTAGACTCTTCCACAAACTTCTTTCCTCACCCACCATTTTCAAAACACATTATTTTCGTGCATTATCTGTCCATTTAATTTTCAGCATCCTTCTTTGGCACCACATTTCAAATGCTTCAAGTTTCCTTCCTTCTCGTATTCCTAAAGTCCATGCCTTGCGACCGTATTGTGCGTTGCTCCAAACATAAAGTTTTTTTAAAAAAAATTCCATGTCCTAGATCAATATTTTAAACTAAAAGATTTTTTTTTTTTTCATGATGACCGAGACTGGTGGGTGACTGGTAACATTCTGGTCTCACATTCGAATCCCATCCGGCCATCCAGATTTGGGTTTTCCATGGTTTCCTCATATCATTCCAGGAGAATTCCAAGATGGTTCCGTCAAAAGGCCATTACTGAATTTCTTCCCCTTCCTTGTCCTCAGTCTTTTCCAACCTCTGATGACCTCAACATCAACAAGGCATAAAGCCATAAAAAAATTATAACCTTGTCTTACACCCTTTTTAACTGATGGATGTCTATCATGATTCTCTACTTTTATTACATCCACTTTATTCTTATAGAATATAAAGTATTCTTCTATCTTGGTATGTAATACCTGACTTCTTTAAAATTTTGAACATCTTTTTCCACCTAATGTTATCAAAAGCTTTTTCTAAATCAACAAATTATTTTTGTTTTTCTTGATCCTCCCTTCAAGTATTAATTTAAACCTAGAACTACTTCTCTTCTACTGTGGTTTTTCCTAAACCTAAACTGATCTTATCCTATCTCTTCTACTACCCTTTCCATTCTTTTGTATATTATTCTGGTCAGTAGTTTTGAAGCTTGTGATGTTAGACTTGTGGTGCAATAATTTTCACATTTGTCAGCTTGTGCTTTCTTCAGAAGTGTGAAGGTGATACTTTTATTCGAATCAGTTGGAATCTTTCTTGTTTCGTAACTTTTTGATATCAGTTTGAATAATTTTTGGATTCCTTTTTCTCATAGGGATTTCAGAAGTTCTTTGGGAATTTCATCAATTTGAATTGCCTTATTTGATTTCAATTGATCAGAATCTTTCTTTAAAACAGGATCACCTAAGTCATCAATGTCATCATCATCTTCTTTTTCCAGTATACTGTTGTTCAAATCAACCCTGTCATACAGTTTCTTTATGTATTCCTTCCACCACTGAAAACAAGTTTCCCATTAGCAGCCTTAATGTTTATAGATTTTTTCTTCATTATTACAAAATTCTGTTTGATTTTTCTATATGTCACATCTACTTTACCTAAGACCACCTTTCTACCTTTTCTACTTCTTCAGACTTTTTCTTGCAGCGATTTTTCTTTTAATATTTTTTTTTTTTTTTTTTTTTGCATTTCCTATTTTTTTATTATTATTATTTCTGTATCATCTGTACTGCTTTCTCCCTGCTTCATCCTGAGCATTTTTGTGCCTACTCCTTTAATCTGTAAACTCCTAAATTTCTTCTGGGATCCAAGGTTTTCTGGAAACTTGTTCTGCGACTCCTAATGTCTCTTTACCTGCTTTGATTATTTCTGTCTTCATTCCATTCCATTTGTTCTCCGTTGTACTTCTTTCAGAGTTATTTCTTAGACCCCCTTCAACCATCTCTGCAAATTTTTCTCTCATGTTAAATAATTTCAATGGAACCATTTGCAGTCTGTTATGCCTGGATTGGTTCCTTATTCTCTTGATTTTCTGCCTGCACTTCATAACTATCAAATGATGGTATAAATTCATGTCAGCTCCTGGATATGCTTTACAATCTAGAACTTGATTCCTGAATCTCAGTTTAACAATGCTATAATCTAGCTGATATCTGCCTGTATCCTCTGGATCGCCCATGTTTCTTAAATAGCATATTCACCATGGCGAGTTAATATTTTTTCTTGCTCATTTCTTTCTCCTAGATGAAAACTTCCTTCAGTGTTCCCCTCTTTTCCTTCTCCCGCTACCACAATCCAATCACTCATGATTATTAGATTTTTCTGTGCCTTCACATATTCGATTAAGTCTTCAATTTCTGTGTACATTCTCTTTATTTCTTCATCATCTCCCTGTCATATACACTTGTACTAATGCGGTTGGAGAGGGCTTGGTTTCCACCCTCTTCAAAATAATCCTGTCACTAAACTGTTCATAATAACTAACCTATTTCCCTACCCTCTTGTTCATTTCAAACCCTACACCAGCAACTCCACTCCGGTACCGAATCAGTAGTGAAGTGTCTGATCTTTTTATTCATGAAAACGGTGTTCCTCAAGGGTTAGTTTTAAGCGTGACCCTATTTGGTATTGCTATTAACAATATCTCCTTTGTTATAAGGAGTCCCATACGGTACTCATTATACGTGGATGATTTTTTAATCTTTTGTTCGCCATCCAGTCTGAGAGGTGCTGAGCGGCAGCTGCAACTCGCATTGAACAGGCTGGATGAATGGTCAGTGCACACCGGTTTTCGATTCTCAACCGAGAAAATCCGGTGTTCACTTTTTGCCTGTAGCAGAAGCCTTTTAGCTGAGCCTCACCTTACCTTGAGGAATACCATTTTAAGTTTTACTGATTCTGTTCAGTTTCTTTGCCTCATTTTAGACAGTAGGCTAACTTGGCTTTCACATCTTTAAATGTTTTAAAATATTTATGTGGCAAGTCATGGGGCGCTGATTGCTCCTGCCTGCTGCAATTTTATAGAACCTTTGTACGGTTGCGTTTGGAGTACGGTTGCATAGTATATGGTTCGGCAAGGGACAGTTATCTACGGATACTGGATAGTGTCCACTATGCAGGAATTCGGCTCGCCACAGGTGCCTACTGCACCAGCCCTACACCCAGCATTTGTGCTGAGTCTGGTGAGCTGCTGCTTTCCATCCGCCAGCATCTCCTCATGGTGTGACACTATGTACATATTGCCACAACTCCTGGTAGTCCCCTGCACGACGTAGTACTGAAACCGAACTATGAACGGCTTTATGCTAATCGCTGTAGAGCGACCAAACCTTTCAGCCACCGGACAAAGGCTATTTTAGAAGAATATGGTTGTGAGCTACCAGCTTTTAATCACCAGGGTTGGAGTAAATCGCCACCCTAGCTTTTGAAGAGGCCCAGAACAATTTTAGACCTGTCACGGTACAGTAAGCTGTTTACCGCTAACAGAGTATTTCTGAGTGTTTTTAATGATGTTTTAAACCAGCATCGTGATTTTACCCCGGTATATACGGATGGGTCTAAGCAGGCTAACGGAGTTGGCTGCTCCGTAGTGTTCCCTCAAGCGACTTACACATACAAGTTGGATGGCAGGTGCAGTGTTTATACTGCCAAGTGCTATGCCCTGTTAAAGTCGCTCCAGCATATGAAGGTAAGTTGTTATCGGAAGTACATCATATGCTGTGATTCCTTCAGCTGTATTGAAGCCTTAGCAAACATGCACCCAGCAGACTGTCTAGTCCAGGACGTCCTCCTTTCCCTCCAATCCTGTGGGAAGGAGGTTTTATTCTGCTGGGTACTGGGCCATGTGGGAATCGGAGGGAATGAGGCAGCTGATGTAGCTGTCAAGTTAGCCTGCGACAAAAGCAGAACTCACTTTGATCCGGTCCCAAAGTCAGACCTTGCCTTGGCGGCGAGGAGAATTGTTTTTGAGGTGTGGCAGAGGCAGTGGCTGGAAGTAGGGCATAATAAACCCCGGCTGGTCAAACCGATCGTTCAGCCATGGAGCAGATCCTTTCAGCAGACGAGAGTGGATGAGGTTCTGCTTACTCGCCTCTGCATAGGGCACTGTCCACTGACACACGGTTTCCTTCTCCGCCGGGAGGACCCACTGGAATGCGATGCTTGTGGTGTACCTTTGACGGTACGCCACATTTTAACTGATTGTTTTTAGTTTTAAGGGCAGATATTGGCCTAGCCAATGATCTTTCCCCTGTTTTAAGTAATAAAAATGACAGCGTGACGAAGGTTTTAAAATTTTGTTATTTGGCCGATCTTGTACCAAAAATCTTTGGCAGATCGGCCTAGGTCTTAAGAGTTGATAGGTGGTCTTTTTACAACGACCTGTTCAAGTACTCTTTTTAAGTTTTTAGATTATTGTGCTGAGTTCTCCATGTTATAGCTGGCTGGCCCCTTTACAGCCAGCCAGCTAGCTAGTTGTTTTAAGTCTCTTTTAAATTGGTTGCTCTTTTACAGCCAACCAGCTGTTGTATGTACTTATGTTTTTTATGGCCCATTTACAGCCCCTGTTTTAGTATTTTACTTTATCTTGCTGTCTTTTTGGCCGACCTCTTTACAGTCGGCCATGCAGACGGCTTCTTTTTTTAGTGTCTTAGCATCTTTTTATTTCTGTCTGGTTGGCTGACCCCTTTACAGTCAGCCATGAAGACAGTAATCATGTTCAGTTTTAAGTCACGCTGTCATTCCATGGTTAATTCAGGGCGCTAATAACCCAGATGTTGGCACACCCTAAAGCAGCAGCAGCAGAAGAAGAATGCCAGGATGCTTCCTTCAAAAGGCCATGGCCAAATTCCATCCCATTTTGTCCCCAGTCCCATCCCGCCTCTAAAGATGTTGATGAGGCATAGAGCCATAAATAAAAAAGAGCAAGAGGGTACCCTGAACCACTACCTGCTTTTTCGCCCTCCTGTATTTGCCAGAGCCTTGTCCATTCTAACGGGGTAGACCACGTGAAGAAGAGGTTGAAATTTGGTTGGAAGAGGCTAATACAGTCTCTCCAAGACCATTACACACCAATTTGTGTGTACAAAGGACATTAATGTGTATATATACGTGGCCACTGATGTTGAAAACTTCTTGAATAGTTCTCTGCATGAAATCCTACTGGTAACACTTCACACAATTTTTATTACTCACTTTTGGGCTGTGAACACTTTGTCTAAGTGAGTAGAATTGCTCCAGAATATTGTTCGATATGACATTAAGTAGTGAAATGAATTTTTTTAAAAATCTATTTTATTCATACGGAGATCACCTATAGATGAAATTGTGGCTGCACCTAAACGCTTCAGCATTCAGCAGAGACATGTACGCTCCAATTTAAATTACGAGCAATATGCAAACCTATAAATTTCACACTCTCTACCTCTTGAATGGACAGGCTGCAAATTTTACGTCTGGTGCTAACCTGTTTGATGTACTGAATTGCATATATTGAGTTTTAACAAAGTTTAAAAACAAGCCATTAACTGTAAAACCATTTAGTAATAAGGCAAAGACATAATTTGAAATATGTTCTGTAGATAAATGTGGAGTATTTTAAATTCCAATGCTTGTGCCATCTGCAAACTGGAAATTTTTTTAGTTTTTCGACGTAACACAGTGTAGATCATTTATATATATTAAAAACAATAGTTGCCCCAATATAGATCCTGAAGTACTCCACATCTGATAAATTATCACTCGGAAAACAATGGACTACATAACACAGCCTTAAAATGTTCCAGATACACTTTCTGTTTTTTCTTCAGAAAGTAAGGACTAGGCCATTAATTAACAATGTCATCTATACCATAATACTTTATTTTTTGTATCAGTAGTTCATGAGCAACACAAATGCCTTAGACAAGTCAATTCCTACAGGCATTAATTTATCATTTGTTTCTTCTAAAATATTGTGAGTGAATAAAAATATAGCTTGTTCTCAAGGGCGTATCCAGGATCAGAACTGGGTGGGGGTGGGGGGCAACTATTTTTTTCTGAGGAAGTGGGGGACTGAAACATGATGATTTCTTACAAAATAAAACTCAATTCTATTAAGTAAACTATATTTATTATTGATTAACATCGTAATCCAAGGACCTTCTATGCAGTTAATAAAGATCGTAACTCAATTATAGTTTTTTATGTAAACATTAACTGTCTCAGATTCTCAGAAAAAATTTCAATTACTTTATTTGTCAATATCTTACGGTGTACTTTCACAAAATTTCAATGCACACTCATCAGGCATAGTCCAGTCAATCTTTCCTCCTCCGTAGTGCTTCTGAGCCACTTCTTCACTCGTCGAAGTGTACTGAAGGCAACTTGATTTTTCTTCTGGGAGGGGGCAGCAGCCCTTCCCCCCCCCCCCCCCCGCCCCTGGCTGGATACCCCTATGCTTGTTCTGTTGAATGGCCCTTTTGAAAACCAAAGTGTGATTTAGTTAGAATGTTATTATTTTTAACGCGTTGGTAAACTATTGTACACTGCTGTCTCAAAAACTTTAGAGAAGGGTGTTAGTACTAAAATAGGACAGTAATTTAGTACAACTGGCTTATACCCCTTTTTATAGAGTGATTTAACTGCAGCACACTTTAGCCTTTCTGGAAAGGCACCTTCAAGTAAAGATACATTTAACAGATAACTTAGTATATTACTTAATTTCATGGAGCACAGTTAATTAATCAGCTGGAAATTCCATCATAGCCAATCAGTGTTTACTGTTAATAGACATGGTAACTTTTCTTATTTTTTCTGGAGTAGCTTAAACTACGAACATACCATCAAATTTTTCTTGGAAGCATGTATTTACAAAATCCATATCATGGGTCGCTGAGTTATTTTCGGTCAATAAAACTGTTTATTAAATATATCAGAAATAGAAAAATTAGTTTCTACTGAATTTTCTTTAGTATAAATATCATTACTTGCCTGATAATTTTTCCCTATTTCCTTGTTTTACAATGTCCTATACTATATTAATTTTGTCTTCAGAGTAATGAATTTTAGTAGTACGACACCTTTTCGCAGGGGAGACTTTCAAAATAATTTAATACAGTGTCTAAAAATGTTGTATTTTCCATTCATACCTTGTGCATTGTTACTTGTTCCCAATTTGTGGTATTAAGACACTTTCTAAAAAAATTAAATGATTCATCATTTATTACTCACTGAGGTTTAAAAGCATTACTTTTGGAGCTAGTTCCTACTACAGTGTTGATTATTAATAACTGGGCATCATGATCCGAAAGTACATTGATAAATGGCTTGATTATATAACTAGATTTTGGGGTATCTAGGAAAACATTATCTATAGCTAAGTAACTATTATTCATTATTACTGTGGGAAAATTGGCTACCTGAATTGGATTGAATGAACTGACTAATAATTCCAATATGTCTTTAGAGGATAGGTTATTTAAAAAATCTACATTGAAATCGCCACACAAGACTATGTTATGATTTATAGCTGTGCCATGTCGTTTATTGGATTATCTAAGCTTTCGGCTGTTATACTCCAACCTTCTTCAGGTATTTATGTTCACATAGCAACAGTCGCCAAGCATTGCAGAGGAAAAGGCCGCTATCTTCGTTGACGTTGAAATTCCTTAAGATTTCTGCTGCCTCTTTCACACGTCGAGGCCACCACTGGTCTTCTCTCCACAGTAGCCTCGTGTCTTGAAATTTTATTTCATGCCTGGTGTTAATAGCATGGTGAACAATGGCAGATTTGTCGCTGTTGTTATATTTGTAGTGGCGGATATGTTCTTTAAATCTCTCCGCCACTGTGTAACCTTTCTCGCCGATGTATACACTGCCACAGCTGCAGGGGATTTTGTAAACACCTGTAAGCTGGTGTGGGTGTGATCTGTCTTTTATCCTGGATAATGACTGGCCAAGTTTGCAGTGAGCTTTATACACGATTCACACCTCCACCCGTTTAAACAGTTTCCCAAACCGGTCAGTGATACCACGTATGTATGGAAGACAGGCGAATTTTCTTGGCACATTGGTATGATGAGATAAGTTGACTTCTTCCATGGGTTATTTAGGTCTGAAAACCCTTCTGATGTCTGATTCACTATAGGCGTTGGCTCGGAATATTTTTGTAATAGTCTCCATTTCTTCCTTCAGACTTTCTGAGTCACATACTGTCCTCACTCTTAAATTCAGTGATGTTAATACGCCTCTCTTCGTTGCCGGGTGATGGTGTGACATGGCGTGCAGATATCTATTGGTGTGGGTCGCCTTACGGTACACCGTATGACTCAAGCGTCCATCACCTCGCTTTTGAACCAGGACATCGAGGAATGGCAGTTATCCATTTTCTTCCACTTCCATGGTGAACTGGATTCTTGGATGGGCACTATTCATGTGATGTAGGAACTCCTGCAAATTCTCCTTACTGTGAGGCCAGATGACATAGGTATCATCAATGTACCATATCCACATTTTCGTTTTAAGGAGCGCATGGTTAAGGACCTCAATTTCGAATGCTTCGATAAATATGTTGGCAACTACAGGTGAAAGTGGTGAGCCCATAGCCGCACCTTCAACTTGAGCATAAAGTTCACCACCATATTGGAACACAGTTGACTCAAGACAGAACTCTGTCAGGTCAGCCCACTCAGTAGACATTCCTTGTGCAAGAAGTTTAGCATGTATTACAGCAACAGCTTCGTCTACCAGCACGTTAGTGAATAATGAAACAACATCAAAACTCACCATTGTGTCAGTCTTTTCTAGCGTGAAATAAAATTTCAAGACATGAGGCTACTGTGGAGAGAAGACTAGTGGTGGCCTCGATGTGTGAAAGAGGCAGCAGAAATCTTAAGGAATTCCAACAACATCAATGAAGATAGCGGCCTTTTCCTCTGTGATGCTTGGCGACTGTTGCTATGTGAACATAAATATAAGCAGTATCTCTGAAGAAGGCTGGAGTATAACAGCCAAAAGCTTAGATAATCCAATAAACGACGTGGCATAGCCTGTAAAGCTATAAAGATGGCCACGGAAGTCTTAAGAATCAAGACTATGTTAGCTACTTTTTTGTTTAAAAATGTTGATAAGAGTTCAAATTGGTTAAGAAGAAGTAGCAAAGTTTCCAGAGGATGCTTGTGGTATATTATTATTATGTAGTTGATGTTTTATTTTATTAACTCCTTTTTGCTTTATAAGTAATATGGATGGAAATATCATACAGAATCATATTTTTTAAAAGTTCTTGTAGCAAACAATAACAATAATAGTCCTTCTAATTTTCCACTTTACATTTATTTCGTCCCATTTTCTTTTCAAACAAACCGAAGAATTACTCAGGTCCTTGGCTGATCAGTAATGTTTATTTCAACATCTCGCAAGATGCCAACTAAGCTCGTCTAGTCACTTGCCAGCCAAAACTTACTCTTGTTGTTTTTCCTCTGGTCTCTATAACAACCGATTTTCTTTCTCTAAGAGTAATTATTCTCTGGATGTTATACTATATGCTCTGTACATATTTACTATTATGAAAATTTCATTATTGAAATTTAGCTGTGTAGTACTGGCTTCAAAATGTTGATCAGGACAATACTTGCTAATATTTGTATCACCAAAACTATAACCATATCTGATATAAGTGACAACTCCTTCTTTCTCCAAGTTTGTTCCACAGTAGTGAGAAAGTTAATTAAAGTCAGTTATATTTTGCATTCCTATTCCTGTAGTTATATGGTGTTCAGACAAGCATAAAACACCAATTCTAATGAAAGAATTTATTTCATTTATCTGAACTAACAATTCATTCAATTGGCATTCTGTGAGTGTTTGCATCGAACTCAAGTCTTTCCTCTGTTAACTTGAAAAAGGGGTTCTCACCCGAAATATTGTTTTTTCTTTGCTTGTGTGTTGTTTTGTGTTGTTGCTGCCCTCCTCCCTATAACTTTGTTGAGTGTTGGGTTTTTCTTTCATTGTTACCTTTAATTCATCGACTGTGTTTGAAAACCCTCAGATATTCTGATGTAATAAATGAATCCCTACACAATTTTTAATTTTGTTTACATGGGATGTTCCATAGATCGCGTGTCCTATGATATGAAAGCTTTCTGCAATTACTGGTTGGTGAAGGTAATGAAGGTGTGGTGTATGTTGCACATTTTTCAGCGGGATCTATTGTGCAGTAAAGAACCTTGGCACCTTCTTGTAGGAAGAGAAAGTTTTTGTGGACTAATATTTAACTGAATATAGGTGGTCTATTAAAGCTTGTCCAGGGAGGATGGAGAGTAAAGAAGATTTTCGGGAGGAGGAGGGATCTTGAATGAAATCATAACTTTGTCTGATTCCAGGCCTGGAAAGTACTGACTTACCAGGACTGTGATTAGTTTTTGAGGGTTTGAGATGGCTGATAGGCTGAGCAAGCTGTAACGAGGCATGCAAATGATGTTTTTTTTTTATCTAAATTTGGTGGGTAATTTTGGGATATCAGAGTTTGTGAGATGTTATTGAAACGCAGTATGAGGGCCTGCTGATTATAGCTTATTTGACCTCCCCGAATGCCAAGGTTGTAGGGGAGGGAGCATGTAGTGTGATAAGGATGGCAGCTGTCAAAATGAAGTTATTGTAGTATGTTGATAGGTTTCATGTGGACTGACAATGTGAGGTGGCCATTAGAGGGGAACAAATCCTCATCTGGGAAAGTATAACGGGTGTGAAAATAGGCCCATGTAAAGTTCTGGGTGTTAAAGGTATTTAGATTTTTAAGGAAACTGAAAAGGTCATTTTCTCGATGGTTTCAGATCATAAAAATGTTGTTGGTAAATTTGTTCCAGGTGGCCTAAGAAGAGGTTTGTGTAAGAAGGGGGCCATGGAGGTGTTTATGGCAGTGCTAGAATCCTAATGATAAATTTAGTACTCAAAGGAGAAAAAGTTGTTAAGTATCAGGTAGGTGAGAATGGTGAGGAAAGATATACTGGGGAGGCTGTTGGGAGGGTGCTGATCTAGAAAATGTTCCATGGTGCTAAGTCCATGGTGGTGGAGAATATTGGTTGACAAGGATGTCACAGCCCATGACGGATTTCTAATTTTACATTGCTCCTCAGTCCCTACTCCAAACTCCCTGCCATGTTAATTTTTTCTCCCACCACTAGGCACCAACCAACTGGGTGAGCCCAGTAAGTTGTGAGCTGCAATCATGCAGCAGTCACCTCAATGGATCATATGAACGAAAAGTTCAATGCTCAATGTGTACTTATCTGTCTATGTTTTAGTGCCATTCAGCCTTCAGTGGTGGTTATTCTAATTTCCAAATGTTTAATTTATTCAACTTTTTAGCACCTTCATTTCCTAGCAACCATTATATATTCTAAGAAGTGTTACACATATACTCCCAACCTCTATTGATATATGCTTACCACATTTTTGGGCATATTCGATTTAATGGTCAGTGATAAATAAGCAACAAATATTTGTCTGCTGTTATGTTCTCATTTAATGAGGTGGGTACGTTTCTGACAAAGACTATTTTGTAAAAACATTTAATTTATCTAGATTAGTTTTGCGTGAATTTTTTAATTTGCTAAGGAACAATGATATTAAAAATATTTTTTTTAAATGCTTCATTCTCTTCTTCTTTTTTTTATTGTAGCTAGATGAAAGTAACTTAATGGTCCATTAGTTACTATAATATTTAAGCTAGTATCTTGCATAATGTATAAGTATACATGCTTTTAAAATATTTCTTTTGTGACAGATGCTGTCAGTACCTAAGTGTGAGTGGTGTCCGTAAGAGTAGCAAGTGGAGGTCACGTTGGAATTCTCCTGCCACTGTTCTCCAACTGCTGCTTCTTGGCAATGCTGGTCTTCTTCTTGTTGATCATATACACTTTCAGTACAATGGGATGCTGTTTGGTGTCTTACTGATATCTATTGCAAGAATGTTACAAGTGAGTTGTTAAAATTGTAAGCCATTGCAAGACACAGTTGCAATACCCAAAATGTGGTTGTCTTACTACAGCAGTGTTTTCAATCAACAGTCTGACATAGGTTTTTTAACTCAATTCTCGCACTTTTCTGGTGCATCCTCCCATAACACTCTCCAAGAAATGAAGAATTTTGAAACTTCTCATCACCTTCAGATGTTATGCCAAAATATTTATACGTAAGATCCTCAACATCCTTCTCCACCCTATTGTAATAAAAACCTTTACTTTTTTAATATGTGTACCTAGTAAGCTGACTCATATATTTTTTTTTTTCATTCCATGTTGACCTTCCTAGCTAGATGTCCAGTCCAGAACCTTGTCAGTTTTAATCAATCCTATTATATAACATTACATCCTCTGCAAACAACCTAATTTCTGACTGCAAACCATCAACACAGTCATTTATTAAATTTATGAGCAGCAATGATTTCAATACACTTCCCTGCAGATTCCAGTTTTTGGTTTTCCTACTTTTACTTTTGCTTTCTGCATTTTAAGAATTCCTCCATCCAGCAGGTCACATTGCCATACTCTCCAATTGTTTTTACCTTATTTTTCTCCATTTTATCACTCACCAATGCCTCAGAGATATTTATCAACTTGGCTTATGCTGTCTAATTTGAACACAACACCTTGTCCATATCCCACTGAGATTCACGTTAATGTTCTTTCCTAAACCCAAGTTAATGTTTTGCAGGCCAGTTCCTTCCCTTATAGACATTTCTGATATGGTTGCATACTGCATACCAATCTTTCTACCAACTTACCCTCCTCTTACTTCAAACTAAATGTCCTTTAATTTCCAATCCTATTTATCTCCCCTTCCTCATGGATGTGTAATACTATAGCGTTTTTCAAGATATCAAGTAAGAACCAACTCCCCAGACAAAATCTAAATAATATTATAAGATAAGGTACAATGTTGTATCTCAAATCTTGAAAAATTGTAATGCACAATTGAAGGAGATATCGTACAACTCTCATGTGTGTCCACATTTGAACAACTTTTGTGACATTTGGGATTCATTTTATGTGGGATTGATTGACCATATAGAGAAGAACTGATCAATTCATGACTGCTTGACCAGTCCTTATGAAAGTGTCACAGAATTGAACTGGGATTCTCTGGAAGACAGACAATGTAGTTTTCATTTGAAGTTACTGGTAAACAGACGTGCACAGGCATTCATTTACAAGTGCAATGAAATACTTCGTCCACCATGCCTATTTGGGTTACAATGACAGGAGAGATAAGATAGAGTACTAAGGTAATTTTTTCTCCCCTTATGCCATTCGAAATTGGAATTCACACAGTAGAGATTAGTTTTGGTGCAAACCACCATGTGCTACCCACAATTCTGTGAATTGCAGGGTACATATGTAGATATCCTCAAGGTTTATTTACAGTTTTTTAGATTGCTCATTACTACTTACATCAAAAGCTCCTTTTCTGATTTTTCTCCTGTTATCTTTGAATGATATTCCCTAATGACCTTATTAAACCAGATACTTAATCTCTCTCCCTTTTTAAAATCCTCAGTAACATCTTCCCCTTCTGTCCCCCCAGTTTGCTTAAGTAGCTATTGAGCTTTCTACTAGCATCACTTTGTAGTCCTCCACATCTATAATATTGTTCATAAACCCATCTTTTGCTTCCCTCTTTGCTGCTATCTGTTCCTCATTTGGTTGTACTCAAGTGTTACCTACTGCCTTGCTGTCTCTTCTTATCAAACTGTTTAGCCTTCTCACATCCCTATTATCGTAAGCAAGTTTCATACTTTTCTTTATTTAATTTTTTTAATAAACAATTCTTCCCCATTCTTATTTTCTTTTTGAACTCTTCCCATATCCTTTCCGCATGTTGAACTTTCCCTTCATAAATCTTTCCAGTTTTGGTTACATTCTGGTCTTGCAATCAGGAGAACGTGGGTTTGAATCTCCATCTGGCCATCCAGATTTGGGGTTTCCATGGTTTCCCCAAATCATTCCAGGTGAATGCTGGGATGTTCTTTTAAAAGGCCATTGTTGAATTCTTTCCCATTCTTTGCCCTCAGCCCCTTCCCACCTCTAATGACCTCAACGTCAAAAAGGCGTAAAGCCATAAGCCACAAAAAAATCCAATTCTGAGACATGTGCCATCAGTTTTGCTGAATCCTGTAATATCTATCAGAACTGCTTCATAATTACTCCTTCTGTAAACTGAGATGCCACAAATTACCATTCGCTTTATTAGGAGTATCTTATGTACCACCTGTGGAAGCCTCCATATGACACTAAAATATTTGAAAACCTCTGTTCTCTTATATTTTTTCTCGCCAGTCCAGACCTTATGAATTTAATTCTCCACAATCTCCTCTGAACTCAAAATGTGAATTTAATTTCTCCCCAAGAGTTCGTCATCATTATCATTTCTTCTTCCTGCACGGTATAGGGGTGGCCAAAGACATGTCAGGGGGAGGGGAAATGAGGGATATGAGGTAGCTTCACCGCCCTTAAGGATGATATCTTAGCTCTATATTGTCACAAGTACTATGGCTCCTTGGCACTCTTAGGGTTTAAAATCTTTATTTTAACATCACATACTTTGTGAGTTTCCTCATGAGATGTTAAATCTGAAAAGTGGGGATTTAACTTGTTAATAATAAAATTATGGATGGGGATGGAGGGAGGGAATTATTCTTTTGGAGCAGAACTTGTGGAACCACTGTTTTATGGTAAGCAGC
The DNA here is from genome assembly GCA_031002005.1 of Vandiemenella viatica. Lineage (NCBI taxonomy): Eukaryota > Metazoa > Arthropoda > Insecta > Orthoptera > Morabidae > Vandiemenella > Vandiemenella viatica. The sequence continues at coordinate 39,275,956 of JARYHS010012519.1, read as the reverse complement.
TGTGCCTCCAATTTTTTCTTTTGTGTAATTCCAGAAATTTGCTCACAGTAACACATAGCTATGATCAATGAACACCAGCTGACTGTAACAGTCTTTACTACCCAGTATAAAAAAAAAAATGCACCCCCACTTCTACCCACCATTTCTTCCTCTGTTTCTGCAGTACACTATAACCATTAGGAAAAACCTCATCGTCTAGGACTCCTTCCTTTAACCAAGACTTTATCCCTACAACTTTTAGTGGTTTTTGTATCTCTATTAAGTTACCAAATTCTATTACTTTGTTCATTATATCCCTACAGTTCACTAGTAATAGTCATATTACCATTCTAGAAAAACAGTTCTTGTAAAAATAGGACCAGTCTCATGTTCATGTAGTGACAAAAAGTTATGAGATCTACTTCTGAGCCAAGTCTACACTTTACAGTGTGCATTCACTTCACTTTGTGAAACAGAATGGTTTCTCTTGGTGTTATAGGTTTTATTTAGAACTAGGGGAGTTCCCGGCGTTGCCTGGTATAGTTGGCGTAGATTTAATTCATAGTGAGTAACATTTGTATAAAGTTACATTAAATTAGCGCCAACTTTTTTTGGAATTGGAGTAAACCTAGATTCACCCACCCCTTACCAAGAATCGGGTGGTTTGAGGTTTATTTGCATGTACACTATTTTCATTCGTCCGAATAGATTCATGTATATCAAGCATCATTAATTTGGTTAAGAAATTGCATTACTGAACAATGCTAAATTATGTTAGAAACTCACATTTGATTCAATTGCGAAGTGAGTGGATATACTTTTTGCTCGAGATGGCAGTTACTTTAACTCCGCGGATTCAGTCTTTTATACAAATATCAAATCCGGAATAATATTATCGTAAACAGAAGACTAATGCTGAAGGCCAGAGACATTGTCCAGAGAGCATGCTTAAAGAAAATCTCTGTTGTTTTTACGGCTATCTATGGCGTTTAAAAATTGAATATCCCAAATTAAAGGAAAGAATACTTCAAGTTTTGTTTAGTTTGAAAAATAGTTATTATTGTAAAGTTATCTTATTGCTTTCATTAAAGGCTATGGTCAGAAACATTGTAGTTGTGTGTTTACTGCAAAGTATTCAACATCTAATCCTTCCATCTTTGGGATTTGTCATCATATGTTCAGAATTTCATTTAATGCTCCTGCATTATTTAACGTTGAAACATAAGACATAACAAACAATTGAATTGAGATTCTAAGATTTAAAATGGTTAAAACCCCATTGAAATCTGCCCGTAGTTTCCGAGTTTTTATAAGACCAATATATCCAGTTTTCGTTTTATAGATATAGATAAAAAATTCTGGTGGCTTGGCCATTGTGAATGCCATATTTTAGTAAATCTATATAAATACCTTAAATGCATTGTTTTGTCAAACTTACAATTACTTAAAAGACAAGAATCCCCCCTCCCCCGTTTTTTTTTTAATGAGACAAGTCCCTTCCATTTCAGTAAAAAAATTTGATGTGCATAATAGCCAAGTCACCATATTATTTTTTGTTCTAAATAAAATCTATAACACCAAGAGAAACCATTCTGTTTCACTAAGTGGAGTGAATACACAGTGTAAATTGTAGACTTGTGTCAGAAGAAGATCTCATAACTTTTTGTCTCTACACGATCATGAGACTTGGCCTATTTTTACAAGTATGGCTTTTCTGGGATCTCATTTCTTTTTGTATGTTGATCACTTATTCTGAATCGTCACTCAAATGTAACATTCCATTCGAAAATTGGTGAGTAAGAATATTTCAGAATTAAAGACATCAATGTACATTACAAACAATGCCCCACTCTTTGAAAACAATGGGTGTGTGCTGTAGCCGAGAAATACAGATTGCTGCGGTTTAAGTACCACCATAAGTAAATAATGAGTAACTTCCAAACTAAGCATAGGAACAAAGTAAGTTTAATATATTAGTTAAGCTTGCTGATCTTTATGAATTAAAGAAATTGCAGGCATATAGTTTCATCCGGATCAAAGCAATTAACTCACAAATATGTGCCAGAATTTTTCCCGTTTTGGACTGTAATTAAAACGGGGAAAAATATAAATATTAGACTTTCCTTATGATTTGGGGATGAAACCATATATTTGTACCAAATTACTTGTTTCTGGGATTACTGGAAGTATAGTGGAATTTTGATATTTGTGTGTCGTGGTTGAAATAAAATTTTGGATTTTACTAACTTCCAAAGAATGGAAAGACAAGAATTAATATTTAACACATTAGCTAAATTCAGTAAGCTCACTCTAGAATTAAAATCTGAGGTGCATAAAGTTATTATAGTAGAAAGCAATTTGATGTTAATGGTAGGTAAGGGGTAGATATATGGAAATTTATGAGTTTCAGACTGTTCTTATAATATGTGGGTAAAATGTTATCTGTGTACCAAATTTCAGCTTTCTATGGCTACGGGAAGTACCTTAGAGTTTTGATGATCATCAATGAATGAATGAATGAGTGACTAACAAAATCGCTGAAATTTACATAATAATAACATCTGAACTAAGAACAGTAACGAAATAAAATTTAATATGTTTGCTAAAATTATGTATATCTATACATAACAGAAATTTGTGACGTGTAGCATCAATACAACCTAAGAAATTGAGGTACAAAAAGGCCCGAATTTCTTCGAGAAAAGGGTAGGCAGTGACGCTGTTGACTCGACTTGGTGGTTGCACTGCTGAGCACCCAGATTTTGTCATCTTCTAGCATCAATCTTCAGTCTCCTTGTTGGAATTCTCCGTCCTCCACTTTTTATTGTTTTGTCAGCTTCATCCAATTCATAAGTATTTATGATTTTGCCCACAGTGTATTCAGTATCTCTTTGGTCACTTGTTTTTATCCCATCACCAGCAGTCACTAATCTAAGAAAGGACAGTAATAACCCCATAAAAAGTGCAAGCAAGTTCCTATGCCACTTTAGCTAACACAGAGAAATTGTCTATCCCTCATCTATTTAGGTGTTTGCCTAGTGAAACTTTCATATACCAGTGACGTCAACACGCACGACTCTCATGACAGATTTAATGCCTTTAGCAGCGGGGAAGCATGTCAATCTGATGTGACATTTCGGAGCCACTCTGAAATGTGGTATCAGATTGGTGTGCTGCTCCTGTGGAAGGCCCAAGAACTTTCCATACAAAACACTTCTGGCTTGGCAGACACCTTGCCATTTCCACTTGCTAAGCTGCCAGAAACCATTTAATTGTTTTGTTGACACACAGTGGCACGGCCCACCAGAACCAAAATGATTCTCACCTTTTTCGGTACACTGCAGTAATCCATCGCCACTCTTTGATGTGCATATAGAACATGATTCTCTTGAAACGTGCACCCACCTCTTGTTTCTTAACTATCAAAGAATTCAGAGTCTGTGCACTAGCACAGTGTTACAGACTGTTGATAGTTGTAGTTTACATCCACAAATACATTGCACTTCACAACTCAAGCACTTTTTCTATGTAATTGAGACCATTAATTTTATTTCACAGTATTGAAATAATTAAAATACAAAAACAACCACTGCAACAATTTCACGCATTAATTAACAGTAACTCTTTGAGTAGTAGAACGTACCCTATCACCATATTCTTAGGCTAATCATGACAAACTCGTTTTAAAATAAGGGAGCGTGCATAAACCACGTTGCTCCATTTTGGCCTCCTGTGAACCCCCCCCCTCCCCCCCCATGTAGCCCTATGTGGTTTTTGCCTGTATCCCCCCCCCCCCCACGTAGTACGTAGCTTTTTTCGCTTTTGATTCCAGAAAACATTTTGTGCTTTTTTCTCATGTCAGAATATTGTAAATTACATACGGAGATAATTGACTGAGGGAAATAAATATTCACAAGCTCTTGTGAGTTCTGTTCCTCAATTTAACTGTGATAAATTTTATGAAAGGGAAGCTACGTGGCCTGGCTCGGAACCCCTCCTCCGCTCACGTAGGCCAGCGTAGCCTTCCAGCCAACCCCCCCCCCCCCCCCCCCTGGACCGAGCCACGTAGTTTGTGCACACTCCCTAATTAAGCTCAATACTTTTATTTCACAATATTGCAGCAGTTTTACACTCAATAAACCACCAATACATCAATTTCTAATGTTCTTTTGTCCAAATTTAGAATAATGTGCTGGAGTAGTCTCTTGACTACTCACACAATAGATAGATGGATGTCACTATTTTAAGGATATTTGTTTAATTTAAAGACATGGAGCTGTTATAGATTATGTAAGGGTAGTATCACATGTTGCTAAAATGCATCAAAATCACTCCAGCATTCTCGCCTCGCATTCGGGAGGACGGCGGTTCGAATCCCCGTCAGGGCATCCAGATTTGGGTTTTCCATTGTTTCCCCAAATCACTCCAGGCAAATGCCGGGATGCTTCCTTCAAAAGGCCATGGCTGAATTCCTTCCCATTCCTTGCCCCCATCCTTGCCCCCATCCTTTCCCGTCTCTAAAGACCTCGATGTTAAAAAGAGACGTAAAGCAGTTACAAAAAAAAAAAAAAAAATCACTCCGCATCATTTCACCTAATAATGTAAAAGAAATATCACTTTAAAAATATTGTCTTACTCTATACACCTTTGTATCTAATACTGTTCTAAATCCATCTCAGCATTAATTGATAGGATTCTAGTGGCATACTGACATCATGTGAGGTGAATTGTGCTTTGGCACTTTCCTATAGGGTGTCTCATCTCATTTCATGCACATCTGAATGAATGTCAGCAGCAGTGGAGCAGGAGGAAACACTGTGAGGCATATTCCATATCAGTTTCTGAATGAATCATACGTACGAAGATGTGGCACGTAGTGTGGGAGTAGTATTGATACTGCATTCTCCTGTAAAAATCTCCTCATTAAGTGGAGGTCAAGTAGTTGAAGTGTTGTATATTGACTTGTATTTAATTAAATGTAATTTAATTGCAATGAAGCACTTGCTCCAGTGCCAATTTCCTACACACTCATTTTTCTCCTTTCCCACCTACGCTTAACCTCTAATAATTTCAGCCATTTTTTTTTAAAGAATTTTTGATAAATTATTCATTATTTTTCCAGATAATTTATTCCAATCCCTTACCTACAAAAGGAAACCTTTCCACACCCTTATGCCTGAAATCAAGTGCCAGCTTCTTGTCATAGTCATCTTTTCCCTTCAATGCACCTCTCGTAATTCTGCCACCAATATCTTTCTACACCTCATCACCAATATACACCTTGTACACTCCCATGAATCTCTTCACCCACCTCTTGTCTTCGGATGAATCCCATTTCAAATCCTTTATTGTATCAGTTACTTTTTGTGTTATGCGGTAATTTCTTGAGACAAATCTAATAGTCCTTCTTTGGACCCCTTCCAGCTCATGTATTTGATACCCAAAATATGCATTTCATACTACACCACCAATGGTCTGACCAAAATTTTGTAACCCAGTTTCGTTATGTCTCTGGTACATCCCCTCATCACTCTCTCCAACAATTAAAGGATTTTGAAACCTTTTTCCTGCTACACATCTAATGTGTCTTGCCCAGTTGAGTTTCTTATCAAATTTTGTGCCAAGATGTTTATATTTCAGGTCTTCAACAAACAATTGCTTCCCCACCTTATAATAATAATCAGTCTTTAGTTTCTTATCTGTGTATCTAATAGGCATTTATCTTCATCCCATATTGATCTACCCAGCTAGATATCCTTTCCATATCACCCTGCAGCTGTTTTCAGTATTCTACCATTTTACTCCTACAGTATTATATAGTATTATGTCATCTGCAAACAACCTAACTTTTTATAGTAAACCATCACCACAATCATTTATTAGAATAACAAATAGCTATGTCCCAATATGATACCCTGTGGTACTCGCATTTTCACTTTCACTTCTTTTGATATTGCATTTCCTACCATAACTTTTTGCTTTCTAACCTTTAAGAATTCTTCTAACCAGCAAATCACCTTTTCATTCACTCCAATAGCTTTCACCTTATTTAGCAATATTTTACGGCTAACTCTGCCAAAAGCGTTTGAAAGATCTAGTGCTACACTATCAATCCCTTGTCCATTTCATCCGAAATATCTTGCATATAGCCTACCAACTGAGATTCGTATGAATATCCTTGACTAAAACCAAAACCATATTGCCAACTTGAAAACCACATACGCTCCTCACATATCTTTTCGATGTGCTTACATCTCTCTCTCTCTCTGATATCAAACTGATTGGCCTGTAATTTTTTACTATATTTGTCACCCCTCCTTTACGGACTGGTACTACTATTACACTTTCCAGTCCTCTGGTAAGCAGCAAGTATCCAGGCTCTATTTAAATAATGCTTCAAGATAAGGAACCATGTGACGTCCTGTTATCTTTAAAACATCCATAGTAATTTTATCTAAACCATCTCCTTTTTGCTTTTTTAGCTTTCTTAGTTCCTTCTTTAATGGTATCTTCAAGATAATTGTCAGTACCTTGTATAATTATAGTTTTTACATTTAATGTACATATCACTGTGACAATGTATCTTCCAGTGAAAACATCTGCTTTGTTGTTTAGCATGTTTAAAAAAGATGACAGAAATAGTCATGTCATCTTCCTATAGTCAATTAGTCATATTTTGAAATCGCTTAATTCCATTGGTGAAGCAAGAAAGTGTAGAATAATAAATCTGTTATATGGTAACAGTGTAACTGCCATTAAGCACTGAAAATAAGATAGTATACCCTACCCACTTACATCTTTACTAGTTTGCTTTTGTACTTTCATTTCCTTACTTAATTCTCTGCTTATTCCTTTGTGTGCTTCATTACTATTAATCAGACTATTAAGAAATGTTAATAAGGGTTTATGACTGGCTAGAACTACAATAAAATCAGTTATTATAATCAAGTTCCACATTCATTATAACTTTAAACATGGTCACATCTCTTTACTAATAGAATCTTTACAAGCTTGCTATTCTTTGCACCCAAATAGGATTATATATCTCATTAGTTCATCGACTTTAAATTTTATCTCAACACATATTAATGTTAGCAATTCACACATATGACAGAGTAGTTTAAATACAAGGGGAAGGGGGTGGGGGGATAGAGAAAATATTACTTATCTTACTTGAAGCATGGCACAGCCAAAAATAAACTGAGCAACAACTGACTGCACAAACTGAGACTTCACACTGAGAGAACTGAAGCCACACACTGAGACTGAGTACACATGCAATAGGCTTTTTATAACACCCATCTAAAAGGACTCCTAAATGAGCCAATGATAGGATTGCACTTTAGTCCGGCTCCAAATGGAGTTACCACGCTCAACAAATAAACCTGAAGGGACTTAGCATAACACCTCTGGCTTATGGAGCCTCCTATTCAAAAACCAGAGAACTAAACCTCCCACTCCACTAACAAGGACGAGATTTTATTTTCTGGTTGGCTGGCTACTGCTAGGTCAAGGCGCCTAAGAGTATGGCAATTGATGTCACAGCGAAGCCCTGCCCAAACCTATAGCAGCTGGCGCATAAGGTATAAATGTCTTTAACTATAGTTTTCCTTATTCTATTCCATTACTCCTCTTTCCCCATATACTAAAATATTGCTCTTAATTTATTCTTAGTTTAATTCTTACAGTTCTCTAATAGTTTCCATTTTTCCATCCTTTCCAATTACTATTTATTATTAATTTTTGTCACATCCTTCAACCACTTCCTCTTTATTAACAAAAAAAATGATAAAAAAACCAACACACTTCACAGTCATTCAGTTTGTAACCTTAATCGTGTTGGAGGCGAGACATATGGCAGGGGGAAGATGTGTATACATGCAGAGACTATCTTAGTCACTGAAGTTTTTTTTGGGCTGTAACCATCCCTCCTGCTGAAGAAGGGCTTTGCCCAAAAAATTATATATTTGTGTGGAATTTTTGTTTCCATGCTGACATGCCACCTTTAGTGGTATGTGTTGACTTTCCTTTCTGTCCTTAACCATATTACACTACAAAGTGCCCTTTCCTTCCTGAATAATAAAATAGATATATGTCTGTTGAAAATTTCAAAATATTCTCAAGTGAGCGCAAGTTTCACTCATTAAAAGCTATTAGTGATAAACTAGCATTACATAGCTGCAATAATTAGTTTAAATGTTCATAAGAGAGCAAAAATGGAAGTTTTAACATCCTTAAATTCTTCTAACTTAATAATTTTTTACTTTTATTTCTGATTTGTATAGTGAAGAAGCAAATATATTTTTGTTTGAATGTACTACTTGATAGGAGAAGCAAGGCACTGTAGTGGTTACTCAAGCCTGGAGATGTGTGATAAAACCATTGTCATTGATCAAGGCTTGTGTCATAAAAATATGTTTGAATCTATTCTTATAGAGGTATTATTGACGTACAATTCCTTTGTTTGGAAAACTGCTTATTGAGTTTAGTTACCAAAAAAAGGGATATGAAATGAACCACCACTTACCTTAGATGACGGTATCATGGTGTGAACACATAAATAAGCACAAAACACAGGAAAAACAAAGAATATTTCGAGACTTGGCTCTTCATCAACAGGAGAAAATCGAGGAGGGAGGGTGGTGTAGGAGACCATTTCACCCTCCCTCCTTGATTTTCTCCTGTTGACGAAGAGTCAAGTCTTGAAATATTCATTGTTTTTCCTGTGTTTTGTACTTATTTATGTGTTCACCCCATGATGCCATCATCTAAGGTAAGTGGTGGTTCATTTCGCTATCCCTTTTTTTTTTGTAAATATCCTATTATTTCCTGGTAACTATATATATATGAAACCATAAAGATATTGTAAATGACCGGGCTCATATTGTTGAGCAAGTATTAAAAGCTTTTAACTCTTAAATTCTTGCTTAGAGGTAATAAGTTTTTCATAGTACCAGCCACCAAAAGAAACTTGAACGTTTCTCAGAATGAATAAAATTCTTTATTAGTTCACATGCAGAAAGCAACCCATGTAGCAGTGAAATTTTTATTTCAAACATGACACTTTTTACATTATTCATATTACATCTTTATTTTTATTATTATTGCTACTACTCCGCGATTCACTAAAAGTGTGTGGCGGAGGGTGCATTGCACCTATCCAAAAGGGTGATAGTTTGAAAGGGATATACGGGATGTGGCAGGAGGTGCCCATGGGCTATTGGGAGGAACCATCCCAGCATTCACATGGAGTGATCTGGGGAAACCATGGAAAACCCAGATCAGGATGGCCGGAGCACTTTAGCGAAAGCTACTCCTGTCGGATTTTAAGTTTACTTGCCCGGTAAATCCTTTCTATGCCATTCCCTAATCGCTCATGGGAAAAATGAGTACAGAAATGAATCAGTTCTGGCCCTGATTTCTCTTATCTTATTTCCGTGGTCATTCCGAGATATGATTGTTGCTGGTAGCAATATTTCCTGGCTGTCATTCCGTAATACATCAGTCCTGAATTTTTCAATTAGCTTCCGTCAAGAGCAACACCTTCGGTGTTCCAGGTCTTCCCAACCTAGCTCTTTCAACATCGCACTTACGCTTTCCCTCCAACTATATATACCTGTCACGAATCGGGCGGCTCTTCTTTGGACTTTCTCTAACGCCTCCATTAAACCCTTTTGATGGGGACCCCATACAGAACAACAATATTCTAAGTGAGGACGTACTATTGACTTGTATACAATCGATTTAACTTCCGGAGTGCATTGATTTAAATTACGACCTAGAAATCGGAGCATACGATTTGCTTTACATTCTCGATATGCTCATTTCACGACAAATTATTACGAAATGTTACCCCTGGGTATTTAGCAGAATCTACCGTTCTAAGGACAGTATCATTAATTGTATATTCATAGTTAACTGGTGTCACCTTTTTACTTACACGCATGACTTGGCACTTTTTAGCGTTTAACTCCAACTGCCAATCTTTACACCACACAATTATTTTCATAATATCATCTTGTAACAAAGCGCAGTCGTCCTGTGTTTCGATTTCAAGATAAATAATAGCATCATTGGCAAATAATCTTTTCATCCCCCCTATTATGTCGCATAAATCATTAATGTATATGAGAAACAACAGAGGCCCTATCACGCCTCCCTAGGGTACCCCGGACCTCACTTCGGTACTTGATGAACGCTCACTGTCGAGAATTACACACTGTGTTCTGCTCTTCAGAAAGTCTGCAACCCAATCGCATATTTGTCTAGATATGCCGTAACCATGAACTTTCTAAGTAACCTAGTGTGAGGCACAGTGTCGAAAGCTTTTTTAAAATCTAATAGGACTAATTATGACACTGCTAAAAATAATTCAAAGACTTAAAAGGGTATCTTAAAAGCGTATTACCATCTTCCCTTCTTGGTTCATTTATTAGTCTGACTAGTTAACATGTTTAGATTATGCCACTGCTCATTTATTTTATTGTAAAACATTTTTCCAATGTGACCGGGGGGGGGGGGGGGGGAATACTGACTCCAATAGCAAATGAAAAGATGAATGAACCGTGTCAATTGGGAATACGTAGAGGACAACACATACTGATGTGTGGAACCATATATTGTTGAACATTTGATTATGGCAGGTTTTTTGCAGCATAAAACTTATGAATGCGCTACTTACATGTGAAAGAGATGTGACACATATAATCTTGCTTGCTCTAGTGTGATTAGTACTGATTTTTGCATATGTGATGTTATCCTTCATTTTTTTATTTTAACTATGCAGTATAGTTCAGATGTGACTAAATAAAAGATCCTCATGGATTGTATATTTCACTGCTGATATTTCTATGTGTGGAGATATTTCTTCACTCTAGAATATTTTATATTTCTCAAATGAGATAATTAATTATGGTTTTGTTTTCAGGGACATAGCTTGGAATCAGCTTTCTGGTTCTGTATCTTACTCAACCTTAAACATATTTTTGCCTATGTGGCACCAGCTTATTTTGTGTATCTGCTTCGGAACTACTGTTTTGATCCTTCAAAATCTGTGCATTGGCGTACTTTCTCAGTGAAGAAATTCGCTTTTCTGTCATTAACTGTCATATTTGTGTTCTCATTTTCCTTTGGGCCATTTGTTTTCTTAGGTCAGATGAGACAAGTAAGTAAAACTTTAACTGTAGCTTAATTGTTTACCAAAATTATTATATTCACATGATTGCTATGTATTTATTAATTTTCTGTTGCAGGTACTGTCTAGATTATTTCCATTCAAACGTGGCTTATGCCATGCATATTGGGCTCCAAATTTTTTGGGCCCTCTACAATATTGCTGACAAAGGAGCAGTCATGTTTGGTTTGTATTATCTGATCCTCCCCAAAAAAAAAAAAAAAAAGGCGTTATATGAATAATGTAATTTCAGCCAACATTTTTTCTTTATTGATGATCATATCAGTATTGCATGGAATTGGTTTCTTAAAATTCTTTGAAATATTAAATGCTTGAAGTGCTGTTATCATGAAATCCCTTTACTCAACTTTCGTCACTGCCAATATGATAGGAGATATTCTCTATCAACAGACAAATTACCCTCATCCAATTGCATCGCTTAATCCCCCAGCCACTATTCAGTCCACCTCTTCTAATATTTCCATTTAAATGTTCTGTTGTCATACTGCATCCATTACCTAATTCCTCCATGCCTTACAGTATATCCTGAGTTGAAATCCTTTCAGATGTGAGCCGTGCTCGGCTCGCATTGTTTATTTTACCCGCCCTCGATTGTCTTCTGATGCTGGTTCCTGCAGAGCCCGCGTGCGAGTTTCACCCGTGAGAGTGCGCTGTGGCTCTGGTGGTGCCCTCTACGGGCTTATGGAGTTGATTTTCGGGAACACGAAACCGGGAAGTCAGTCGGTCGGCAGCAACTGATTGGTTCGTTGGGCCTAAAATTTTCCCTAATTGACTGCTACGTTAGAGGTCTGCTGGTATAAGCGAGGACTTGTAATTTCACCACGCGGCCTGGTAGTACCGCATGATGTGGATTTGTGACCCGACCGAAACCGTTCCTCGCTCGCATTAATCGAGGGAATTCCTCCGCTGCGCTCTATGTTCATGAGCGGTTTTCCGCTGATTGGGGAGCTCGGCAGCGGTGGCTTCGAGGTGATAAATTGCCATTTTCTAGCACTGTCGGGTATTTGAGGTAGAATACCTGATGATTCCAACTATAAAGTGCGTCGCTTACTGCATTCTTGTTAATTGTGCCCAATAATTTTGTCACGGGAATGGACAAAATTCCCCGATATGTGTTGCTAATCGTTCCCGCCATCTTATCAGTGTGTGTGGGTGGTAACGACTTATGCGCCGTCATGTACACACTATAGTATGTCAGAACCTTTTGGTAAGAACTTGATTCTTAAGGTTAAACTGAAGGACGCTAAGGTAAACTGATTCCTGTTTGTTTAAAATAATTGCTGTATTTTGCCTCCTGTGTACAATTTAATACAAGTGGAGATATTGTGATTAGGGATATTCTCATGGCTTAACAAGCTTGTCATCGAATTAACATAAATTTAATTGGTACAGGATTTATTAAGATCATAATCTGCAAGGTCGAAGCTTCCTTATGTATTATATTGTATTATATTATTTGTGATATTCTGCATAAGTTTAATCATTGACCATGATTCTTGTAATAAAATGTTTGAACTTTATAACCATGCTCCCACATGCTTCCCACTGAGTCCTTAGTCCCATCTACACATAACAAGATGTATCCTGCATTGCTTCCCTTATTTTCCTAGCCTACCTTATCAACTGCTGCTTCTTCTTTTTCAACTCATTGCTTGGTCTGTGCCTTTTCTATTACTGATGGCCATCCAGGCACTCTTTTTTTTTTTTTTTTTTTTACACCCCTCTGCATTTTCTTGTATGTTTTAGATACATCAATGACATTTCATAGCCTAATGGTATACAGCCTACAACACTTATATCAATAATGGTGATTCATAAGTTTTTCTGGGATTTCAGTGATTTCTTGTGCATTTTAGTAGCTGCCACCACCTCTACTTCGACAGCTGCCACTTTTTCTATCCCTGACAAATCCCTGTCCAGCCAAACTAATGGGTACCCCCTCCCCACCCATCAAACAACTTTTCTAACAATTGTATCGCTAAAGCTACTTGGCTGATTTAAATCAAACCATAACTATTTGTCTTCATCAAAAAAAAAGTTCGTGTACATGTAAAGTGAAAACGTGAATCATGGGCATAAAACCATTTTCTTTAAGTGAAAGCTGTTTCCTATTTTTTTAAAAAAAAAAAAAAACATATAAATATTATTTTGTCTTTGTTGTAAAAGTATTATCATCATTCACCAGCTCCATTCTTCCGGGTGCTGGTCACGAGCTCTCTCCACTTCTTCCAGCCCATGAATAGTTGTTCATGAACAGTCTTCCAATCCAGTTCTAAGTCTTCTATATCCTGCTTGATTTGGTCTATCTATTTCTTTTTGGGCCTTCCCACATGTCTTTTACCTTGGATGTTCATATTAAAGTAGGTTTTTGCTCTTCTTCCTTCCTGCATCCTTTGGACTTTGTGCAACAACCTCAGGCGAGAACGCTGTAAGGATTTTGCCACACTGATGTTTATACCGGCCTCTGCACGATTGATTTCATTTTTCACGTTGTCCTTTCATGTTCTCAAAAGTATTATAGTACTTAAAATAAAACCAAATGAAGTGGAAAAAACTGATGATTGATCTCTTTAGGCATCATTTATATACCCTTACTTATATGTCCTAACTTACATGGCATTTGTTTACTCAGTATTTATGAGCTGGATAAGCCTCATTTTGGAGGATCTGAATTTGATCCCCAGTTCAGCATCTTGAGATTCATTTTCTATGGTTTCCCAGGCCAAGATGGTTCCTTCAAAACACCATAGCTGAATAGTTAAAAATGACAACTTTTTTTGTCATTTTTACACAATTGGCAATATGCTAGTTTTAATATCTTCAAAACCTGTAATGTAACTTCTCTGTTTCCATATTGTGATGCTTGCTTACTTTAACTCTAAAGCACCTCTGTATCAAGTTGATAAACTTAAATTAACAGGCTTTGATATAATAAATTAATCCTTCAGCTTCATATATGGAAAATGTTGCATCTTTTGTGCATGAAAACGTTTTGAAAATCTGCCTGTACATGGTACATAGCCATGACCACCCACTTTTAGTGAATCGCAGAGTGATAATAATAATAATAAACCAAGCAGCAAGAGATTCCACTGCAGACATCAGCAAGCATGTATATCCTGCTAGACCAACTGTTTGTGTCACTAGAATAAAAAAGACACCATGTTGGATGAATGTATATTTACCAGAAGATTGGAAATTGCTATAGCATTTTCCTTGCCCCCCCCCCTCCCCCCAAAAAAACTTGAAAATTATAGAGGTATAATTTTACATTGTACATCGTACAAAATAAATGCAGAAATAACAAAAAGGTGTATAGGTCCAATAACGAAAGCTGGAGTGAATGGGTTATGAGAGAACCAGGCAGTTTTATTGTAGCGTTGCTTCAATATGCTTATCTTCAAAATCTACACAGTAATAAATATATTTCAAATTGCGTCTTTATAGCACATTTTATTTTCCCAGCTGAGCACATTCTTCATCATATTTTGTGTGATTATGATGTTGAATGCAGGCTTGCTAGTATAGTTTGTATATTTTAATCCTTGTCTTCCTGAAGGAGATATAATTACTCTTTGTATTCCATTTTCTTCTTGACTGTAAGTAATTACTCCATCAATAACTTTCAAACACATTTTTACTATCAGTAGTGATACATTAAATTTTTACATTAAATCTTAACACAATTTTCATAAAACATAACTTGCTTAATCTTATTAGTCAAAACCAATCACATCTCTATTTAAGTTCAAGGTTCTTGCGTTTAGAAAGAAGGAAGATCGCCAGAAAGATCACAGTGGTTCCAAGGGCCTTATCTTTCTTCTGTCTGTGGGTGGGCTTAAAATAGGTAGACTGTTATCTCAACACATAATCAAGGCAAAAATTAAAAAGTTGGTGGGCAGTATTAAGAATGACCTAGGATTACACACACCTGGTGTTATTACATATCTAGTGAATGTGTCCATGCTTATATTGGACAAATGCAGTGGTGTGTCGAGCATGCAAGGAATGTTTGCCTGAGAAGAGAAATCAGCTGTGACTGAACAGTGTCCAAGTGGAATATAGATTTAATTTGGAAAAAAAACTAGAATTCTAGCCTGGGTCATAGATTATAACAGAAGCTGTTGAAATCAGAACAGCTGATTCTTTAGTGAACTGGGTCACTGGATACCAGTTTAGTGTGGCCTGGAATCCGGCTATCAAAATGTTGAAACAGTCAGTAAGAAGCAGAAGAGTGGATGACATCATCACACTGGGTCTTCCGCCATTTTCGTGGCACTGCATAAACAAACAATTGGTTGAAAATGATGGTAGATATAGACGTCTTTGAAATGTCCCATTTATACACAAGTGGAAGACCAAAACGAGTATATTAATTTAGAACGCTGTGAAAAGCTACGTTCGTACGTCCCTGTGGGATGTTACAAGTGTGTAAAAGAAATAAAATCATAAGACACATTATTGATTGATTATTTTTAACCGACTTCGAAAACAGGAGGAGGTTCTCAATTCGTCTGTATTTTTTTTGTATGTATGACCAGCAATATCTTCACCAATTTTGAACCGATTTAAATTAATTTTTTTTAGTGGATAGTGTATACCACCAAAGTGGTCCCATATGAATTTCATTGAGAAACCACCCCTTCTACCCCCCTCTGCCCCCTAATTTTTATACAAATCCACATTTTTTACTCGATCTCGATGAAACTTTGGACATATATAGCCAAAAATGAAGAGAAAAATACTGTCAACTTTCCGTTTTAAAAAATTGAACCCCTCTCCCCCTTCCCACCCCCTTAATTTTTGCCAATTATCTTTATTCAAACCTACAGTCGACACCATTTAACTGATCTCCATTAAAGTTGGCAATTACATGTAGTTTTTCATGGAGAAGGATTCTGACCAAAAAAATCAAAATAAAAAACCACCCCTCTCCCATTTACACCCCTTAATTTTATAGAAACCTACATTTCTTATCTGATTTTTACTGTACTTTGCCCATGTATATTTTAAAACAAAGAGAAAAATCCTGTCAATATTTGGTCTTCCAAAGTTCAACCCCTCCCCCCTCCTTCCACCCTTTTAATTATTGTCAATGTTCTTCATAAAAAGCTACACTCGACACCGTTTGACCAATTATCATCAAAGTTGGCATATACATGTAATTTTTCATGGAGAATCTGACCAAAAAATGAATTTGAAAAAACCACCCCTCTCCCCTTTACGCCCCTTTATTTTTATACAAACCCACTTTTTTTATCCGATTTTGATGAAACTTTGGACATGTATAGTAAAAAATAAAGAGAAAAATACTGTCAACTTTTGGTTTGAAAAAACTGAAGCCCTCTACCCGTATCCACCCCCTAAATTTTTACCAATGTTCTTTATACAATGGTACAATCGACACATTTAACTGGTCTCCTTTATAGTTGGCATATACATGTAATTTTTCATGGAGAAGGTTTCTGACACAAAAAATAAATAAATAAATAAACCACCCCATGTCTCCCTTTACACCCCTTAATTTTATAGAAATCTACATTTCTTATCTGATTTTTATTGAACTTTGCCCATGTATACTTTAAAACAAAGAGAAAAATCCTGTCAGTATTTGGTTTGCCAATGCTCAACCCCTTTCCTCCTTCAACCCCATTAACTTTCGTCAATGTTCTGAATAAAAAGCTACAGTCGCAATCGTTTGACCGATTACCATGAAAGTTGGTGCTTATATGTATTTTCTTCACGAAGAAAGTGTCAGACCAAAAGATCTAAAAACCACCCCCTCTCCCCATTAAACTGCCTAATTTTTATACACAACCTCAGTTTTTATCCTATTTTGACAGAACTTAGCAAATTTTTACTATAAAACAAAGAGAAAAATGATGCCAACTCTTGGTTTGCAAAAAATCAACCCCTCTCCCCTTTTCCATCACCTTGATTTTTGTCAATTTCTTTTTAGGAAGCTACAGTCGACACCATTTGACCGATCTTTATTAAAGTTGGCACATATATATGTAATTTTTTATGGATAAGATCTCTGACCAAAAAATAAAAAAAAATACCCTAGCTCCCCTTCCCTTAATATTTGTTCAAAACCCACATTTTGATTCGATTCGGTGGAACTTCGCATGCGTATACTTTAAAAGAAATAGAAAAAGAAAAATACTGTCCACATAACTTTCACTAAAAATGCAAACCCTATCCTCCTTTCTACCCCATTAATTACTGTCAATGTTCTTTATACAAAGCTACCATTTCTTTCTGATTTTGAAGGAAGTATGCACATGTATACTGCAAAACAAACAGAAATATACTGTCTACATTTGGTTTCAAGAGTCCAAACACCGCTCCTTCCTTTCCATCATTTAATCTACAGTTTCTATCCGATTCTGAAGGAAATTTGCACACGTATACTTTAAAACATACAGAACAATTTTGTTTAAATTAGGTTGCTGGAGCCCAACCCCTCTTCCCTTCTACCCCCACCTCTCCTAATTTCCAATGTTCTTTATAGATATCCACAGTTTTTATCTAATTTCGATGGAACACTGCACATGTATACATAAAAACAAAGAGAAATATAGTGTCTACAGTCTGTTTACAAAACCCTACCACTCACTCCCTTTAATTTTTGCAAATGTTCTTTACACAAAGCTACAGTTTTTATCTGGTTTCGATGGAAATTTGCACATGTACACATTAAAACAAAGAGAAAAATACTGCCCACACTATCTTTACAAAAACCAAACTACTCTTCGCCTCCACACCCCTTAATTGTTTTTATACATACCTACAGTTTTTATCTGATATCAATAGAAACTTACACACATATACTTTAAATCAATCAGAAAAAGCAGTCTACATTTGGTATACAAAAGCTCAATCCCTCTTCCCCTTTACTCTCACCCCTTTTAATTTCCAATGTTCTTTACAAAAATCCACAGTTTTAAATCCCATCAAAATCAGTTAAGCTATTTTTAAGTCATGGCATAATATTTTTATAAAATAAATGTGTCGTATCTCAACATGTACTTCAGATTTTAACTTTGATCCCCGCAGGGGCCTGGTACGCAAGTGCCAGGTACGGGTTTGGCGAACCCGCGGTGCCCGAGCTGGAAACTTGTGAGCGCCGCAAGTTTCCCACACCGTAAACTCCTACCATGCTTCAACGACCACCGTAGGGCGTGGCGGTGGAACGTTGTGTGCCTAGGAGAACGGGGATCTTGGCTTCATCGCCCGGATCGCGAGGACGGTAAAAACCTCTATAAAAAACCCCTCAACCTCAAGGTCAGCCACGTGCCGAGGAGGTGCATGTGTGAGAGGTAGATCACACGCTAACGTGCAACCTCAGGGGCACCTGCGCACCCCTGTTGTATGAGCACTTCTTTTATATAATGGTTTTACTCGTGGGATCAAAATTCCTTCCTCTCACAAAAAAACCAAAGACCCCTGCGGCCCGGGTGTGTCGCAGGCAAATAAAAATACACCCAGTTCTAAAAAGCGGGCGAGGGTTGAAAGCCCTCCCCCAGAACAAGACCAAAGTAACAGGAAGGCTTGTCTAATAGACAACGCCTTTGTGATCATGACAAGAACGGAGGGATCCTTTGAAAAGGTCTCTCCGTTCTATATACAGAAAGGATTGGAGGGTATAGCGGGAGGTTTGAAGAGCGTGAAAAAGCTGAGGAATGGGACCCTGCTTCTGGAAACATCTAACCACAAGCAGGCTGTTTCACTCCTTAAGTGCGAGAAGCTCGGGGAGTTCGCAGTGAAATGCGAACTCCATAAAACTCTAAACTCTAGCAAAGGTGTCATCACTTGCAGAGATTTAATGGATATAGAGTCCGAGGAACTCCTTAAGGAGTGGCGGTCAGAAAATGTGGTCGAGGTTAGGCAGATCAAACGAAGGGTTAACGGCAATCTTGAGAAGACTGCCACCTTCGTCCTGACGTTCGACACTCCAACGTTGCCAAAGTCCATAAAAGCTGGTTACCTACATCTTAACGTTCGCCCGTATGTTCCGGACCCGATGCGCTGCTTTAAGTGCCAGCGGTTCGGGCATACGACGGCGAACTGTAAAGGCAACGCCACTTGTGGCAAATGCGGAAAATCGGCGCATGAACCGGGTGCAACTTGCACCCTCCCACAAGTGTGCATTAACTGCTCCGGGTCACATCCAGCCTGGAGCAGGGAGTGTCGAGTGTACCTCGAAGAAAAGAAGGTACAGGAGTTGAAGACTAAGGAAAGAATATCCTTTGGCGAGGCGAAGAAACGGTTTAAGGCGCTGGCGCCACCGGTCTTCGCCACTAGCTTCGCCAAAACGTTATCAACTCCCGTCAGGAAGGAGAGCGTTGCTACGCAGACGTCCGCTGTAGACACAGGCACGAGCACGACATGCTCGTGCCAGTGCAAGTGTGGTGCGCAGCCCACTAAGGTCCTGACACCAAGGACCGCGGTCGTCGGTAGTAGCGCTTCTGCTATCTCGACCACAAGAACAGCAGGTCCATCAAGTCCACCAGCCAAAGCACGGCCATCCGCTCCAGTAGCTGCAGCCGTGGGTGTCTCTGCAACAGCAGAAGCAGCACCCATGGCAAAAGCTGAATCTGCTACGGTACAAGCAGTTGAAACGCCATCTGTCGGAAGCGGATGGCAGGTAGTGCAGAGAGTTCGGGGTCCGAAGTTCAAACTAACGGACCCCACCATGTTCTTGAAGTCCCCTTCCACTTCTCCTCCCAGTTCCCCAACTGGCGAGGGGAGGAGGGGGTCAAGGTCTCGGCGGAAGAAAGGTCCGCAAGACGCCGAGGCCTTAGAACAAAAGTCGTCTTCGGACCCCGAAGATGACGATTATGCTGGTGGACGTAGACCCTGGTCCCGTTCCTCAGCAGACACCAGACCCTGACCCACCCGACCCGGGGCGGGTGGTTTTAAATAGGTAGAATGGCTCCCATACTTCAGTGGAACGTAAACGGATTTCAGGCTCACAAAGAGGAAGTCCAACTCTTAGCACGGTCTAATCCATTGTGTCTCTGTCTACAGGAGACACATTTTAGACCACAACATCAGCCAGTGCTAAGAGGTTATGACATATTCCGGAAGGACGATACCGAGGGTGATCGAGCGAAGGGCGGAGTGGCCGTGTTTGTTCGGAACACTGTCCACTCCGAACCCGTTGCTCTCACCTCTCATCTGCAAGCAGTAGCGGTGAAAATACACGGTCCAATCCAACTGACCGTATGCTCTGTCTATCTGCCACCCAGTGTGTCAGTCGGCTACGACGACCTGGTTGGCATTATACGTCAACTCACTCGGCCCTTCCTCCTTTTGGGAGATTTCAACGCCCACAGTGCGTTGTGGGGTTCCACCACCGATTGCCCCAGGGGCCGAGTGGTTGGTAGATTGATAGAGCAGGAGGAAATTTGTATCCTGAATACAGGGCAAATGACTCATTTCACCGCTGCTACCGGTACGTCTTCTGCCATTGACCTTTCCTTGTGCTCCCCCTCCATCGCGGACTCCGTGCATTGGGAGGTGGATCGCGACCTACATGGAAGTGACCACTTCCCTGTTTGGATGCACGTTGAGTGTGAGCGGGGAGGAGGTAATAACCGGCGGAAATGGAACGTCAGTGGTGCAGATTGGCAGCTCTTCTGCCGTTCTGTACTGCTACAACCCTGTGGTAGTATACAGGAGAAGGTGAATCACTTCACAGAAGTGATTCACCGTGCAGCTGACGTCTCCATGCCGAAAAGCTCCGGAACGCTGCGAAGGACGCCCGTCCCCTGGTGGAACGACGATTGTCGTTCCGCCATCCAGGGTCGTAGACGGGCGCTACGTCGTTTTAAGCTGTGCCCAACAGCTGACAACCTAGCAGCGTTCCGTATTGCCAGAGCTAAGGCGCGTCGAGTTATTAAGGAGAGCAAGAAGAGGTCATGGCAGAACTTTGTGAGCACAATAAATCGTTCCTACACCTTCATCGAAAGTATGGGAGTCCATTCGCCGTATATCCGGAAGGTACTCCCGCCCACCAGTATCTGGATTACTGGATCATGGACGTATTATTACCGACGAACGAAGCATAGCGCAGCTGATGGCGGAGAACTTCGCCGCCGTCACTTCGTCGGCCAACTTTGAACCTCGGTTCCAGCGACAAAGGGTTGCTGCCGAGAGGCGCGCGCTGTGCTTTGATTCGTCGAATACAGAGGCATACAATCGCCCATTTACATTTTGGGAACTGGAGTCAGCGTTGAATAGCGCTAACGACACTGCTCCAGGGCCTGATCTGATCCAGTACCAGATGCTGAGGCATCTTAGTAAAGATGCTAAAGAGTACCTTCTGGATACTTTTAATGACATATGGACCGGTGGACACTTCCCCGACTCGTGGAAAGAAGCAACGCTCATCCCTATTTTAAAACCTGGAAAAGACAAATTGTTGCCAGGTAGTTATCGTAGTATTGCCTTGACTAGCTGCGTGGGTAAGACACTGGAGAGGATGGTTAACCGCCGCCTCGTCTGGTGTCTTGAATCCCGTAATCTGCTGAGCCGCTTTCAGTGTGGATTCAGGAAGTTCCGTTCCACCTTGGACAACCTGATCCTGCTGGAAGCGGCGATACAGGATGCGTTCATCCGCAGCCAATATCTGGTGGGGATATTTTTCGATATTGAGAAGGCCTACGATACTACCTGGCGGCATGTTATTTTAAAACAATTACATGACTGGGGTTTTAGGGGAAACCTGCCCCGTTTTATAAAATCATTTTTATCTGGACGTTGCTTCCGGTACCGAGTCGGTAGTGAAGTGTCTGATCTTTTTATTCAGGAAAACGGTGTTCCTCAGGGATCTGTTTTAAGTGTAATCCTTTTTGCAATTGCTATAAATAGCATAGCATCCATTATAAGGAGTCCAATAGGGTACTCCTTATATGTGGATGATTTTCTAATTTTTATTGCATCATCCAGCCTGAGAAGCGCTGAGCGGCAGTTGCAACTCACGCTGAACAGGCTGGATGAATGGTCAGTGCACACCGGTTTTCGTTTCTCTGCCGAGAAAACCCGGTGTGTACTTTTTAGTCGTAGTAGGACTCTTTTACCAGAGCCTCACCTTACCTTGAGGAACACCGTTTTACGTTTTACTGACACTATTAGGTTTCTGGGCCTCATTTTAGACAGTAGGCTAACCTGGCTGCCACATCTTAAAGATGTGAAAGTCAGAGCCTCAAAAGCTCTCAATGTTTTAAAATGTCTGTGTGGCAGGTCATGGGGCGCTGATCGCTCCTGCCTGCTACAATTTTACAGAGCCTTTGTACGGTCGCGGCTGGAATACGGTTGTATCGTGTATGGTTCGGCACGGGACAGTTACCTGCGTATATTGGATAGTGTCCACCATGCTGGAATTCGGCTCGCCACGGGTGCATATCGCACCAGCCCTATTGACAGCATTTGTGCTGACTCGGGCGAGCCGCAGCTTACCATCCGCCGGCGACTCCTCATGGTGAGACACTACTTGCAGGTTGCCATAACACCTGGCAGTCCCGTGTACGACATAGTTGTACATCCCAACTATGAGCGGCTCTATGCCAATCGACATAGAGCCACTAAACCGTTCAGCTACCGTACAAAGGCTATTTTAGAACAATACGGATTCGAGCTTCCTTCATTTTATCACCAGGGTTGGAGTAAATCTCCTCCCTGGCTTTTAAAGAGGCCCAGAATAATTTTAGACCTGTCTCGGTACAATAAATTGTGTACCGCTGACAGTGTTTTTAATAATATTTTCAGAGACATTTTAAATCAGCATCACACGTTTACCCCGGTGTATACGGATGGGTCTAAGCAGGCTAACGGAGTAGGATGCTCCGTAGTGTTCCCTCGAGCGACTTACACATTCAAACTGGACGGCAAGTGCAGTGTTTTTACTGCCGAGTGCTACGCCGTGCTAAAGTCGCTCCAGCATATGAAAGTAAATCCGGATAAGTGTTTCATCATATGCTGTGATTCCCTGAGCTGTATTCAGGCCATAGGTAATATGTACTCAGCAGACCGTCTAGTCCAGGACATCCAGGACGCCCTCCTTTCCCTCCAATCTCGTGGAAAGGAGGTTTTATTCTGCTGGGTACCGGGCCATGTGGGAATCAGGGGGAACGAGGCAGCAGATGAAGCTGCCAAGTTAGCCTGTGATAAGGTCCGAATCGACTTTGCACCGGTCCCAAAGTCAGACCTTGCCTCGGCGGTGAAGAGATTTATCTTTGATATTTGGCAGAGGCAGTGGCTGGAAGTCGAGCATAATAAGCTCCGGCTGGTCAAACCGACCGTTCAGCCGTGGAGCAGCTCCTTCCAGCGGGCGAGGAGGGATGAGGTTCTCCTTACTCGCCTCCGTATAGGGCACTGTCCTCTAACTCATAGTTTCCTTCTCCGCCGAGAGGACCCTCCGGAATGTGATGCTTGTGGCGTACCTTTGACGGTACGCCACATTTTAACCGAATGTATATTGTTTTTAGATTTAAGGGCAGACGTTGGCTTAGGCAACGATCTGTCCCTTATTTTAAGCGATGACCGTGACAACGTGGCTAAGGTTTTAAAGTTTTGCAGCTTGGCCGGTCTTGTCCCAAAAATTTTGGGCAGATCGGCCTAGGTTTTAGATTGGATTAGTGGCCATTTACAGCCACTAATCCAAGTACTGTTTTTACTTATGACACTGCTTATATGGCTGGCCTCTTTACAGCCAGCCAGCTTACGCGTTTTTTAAACTGGTTGGCCCTTTTACAGCCAACCAGTTAATATATGTATTTTTATAATTTATTGCCTATTTTCAGTTTTATGTTTTACGTTGCTGTCTGCGTGGCCGATCTCTTTACAGTCGGCCACGCGGTCGGTATTTTAATTAGTATGCTAGTATTTTATTGTGCTGTCTCTGTGGCCGACCCCTTTACAGTCGGCCACACAGACGGCAATTTTGCCACGTTGTCACGCCTAGTTGTTGTTAGGGCGCTAATGACCCCGTCGTCGACGCGCCCTAAAACCCGAATAACAACAACAACAACAACAACATTAACTTTGATCCCAAACTTTCATCAATTAAAAATCTATATTTTTTGTGTGATGTCGGAGGAAACAGATATATTCCAGAGAGATTTCTGTATGTGGTATGTATTAATGTCCAGATGTTACATGTTTCTGTTATCGAGCAGCAGCTATAACAGATGTTACGATAAGATCGAAACATAGCCTGACATTCCTTAACACATCGCCCAATTCACCCCGTTCTGGAAGTGGTTGTGGTATATAAAGACAGCAAGCACTTTAATCTCTTAGCTACCAGGAAGTTCGCAAAATGGGAACTGTTGCGGCATATTTAAAATACCAAACGAACTATAATACCACTAAAAATTTAAAAATAAAATAATTGTTTAAAAAAACATAAAAACCGCCTTCAAAAAAAAGCACTAAAAATTTTAAAATAACTTTATACCTTGCTTAGGAAAAGTAAATCTAAATAGACAACATTTTACATTACTTTCATTGAAATTTTGACATTAATTAGTTATTTTTGGAGTCGGTGCCAGCGAAAGCAAGAAAAACAAAAAGATAAAAGCAATAAGGAATAACAATTAATGCTAGAAATATGTTTCAACAAAACTGAAACATACAGATGATACGCCAATATTATACTCTGTAAATCCTTTACTTCATGATGCAACCTACCAACTGACACTGTAGCACCAGAGATATGCCTGGATGACCAATAAGGCCAAGCCACAGATTAAAATACTGTTAATTTATTTCCCTAAGCTGTCTCCCACAACAACACTATCTGCCTCACGACATGCTGTAAAATATTGTGAATTTTTGTTCGTACTCCCCGTTTCGCCTCTAACGCCAAAAGAAGTTCAGTAATTCGATCTTCGCGATGTGACAGCTGGCACCGATTCCAAAAATAACTAATTAATGTCAAAATTTCAATGAGAGTAATGTAAAATGTTGTCTATTTAGATTTACTTTTCCTAAGCAAGGTACAAAGTTATTTTAAAATTTTTAGTGCTTTTTTTTTTTTTGAAGGCGGTTTTTATGTTTTTTAAAACAATTATTTTATTTTTAAATTTTTTTTAAGCAATAACTTAACTAACCTATTGCTTACTTCCCATTGTTAATAAATTAACACCTTAGCGGTGCACATTTACTAGAAATTTAATTTCAGTCACAGTATCAACTAAGTTGAATTCTTGTATTAAAACAGCAGGAGGGTGAACAGAATGCTGAGAGTGTACAGATTATATTTTGTTCATGAGATGTGGAAAGATATTGATGAAATAATTAAGAATGTAGCATGGAAGGGAATAGATTACCATGACCACAAGCTGGCACTTGATTTCAGGAATAATGGTGTGTAAAAATTTTATTTCATAGGTAAGGGAGTCAGAAATTTGAATAAATTAACAATGATGAATTTACCAAAAACTCTGAAAGAATTTAAAATTAAAATTCGTGCAGAGAACAAGTAGACAGGTACAAGAAATGGGTGTATAGGGAAATTGCCACTGGAGCATGCACTCTATCGCAAATAAATTAAATTAAAATTTTATTTAACACTAAAAACTGTTTGATGTTGGAAAAAATCAAAAAGAAAACAAAAAATGGTGTAAGTGAAGAAAATTTCCTAATCACTCTATTTATTCTTGTTCTGTGTACAGTTTTTATCAATAAATGTGGCCAGTCCCATCAGAGTCTAACACTTATTTTGCACAACCTGACATCGATGTCATCCCAGGAAGCAGTAACACAATGCTTGCTCCGCCCCTTGGCAATCTCAATGTTGGATATTTCATTCAGAGCCATCTATATTTCAGATTATTTATTTCCTTAAGACAATAATAGTGAAACATACCACAAAATTGTAACAGGATTGCATTAAAGTGAGGCAAAAAAAAGAAGTCTCAGTGCTACATTTTACTACAACTGATTAGTGTAAAACTATAACGATAATTATTAATTATTGGTTTTGCTAATTCCTTCCGATAATATTTCACTCGTAATTTGATCTGTGGTCAAACCAGCAAATAACAGTGTTCTTGGCTGTAGAAATTTTAGTACTATCAAACTACAGAAACGAGATTATTTCGTAAAATTCTCTCTCCAAGACAGATTGAATGAAACTGTCTTCCTAGGCAGCTTTGTTTAAAAACTGACAAATAGTTCAGGAGCGTGAGTGTTATAGTCCTGTGGTTAACATTCTGGGTTCAAATCTAAGTATTTCCTATTTTTTAAATTTATATTTTTTCCTTTTTAAATGTTCCATACCTACACATTCCTTGTGCATGAAATATCTCTTTGATTCTTTCCTAACTGCATCAAGGAATAACATGCGATTTCCATGTGTCTCATAACTGAAAGTATCCCATGTTTTTAACCAGCTACTGACGTGAATATGGACCCTTTTGCAGCGGCAGCAAGCTGCTCAGGTTTCAAGCTGCGTTGAGCTCAGATAGTCTGTCCCTTTTCAAACTGCACTCATTTTTCGAAAATAATTATTTCACAGTAGAATGAACTTCACATTTCAGAAATAAATAATTTATCGTTTGAATTATTTCTCTAATTTTGAGCCATGTTGATCATTAATAGTGTAGGTGGGCTATAATGATTATACACCATCGTCAAGGAAAACAAAAACATAATGTAAAAACATGAGAGGAAATCGCATGGAACAAAATATTAGTACTGTAACAAATTGAACAACCATTGTCACTCAAATATTTACAACCAGATTATAATTGTAGGAAGAGCAAAAATTCTTTTATAACTGGTATAAGTAAAGAAAGTTCATTGAGAATCAAGGTTAGAAGCAGTGAGTTCTTAAATTAACGTTTTTCCTGTTTTCTACAATGCTGTTAGTAGTTTGTGTAAACAATTACTTCAAGTGCTTTACAGCATTGCAATTTGATACCTATGAGGGTTAAATACTCATTACTTAATAAAACATGGTATCAATTTTTATGAATAACTAGCTGTTACCCGCGACTTCGTACGCGTGGACTTGGAGTTTCAATTCTTGAATTGGATATAGAAAACTGTTAGTAACGTAAGATTTGTCCCAAACAACACCGAGTCGACATAATATGATGGAAAGCCATCATTATATCATCCTATCATCTAATCTGTCTCATGAAGAGAATCAATTTACAACATATTTAAAAACAGAAAAGTAAGCGAAGGTGCGGGGATGTGTGTGTATGTGGAGGGGGGGGGGGGGTTAACTGATGGCAGCTTTATTTCAGCTTGGTTTTTTTCTTCTTTATTCAACATGAGCATCTGAATCATATAATCTAATAGCAGCACATTGTCTTCTAGACCTGCACCTTAGGCCAGGTTTACGTCCGTAAGGCATGTCAAAAAGGAAGACAAATTGGAGCCAGAAACTTTTATACAGACACAAATGAATAGTACAGTGCAGAGCAAATTGACTTCTATACTAAATAATAAGTTTTGTTTCTTATCGAAATTTATTAATAAATCAAACAAACAGATTGCGTGACTGAGCAACCAACGTAACATTATAGACTAACACACGAATCTGTCTGTCTTTCATCATTCGATAAGTTCTTAAAATTTCGTGACTAAAACTGTTATTCATGCCGAAAAAATGTCCTGTGTCCTTCCTACACTATTTCATTGTTAAATTCCATCAATATTGATATAGCCATTTAGTCGTCAAAACGTAACAAAAAGACAGAAACTTACTTCCACATTTATAATATAATAGCTGGTACCCACAACTTCGTTCGTGATTGTAAAGTATTCATATTGACAGCTGTAGACATCTAACCACCATAGTGCACGATGGGAGACTCGATACTATTACCACACACAAATACCAGTCTTCTGCGCTATGTAGTTCCGGCAGCAAAGTAAAATTTACGGATACACACAAGTCTTTGGATGAAATACGAAAATATTCATGATCGACCAATTTCGAACACCATATCTCACACACTCCCACAGTTACCGAATTTCGGCCAACGTTGTGATCGATGGGTGACTCTGTGTTACTACCACACAAAAACGCCGGTAATTTGCGATTGATAGTTTTCACTTAAAAGTGATACAACGTGACACATGCGTCTTTGGCAGAAATATGAAATTGCCGCAGGTCGACCATTTTATCCCCCATTTCTCCCACACCCCCATAACTACCGACATCTAACAACCATAGTGCACTACATGAGATACAATTCTACTACCATACACAAACACCAATGTTCTATGCTATGTAGTTGTGGCAGAAAAGTGACATATGCGGAGACAGTCGAAATTCGAAAATATCCTTGGTCGGCCACTTACAACCACCATATCTACCACAGTAACACAGTTTCTGAAATTCGGCCGCTGTTGTGATCTAAAGGTGACTCTGTGCTACTACTAGCACACAAACGCCAGTTATCTGTGATCTATAGTTTTCGCTGAAAAGTGATACACCATGACACTTTTGTCTTTGGCAGAAGTATGAAATTGCCACAGGTCGATCACTTTCAACCCCCATATCTCCCACACCCCCATAGCTACCTGACATCTAACAACCATAAGTGCACTACATGAGATACAATTCTACTACCATACACAAACACCAATGTTCTATGCTATGTAGTTGTGGCAGAAAAGTGACATATGCGGAGACAGTCGAAATTACGAAAATATCCTTGGTCGGCCACTTACAACCACCATATCTACCACAGTAACACAGTTTCTGAAATTCGGCCGCTGTTGTGATCGAAAGGTGACTAATGTGCTACTACTACACACAAACGCCAGTTATCTGTGATCTATAGTTTTCGCTGAAAAGTGATACACCATGACACTTTTGTCTTTGGCAGAAGTATGAAATTGCCTACAGGTCGATCACTTTCAACCCCCATATCTCCCACACCCCCATAGCTACCGACATCTAACAACCATAGTGCACTACATGAGATACGATTCTACTACCAAACACAAACACCAATGCTCTATGCTATGTAGTTGTGGCAGAAAAGTGACATATGCGGAGACAGTCGAAATACGAAAATATCCTTGGTCGGCAACTTACAACCACCATATCTACCACAGTAACACAGTTTCTGAAATTCGGCCAGCTGTTGTGATCGAAAGGTGACTACTGTGCTACTACTACACACAAACGCCAGTTATCTGTGATCTATAGTTTTCGCTGAAAAGTGATACACCATGACACTTTTGTCTTTGGCAGAAGTATGAAATTGCCACAGGTCGATCACTTTCAACCCCCATATCTCCCACACCCCCATAGCTACCGACATCTAACAACCATAGTGCACTACATGAGATACGATTCTACTACCAAACACAAACACCAATGCTCTATGCTATGTAGTTGTGGCAGAAAAGTGACATATGCGGAGACAGTCGAAATATCGAAAATATCCTTGGTCGGCCACTTACAACCACCATATCTACCACAGTACCACAGTTTCTGAAAATCGGCCGCTGTTGTGATCGAAAGGTGACTCTGTGCTACTACTACACACAAACACCAGTTATCTGTGATCTATAGTTTTCGCTGAAAAGTGATACACCATGACACTTTTGTCTTTGGCAGAAGTATGAAATTGCCACAGGTCGACCACTTTCAACCCCCATATCTCCCACACCCCCATAGCTACCGACATCTAACAACCATAGTGCACGACAGGAAAGACGATTCTACTACCACACACAAATACCAAAGGTCTATGTTATGTAGTTGTGGCAGGAAAGAGAAGTATACGGAGATACGAATTTTTGGTCGAAATATGAAAACGCCCTGCACTGACCAACTTTAATCATTATATCTCCCACATCCCCACAGCTATCGGCATTCGGCGAACGTTGTGCACGACAGGAAACTCCATGCTACTTCCACCAACAAACATCAGTGATCTGTGCAAGGTAGTGGTGGCTGAAAAGTGAAAAATAGGAAAAAACACGTCTATTTTTATATATATATAAGATTGTCATGTGAATGCAGTTGAATTTGTTGTTTATTTCCCAAACTCGTTTCCGTATAAATAGGAAACCACTTCAGAAAATGAATTGAAACACGTTCGGGAAATAAACAACAAATTCAATTGCATTGGCATGACAATTATTCATAATAACTGAACCTATCACAATTGAGGAAATGGCCCACAATATCCAGATGTTAAAGCACGATACAAGGGGTGATCAAATGAAAAGGTAAGAAATGACGTAAAAACGTAACAATTAAATATTTGCGTATTCCGCCATGGGAGAACGTAGCGAGAAATGCGATTGGAGTAAAGGCTCTTATCAAAAGCGGCGTCCAAATGATGCGGTGGTACGTATGAGGACAGGATTCCTCGAGCACAGAAAAACCATTAACTCCGATATGTACTGTGAGACACTCCGACGCTTACACAGTCCATCAAGAACAAAATACCAGGGCTGCTCATGGAGGGTGTGGTTCTGCTCCATGATAACGCGCGTCCACACGTCTCCAGAGTTACACACATGGAACTGGCCAAGTTCAAGTGGGAGACATTGGACCATACGCCCTACAGTCCAGACATGTCGCCCTGCGATTTCCATGTGTTTGGTCCACTGAAGAAATGCATGAAAGGGAAGCGCTTCAACTCGGACAATGTACTCAAGAACGCTGTGAAGGACTGGGTCTCATCACAGCCACAGGAATTCTGGGAACAAGGAATCTTGCGGCTTGTTCAACAGTGGGATCGTTGTGCTCAGGCCTATGGTGTATATTTTGAATAAAGTCTACATTTGTACCCACCGTGTCGTTTCGTACCTTTTCATTTGATCACCCCTTGTAGTTTGTGTTATTCTTTGTTTGGAATTAGTTCAATGCAATAACATAAATAATTACCACCATTTGGTGAAGAAGGATGTCACCACTCATTTGATTGTTTTTTAGTCTCAGGTGTAAAGTGTAACACTGATGTTTCATCACCCATGATAATCGACTCCAAATAGCCTTAGCTGCAAAAATTCAAACAAACATAGCCTACTGGTAAAGAAAGTTTGACAGTGTTTAAGGACCAGAAGACCGAGCATAGTGGATGAGTGGTAACACTCTGGCCTTGTATTTGGAAGGAGGTGGGTTCGAATACCTATCCATCCATCTAGATTTGGATTTTCTTTGGTTTCCCCAAATCAGTCCAGGATGCTGTGATGGTTCCTCTAAAAAGCCAAGGCCAAATTTCTTCCATTTCCTTGTCCCCAGTCCTTTCCCACCTCTAATGACCTTGACATCAACGAAGTGTAATGCCATAAAAAAAGGACCAGAAGGAGGAACTGTTAGCTGAGCTATTGCCAGTAGTGACCACGATAACCACAGACAGCTACTGTGAAAAACTGAA
Organism: Vandiemenella viatica; assembly: GCA_031002005.1. Lineage (NCBI taxonomy): Eukaryota > Metazoa > Arthropoda > Insecta > Orthoptera > Morabidae > Vandiemenella > Vandiemenella viatica. Next base: position 39,244,411 of record JARYHS010012519.1, on the reverse strand, counting down.
AAAAACTTGGAAGGAAAATTCAGAACTGAAGAAGACGCATTTTAAACTTGGTCGGAAGCATTGTTCATGATATAGCTCATCCACACATCACCCATCACTCCGTCACTCTTCTGCAAAACTTTGGTTGGAAAATAATCACCCACCCACACCATGGTTCGGACTCGGCACCAGTGACTACCTAAGCTGCGAGAATATTTGATTGACGAAGATATGAAAGATGAGGTTCAATGCTTGCTCAAAGACATGAAGGTGAATATTTGCTTATGGATTTACACCTAGTTGATATCGAGAGCATTAGAGGTGCAAAAGGAGTAGTGGCAAGGATTTCGCCAATGGCCTTTTAAAGGAACCATTCTAGTATTCATATAGAGTGATTTGGGGAAACCATTGAAAACCTAAACCTGGATGGCCTATTGAGGATTCAAACCTGTCTCTTCCCGAATGAGAGGCCAGAGCGTCACCGCTTATACCACCATGCCCGATTATTTATAAACTGTCACAGCATCTACAAAAATGCATGTGCCGAATGGTGATGATACAGAAAAATAGGTAATTGTTCAATCTTTAAAATGATGTATACATTAAAGAAAATAAATTGAATCTTTATTTATAAATGCTTGGAAAACCTTACTTTTTTTATTGCTGTCATACAATTAACAAGGATTCCCACTGTATTTTTATTTACCAGCTGTGATTTGTAGCTTTAAGTTGGATAATTGTAGTGAAAAATCAATAAATTCTTCAGCCAAATGTGCTGCTCATGATAAATTATTACATGTTATTATTTGCGTTATAAAGGTATTCTTCTTGGCCAAAAGAAATAGGAAAGTTAACACTAAAGCTATGTGGCACGCAGGGGGAGGAGGCAGGAGATGTAGAGGCAAAACCCACATTGTCCTATCTGGGAGGGGGGGGGGAGGATGTGTAGGGGAATTCACGGGAGGCCGAAATAGAACTATGTAGTTTATAGAAGCTTCCTAATCAATATTTCATTTTAGACCACACAAAAGGGGCAAAGCAATATTTACTTGCTCCACTCTCAAGCTAACGGAAGTAAAATACGACCTGGAATGGCGAATTACTGCCAGTTTACTCAGTACCACACTACTAATTAATATTTATGCCTTCAGGAAGTATCCTAACAATTTTCATATCCTCACCAGCATTAGTGACACTTTTTGAGCCACCACAGTGAACAAAGTCACGATGAACTCCATACTGATCTAGAATTTTCTCAAACATGGCTGATTGATGGAGTCTGATGAAACACAGTAATCATTTGTATCCGATTGTATTGCTGACATGCTCCGTCTTGATGCAAATTTCATTTCTAAGATGTAAACCTCCAAGGCTGTGTTTTTTAATGCAAATTTTATGGTATTTTTCCTGATGTCTTTATGGGACATTTTCTATAAAAATACCTAACTCACAGCAAATTAAAATGACAGAAATAAAAAAAAAAAGTTTCTTTGACAGAACAAGCGAGCAATTAAACAGCAGTGATTAATCTGCAGGCTAGCATGAACAACTGCAAACACACAATCTACTTTTACGGCACTAAAATCCACTAAATCCGGCAGATTATATAGTCTGAACAGTATTTTAAATTCCAATCATGCACATTTAACTGCCAATGTGGGCTATGAACTAATAAATGTGTTCATATGGAGCACTAAATGAATCTGTCTTCACGATAAACAACTAAAGATATTACTATATTTGTGGACTGAGATATCTCTTTCAGTATTGTTGGACAGAATGTTCAAAACTTTAAAGAAGTATTGTCTAAAACTTTGCAATATAATGCATATTGATAAATTGTATAAAAATCAAATTGCTGTAACTGTAGCTTACAATAACAGTTTCTTAACTTCACAGAACAAGTGGTATAAAAAAAATTATTGCTCTACATCTAACGACAAGTGTATGTTTGAGATTAGAATTTATTTTTAGTATAATATATATTTTTTTACATATATGATACGTATTTTACAACATGTTAAAACTAAATAATCAATGAAAAATATTCAACTTTAAGTGGGCTCAAACCTAGAACTAACACATTCACAAGCTTTATGATTCTGCCACCCTGCCTTATACAAATATATGCTTCAGCCTCTGTATAACCAAAGTAAAGATATATAAAGATACAAAATTTCGTGATTGAATAGTTATTGATAATCTGTATAAAAAATCAAACTGTTACAGCAGAAATAATCAGTTAAATTAAAATATAATAGATCAAACGGAAGAAAAATTTCAGCAATGTGTAATGTCTAGCTATGAGACACAATTACTTGTATAGGGAAATTATTACAGCACTGCCAGCAGGCAGAAATGTGACATTGTTGTTGGAAGCAATTGTGGCAATGTTGTACCAGGAAATAAGTGTTAACTTTTTCTATTTCCTTTGGCCAAGAAGAATGTCTTTATAACGCAAATAATACATGTAATAATTTATCAAGAGCAGCACATTCAGCTTAAGATTTTATTGATTTTTACTACAGTAATCTATCTTAAGGCTACAAACCACAGCTGGTAATTAAAAATACAGTGCAATGAGGGCAATCAAAAAAGTAAGGTCTTCCAAGCATTTATAAATAAAGATTCAATTTATTTTCTTTAATGTATACATCATTTTAAAGATTGAACAATTATCTATTTTTCTGTATCATCACCATTCGGCGCATACATTTTTGTAGGCGCTGTGACTGTTTATAAACAATTGAGTGTGGTGGGATAAGCGGTGACGCTCTGGCCTCTCATTCGTGAGGACACAGGTTTGAATCCTCATCTGGCCATCCAGATTTAAGGTTTCCATTGTTTCCCCAAATCACTCTATATGAATACTAGAATGGTTCCTTTAAAAGGCCATTGGCGAAATTCTTGCCACTACTCCTTTTGCACCTCTAATGCTCTCGATATCAACAAGGCATAAATCCATAAGCAAAAAAATAAAAAAATTGTATGTTCGCCATCATATCTTTGAGCAAGCATTGAACCTCATGTTTTTCATATCTTCGACAATCAAATATTCTCGCAGCTTTGGAAAAGATGGTACTCAGTTGGTGCCAAGTCTGAATTATAGGGTGGGTGGGTGATTATTTTCCAACCAAAATTTTGCAGAAGGGGGATGGTGTGATGGGTGGCATGTGGACTACCTATATCGTGAACATTGCTTCCTCCTAAGCTTAAAATTCGTTATCTTTGGTTCTGAATTGCCCTTCCTAGTTTTTTAAGTGTTTCACAGTAGCTGTCTGTGGTTATTGTGATTGCAGCTGGCATTAACTGGACTAACAGTACCTCCTTCCAGTCCTTTTTTTATGGCATTATCCTTAGTCGACGTTGAGGTCATTAGAGGTGGGAAAGGACTGGGGACAAGGAACTGGAAGAAATTTGGCCTTGGCTTTTTAGAGGAACCACCCCATCATTTGCCTGGACTGATTTTGGGAAACCAGAGAAAACCCAAATCTGGATGGACGGACGGGTATTCGAACCCGCCTCCTCCCAAATGAGAGGCCAGAGCGTTGCCACACATCCACTATGCTCGGTCTGCCGGTCCTAAAACACTTTTGATATTTCTTTACTGGTAGGCTATGTTTATTTGAATTTTTACGACTTAGGTTATCTTGGAGTTTATTAACAAGGGTGACTAAACGTCAGCGTTATACTTTACACCTGAGACTAAAGAATAATAACACAAGTGGCGACATCCTTCTTCGCCAAATGTTGCTGTTTATTTATGTTATTACACTGAAGTAATTCCAAACAAAGAATAACACATAAACTATCATGCTTGAATAAGTAATGAGTATTTAACCTCCATAGGTATCAAACCGTAGTGGTATAAAGAACCTGAAGTAATTGTGTACAAAAAATACTAACAGCATTGTAGAAAATGGGAAAAATGGTATATTGTGATAACAATGGCAAAAACTTATAGTGTTGTGTAATCATCATCATCTTTTGAATATTTTCAGAGGCTGTGCTTATTTAAAAACAACGTTCCATCTATTACTGGCTTTCTAGGCCACTCATAGTATTAATGCAGGATCAGATGTGTTTCTATCTGTCTGTGTAATGTGTAACTTGTTTTCTCTATGAAAAGTGTTTCCTTGTTTATGAAATTTGTAGTTTATGAGGTGGGGAAAGGAAACCATTCGAGCATTCATTTAGGTCGGGAGTGGGCAAACAGCAGTCTGCAGGCCACATGCGACCTGCAAAGATTTTTTTTTAAGACAATAGAAAATCTGCCTTGCCTCCTTCCCATACATAACTGAAGATTCATCTTGTATCTTCCAGTAGGTAGCTGCATTGCAAATATGTTAATGTGATGTGCAGTGCTTTTCCAGTTGAGCTGATTAGTTTCCATTTTGTTTTTGCAACAGTAAACTTATAAGATCTTACCCAAAATATCTGATAATTTAATATTACAGGTCAAACCAGTAGCAGTACAGCATTCCACCACTAGATGTCTTGAGGTTCGCCTCTTAGCTCCCCGCAGGGGCCTGGTACACAAGTGCCAGGTACGGGTTGGTGAACCCTCGGTGCCTGAGCTGTAAACTTGTGGGTGCCACAAGTTTCCCACACCGTAAAATCCTACCATGCTTCAACTACCACCGTAGGGCATGGCGGTAGAACTTTGTGTGCCTAGGAGAATGGGGATCTTGGCTTAACTGCCCAGATCGTGAGGACGGTACAAACCTCTATATAAAAAATCTCAACCTCAAGGTGAGTAACGTGCCGAGGAGGTGGATGGGTGGTGAAGCAAACCGCCCGCTAGCGTACAACCTCAGGGACACATGCTGCATCCCTGTTGTATTGAGCTTGGTGGCGTGATGCGGGGGCTCCACGTCACCTGACTTTTAGTTCCTCCGAACTCGTGGGATCAAAACGAGAAATAATCCTAATCCTAACTCCTGCCCCTGTGGCTTGAGCACACCACAGAGGCAATGTCACTCTAACACCCAAAAACGAGGTAGTGGTAAGCGGATGAGGGTTGAAAGCCCTTCTCCAGACAATGTAGGCCGTAACAGCAAGGATTATCAAATTTATAATGCCTTCGTCATAATGTCAAGGGTGGATGGATCTTTCGAAAAGATCTCTCCATTTTATATCCATGAAGGGTTAGAGGGTATTGCAGATACCCTCAAATCGGTTAAAAAGCTGAGGAAGGGACACTGCTTTTGTAAACATCCACCCACAAGCAGGCTCCTTAAATGTGAGAAGCTCGTAGAATTCTCAGTGAAGTGTGAACTCCATAAAACTAAATTCTAGTAAAGGTGTTATCATCTGCTGGGACCTAATGGATTTAGAGACCAAGGAACTCCTTAAGGAGTGGTCAACAGAACATGTGGTCGAGGTTAGTCAGATCACACGAAGGGTTAACGGCAGTCTTGAGAAGACAGCCCACCTTCATACTAATGTTCGACATTCCGACGTTACCGAAAGACATCAAGGCAGGCTATTTGAAGCTCAATACTCACCCGTATGTACCGGACCCTATGCACTGTTTTAAGTGCTAGCGGTTCTGTCATATCACGGCGACCTCCAAGGGCAACCCCACCTGTGGGAAAGGCGGCTCATGAGGTAGGTACTAGTTGCACCCTCCCTCAGGAATGTGTCAACTGCTCTGGTACACATCCAGCCTGGAGCCAGGAGTTTTGAGTGTATCTGAAAGAAAAAAAGATACAGAAGTTGAAAACGAAAGAGCGAATATCGTACGGCGAAGAAGGCTCTAGCTCCACCTGTCTTCGCTACCAGCTTCTTGAAGACATTATCAACTCATGTCAGGAAAGAAAGTGTTGCTACCCAAATGTCAGTTGCAGACATGGACACAAGTACAACATGCTCATGTCAATACAAATGTGGCGCCAAGCCCGTCAGGGTCATAACACCGAAGACCACTGATGTCAGTAGCAACACCGGCCACTTCGACAGCAGAGTCACCAGTTCCACCAGCAACAGCAGAAAGTCCTACCACTGCAAGCACTGCATCAGCCACCCGTGTTTAAGGAGAGCAAGAAAGGTCACGGAAGGCCTTTGTGAGCACTATTAATTGTTCCCCAACAACGTCGAAAGTATGGGAGTCTATCCGCCATATATCTGAAAGGTACTCCTGCCCACCAGTATCTGGATTACTGGATCACAGAAGTGTAATTACCAGCGAATGAAGCATAGCACAATTGATGGCTGAGAATTTCGCTGCCATCACTTTGCAAATTTTGATCCTCGGTTCCAGTAACGTAGTATTGCTGCCGAGAGACGCGTGCTGTGCTTCAGTTCGTCGGGTACAAAGGCATATAACAGCCCATTTTCATTCTGGGAGCTGGAGTCGGCATTAAACAGTGTCAACAACACTGCACCAGGGCCTGATATGATCCCGTACCAGATGCTGAGGCATCTTAATAAAGATGCTAAAGACTACCTTTTAGATATTTTTAATCAAATTTGGACTGGAGGACACTCCCCCGACTCATGGAAGCAACATTGATACCTATTTTAAAACCTGGAAAGGATAAGTTGTTGTCAGGTAGTTATTGTAGTATTGCCCTGATTAGCTGTGTGGTGAAGACACTGGAGAGGATAGTAAATCGCTGCCTCGTCTGGTATCTTGAATCATGTAATCTGCTCACACGTTTTTAGTGTGGATTCAGGAAGTTCCATTCCATCTTGGACAGCCTGATCCTGCTGGAAGCGACTATACAGGATGCGTTTATCCTCAGCCAACATCTAGTGGGGATATTTTTGATATTGAAAAGGACTACGATACTACCTGGCGGCATGCTATTTTAAAGCAGTTACACGAATGGGGTTTTAGGGGAAACCTGCACCGTTTTTTAAAATCATTTTTAATATGGTCATTGCTTCCGATACCAAGTCGATAGTGAAGTGTCTCACCATTTTATTCAGGAAAATGGTGTTCCTCAAGGGTTAGTTTCAAGCTTACCCTTTTAGCTATTGTGATTAATCTCAAGTGTTATTAGGAGTCCCGTATTGTACTCCTTATACGAGGGCTGTCCAGAAAGTAACAGACGTTTTGTAATAAAAAATAAACAAAGTGAAAAAAATGATTTTTATTATATACATTCTAGAGGTAAACTCTTAGGCTATTTTTCAACATAATCGTCATTTAAATTAAGGCACTTATCATAACGTGGTACAAGCTTTTCGATACCCTCTCTGTAGAAATTTGCCGCCTGAGACTTCAACCACTGGTTTACACCGGTATTCAGTTGAGCATCAGTTTCAAACCGTTGTGTTGCAAGCCACGTCTTCATCGCCGGGAACAGGTGGTAGTTGCTCGGTGCCAAATCCGGGCTGTATGGCGGGTGATTGAAAACTTCCCATCCAAAACCATCCAAGAGCTCTTGGGTATGATTGGCCGTGTGTGGACGAGCGTTGTCGTGGAGAAACAAAACTTTCTCACTGAGTTTTTCCCGACGCTTGTTTTGTATCGCGCGTCTTAATGTTCTGAGTGTTTCGCAATACCTTTCTGAAGTGATTGTTTGGCCACGTTCAAGAAATTCAACGAGAATCACACCCTTAGCATCCCAAAACACAGTAGCCATAATTTTTCCTGCTGACAGCGTTTGCAGACACTTCCTCGGTTTCTTGGGCGAATGCGTGTGTCCCCATTCCATAGACTGCCGTTTTGTTTCACAGGTGACGTGCTTTACCCAAGTCTCGTCGCCAGTTACGATACGATCGATAACTTGGTTTCCAGTTTTGGCGTAGTCTTCCAGAAACGTCAGTGCTGCAGCAAGTCTCTGTTTTTTGTGGTTTTCTGTTAAGATTTTCGGAATCTACCTGGCACAAAATTTGTGGTAACCAAGTTTACCAACCACAATCTCATGAACTAAACTCCATGAAATTTGGGGGAAATGTTCTGAAAGCTCTGTAATCGTGAAACGACAATTTTCACGGATTTTTTCGTTGATTTTCACCACCAGTTCATCACTCACAACACTAGGCCTACCCATGCGGTCCTCATCGTGAACATTGGTTCGACCATTTTTAAAATCAATGCACCATTGCCTCACTCGGCTTTCACTGATTATTCCTTGGCCGTACACATCACAAATCTGGCGATAAATTTCAATTGGTTTGTGATTTTTCGCCAGCAAAAACCGTATTACAGCTCGCACTTCACAACTGGCGGGATTTTTAATTGCAGCGCTCATTTTAACACTCTACTGTATTCAAAGTACGATAGGAACGATGTGCAAACTACCACGGCTGGTTGCGTACTAAATGTATGAACAGTCTGACGCCAAGATGGCGGCGCTAGGAGCACCCATTGTTGCGCTAGGTCAAAACATCTGTTACTTTCTGGACAGCCCTCGTATGTGGATGACTTCATAATTTTTTGTACATCTTCCAGCCTGAGAAGTGCTGAGTGACAGCTGCAACTTGTGCTGAACATGCTGGATGAATGGTCAGTACACACCAGTTTTTGATTCTCTGTTGGGAAAATCCGGGGTGTGCTTTTTACTCTTAGCAGAAGTCTCTTACCGGAGCCCCACCTTACCTTGAGGAACACCATTTTAACTTCTACGGAATCGGTCCAGTTTCTAGGCCTCATATTAGACAGTAGTCTAACTTGGCTGCCACATCTTAAAGACGAAGCCAGAGCCTCAAAAGCTTGTGGCAAGTCATAGGGCACTGATCGCTCCTGCCAGCTACAATTTTATAGAGCCTTAGTATGGTCACATCTGGAATACGGCAGCATCGTTTATGGATTGACACAGGACAGTTATCTCCAGATGCTGGATAGTGTCCACCATGCACGTATTCGGCTTACCATAGATGCTTACCGCCCCAGCCCAATTGTCAGCATTTGTGCTGACTCTGACGAGGCATCTCTTACCATCCACCGGCGTCTCCTACTCATGATGTGACAATACCTACACATCACCATAACACCAGACAGTCTCGTGCACGATCTAGTTGTGCATCCAGACTTTGAATGGTTGTATACGAATTGCCATAGAGCGACTAAACCGTTCAGCTACCGTACAAGGGCTATTTTGGAGGAATATGGCTTTTAAACTTCCCGATTTTTATCACCAGGGTTGGAGTAAATCTCCTCCTTGGCTTTTAAAGAGGCCCTGAATAATTTTAAATCTGTCATGGTATAACAAACTGTTCACTGCTGGAAGTGTTTCTATTAATGTATTTAGAGACATTTTGAATCAGTATCACTTGTTTACCCCGGTGTATACGGATGGATCTGAGCAGGCTAACCGAGTTGGCTGTTCCATAGTGTTCCCTCGAGCGACTTACACAGACAAACTGGATGACTGGTGCAGCGTTTACACCGCCGAATATCACGCTGTGTTAAAGTCACTCCAGCATATGAAAGTAATGCGCGATAAGAGGTTCATCATATGCTGTGATTCCCTCAGCTGTTTTCAGGCCTTAGGAAATATGTACCCAGCAGAGGGTCTAGTCCAGGATGCCCTACTTTCCCTCCAATTATGTGGGAAGGAGGTTTTATTCTGCTGGGTACCTGGCCATGTGGGAATCGGGAAACGAGGCAACAGATGAAGCTGCCAAGATAGCCTGCAACAAGGTCCAAACCTACTTTGCCCCGGTCCCAAAGTAAGACCTTGCCTCGACGGCGATGATAATTGTTTATGAGTTATTGCAGGGGCAGTGGCTGGATGTAGAGCATAATAAGCTCCTGTTGGTCAAACAGACTGTTCAGCCGTTTAGCAGCTCCTTCCAGCAAGTGAGGAGGGATGAGGTTCTCCTCACTCGCCTCCATATAGGGCACTGTCCTCTGACGCACAGCTTTCTTTTCCGCCGGGAGGACCCACCGGAATGTGATGCTTGTGGCGTACGTTTGACAGTGCTTCACATTTTAATTAACTGTGTGATTTTTTTAGACTTAAGGGCAGACGTTGGCCTAGCCAACAATCTGTCCCTTATTTTAAACAATCAGACCAGCAATGTGGCAAAAGTTTTTTGTACTGGCCGGTCTGATACCTAAAATTTTATGCATATCAGCCTAGTATTAAGATGGATGGGTGGCCTCTATTCAGCCACCCGACCATGTGTATTGTTTTTATTCTTTATATTGTTATAATTCATGTCTCGCTAGCCACTATTCAGCCAGTGAGAAATGTAGTGCTATAAATTCCTTTTAAATTTCTTTGTGCATTTGTTTGGCACCCTTACAGCCAGGTTTCATCTTTGTGATTTATTTTATTTGCTGTCTGTATGGCCGACTCCTTTACAGTCGGCCATACAGACAGTACTTTAGCCACAGTAATAGTTGGTTATTGTTAGAGTGCTAATGACCTCACTGTCGACAAGCCCTTAAACCACAACCACAACAACAACAACAACAACAACAACAACGTCTTAGCTACTGTGGTGCAAAGTTGCGTCATCTTTGGTGCATGCAGTTGTGAGTTGTAGTGGTGCTTGGCAGGACGTGTTTCAGTGCTTCTGCGAATTGTCATTGCACCATGACAATGCACCCACACGCCTCACTCGTTGTGAGGGAATTCCTGACCAAAAACAACATGGCAGTGGTTCCCCATGTGACTTTTATCCATTTCCAAAGATGAAAATCGTTTTGAAAGGGTGATGTTTTGACTTCATTGAAGACATCCAAGTGGAATGGCAATGGGTCCTGAACACCGATCACCCTGCAGTATTCCAAGAACGCTTCCAAAATTGAGAACAACACTGGGACCATTGCATACATGCCCGAGATAACTTCTTTGAAGATGCCAGAAGATATTAGGATGTAAATATATTTCTGATTTTTACAATGAATTTCTTGGATATTTTTGGTAGCATCTCGTATAATTTTCCAACTTTGTGAAATCTTGAACCTTCTGAAAAAACATAACTCGGTGATAAATGTTGTATGTTTAATGAAGAATGAACAAACAAATATTTTTTTGGTAATATGGGGAATAAGCAGTGTGTTTATTGTATCATGAAATGACAGCCACAAGAGTACAATTTGAAATGACATTATCAATCAGAACATAGCAAATTTGACTGCAAATTTTAAAAAGGAAGAATGCAAAATAAAAGCTGTGGAATTCATAAAAAGGCTGAAGAAGCAAGAAATATTATTTACAAAACAGCATCACAGAAGAAAGTTTTATCGTAGCCAAACACAAGCCTCTTTTGGATCAAACATTTATTAAGCAGTGTATGGTAGTGTGTGCAACAGTATTGTGTCCTGATAATAGAAGTAAATTTGAAAGCATTTCATTGTTAAGAAGGAATATTGTGTACACATTGACTCAATTAGTGATGAACTCACAGAACAGCTGAAGATGTGAGAAAAGATTTTAATCGGTTTTCTTTGGCACTGGTTGAGAGCAGAGATAACAAAGACACTGTACAATTACTCATCTTTAAACATGGATTTAATGAGAATTTGCTTCTTATAGAGAAATTACTTGACCTTTAATCAAAGAAAGATAGAGCCACTGGTTAAGACTTGCTTGAGTGTGTTGTGAATTGTGTGGAGAAAATTGGCCTGTCCAGAAATAAATTGCAAGAGATAAGGCCAAAGCTTTCATTGGTTAAACTATAGGTATTGTTAAGCTTTAAAAAGCAGATTACAAGTGCAAGTCACAGACAATGTTATCTTATATTTTGCATCTGGAGAGCCCTTGTAACTGCTCTGGACTTGCAGCATGTTGTAAATCCTTGTTAGTGTGGTGAATTCAATCAGAACAAGAGCACTCCACCATTGACAGTCCAGATCTTTTGTTTAGGATGTGAAGGCTGAGTAAGAAGACATAATTCACCACAATAGTGTTAAACAGTATGAAAGGCATGAAAATATGGGATGATGTTTACAGCTAATGTATTTGAGAAATTTAATGAACTGGATGTAATATTACACGAAAATGGTATGCTTCCACGTTTCATGTGGAAGCATGTAAAAGCACCCCAATCTAACGATGTCTACTTGCAGGGCAATTTTTTTCATTTCCCTTTATTAGGAAAAAGGAAAGTGCCTGAAAATGGTTCTGCTAAGATTAGAGATCATCTGCTAAGTTTCGGAGACAAGATCACAAGGTTTCAGGGCTTAAGAAAACTGAGCCTAAATTCAATTTGCTCACTTATTCCATCACTTCTGATATTGAAAAAGCATCAGAGAAGCTGTAGCTTGAACTTATTGACATATATACACACTGTGAAAAAAATGTTTAATGCTGTGACATTAGTTATCTTTTATAAATGTTTGTCTGCTGAAAAATTTACATGTTTGAAGAAATTTGCTGGGAATATGTTCTCTATATTTCAGTCTACATAAATTTGTGATCAAAGTTTTTGTAACTTGAAGATCAACAAGAGTAATTATAGATGCTCTCTGATAAACCTCTTTAACCTGAGGAGGTTAAAGAGGTTGGTAAGAAGAGAGCATAACAGAGTTAAGAGACAGCAGGGTAGTAGGGAATATTTAAAACAACTAAACAAGGACTTAATAACAGCAAAGAAAGTGGCTAAAGATGGGTTTATGAAGAGTATTGTCATTGCAGGAGGACCATTGAATGATGCATCTAGAAATTTCTATGACTATATCAGGAAACTGAGGGGAAGGGAGGGTGTAGAGATGCTTATAGATACGGATAGAGAAGAAGTTACTGAGAATTTGAAAAAAAACCCAGAGATTTTAAGTAACTGGTTTAGTGACAGCATTAGGGACAATGAAACAGAAACAGGAGGGCTTAATAACACAATTAGAAATGAAGATACTAAAAAAATTCAAATTCATCCTGAGGAAATCATGAAGGAAATAAGAAAGCTGAAAAAACAAAGGGGCTGGTGAAGATAATATTACTACAGATATCTTAAAGATAGCCAGCTGTGACATTGTACCTTACCTTGAAATATTATTTTAATTGAGTCTGGATACTTCCTGCTTACCACAGGACTGGAAAAGTGTGATACTAGTACTGGTACATAAAGGAGGTGTAAGAAATAGAGTCAAAAATTACAGGCCAATCAGTTTGACATCAGTGGTAGGTAAATTAATGGAAAGATTGATATGCAACCAAATCAGAAATATGTGTGAGGAACGTAAGTGGTTTTCAAGTAGGCAACATGGTTTCAGGCAAGGATATTCATGTGAATCTCAGTTGGTGGGATATATGCAAGATATTTCAGATGAAATGGACAAGGGGGGCCAAATTGATAGTATAGCACTAGATCCGTCAAAGGGGTTTAACAGAATGAGCCATAATATGGTAGTGAATATGGTAAAAACTATTGTAGTGGACGAGAAAGTGATTTGCTGGGTAGAAGAATTTTAAAAGGTAGAAAACAGAAAGTTAGGGTAGGAAATGCAGTATCAAAACAAGTGGAAGTAAAAATGGGAGAGCCACAAGGTTAGCATATTGGGACCATTGCTATTCATTATTATAATGAATAATTGTGTTGATTGTTTGCTATCTGAAATTAGATTGTTTACAGATGACATAATGCTATATAAAAGGATCAAAATGATAGAGGACAGTAAACAATTGCAGGGTGATCTGGACAGGACATCTACGAGGCGTATTCCAAAAGTAAGGTCCGTTTGATCATAATAAAAACATCGTTCAGGATACAAGGTTTTTATTAACGTCAGTATGTAACTACATATCTAGTTCACTTTTCCACATAATCGCCGTTCATATCTATACACTTTCTGTAACGCTGTACCAGTTTCTTTAACCCCTCGGCATAAAAGTCTGCCGCCTGGGACCTGAACCAATTGGTAACGCTCGTCTTGAGTTCTTCATCGGTTTGAAATCGTTGTCCACCAAGCCACCGTTTCAAATGCAGGAAGAGAAAATAGTCGCTTGGTGCAAGATCTGGTCTGTAAGCAGGGTGGTCTAGGATTTCCCAACGAAACTCTTGAATCTTCTCTTTGGTTTTGGAAGCGGTATGCGGGCGTGCGTTGTCGTGCAGGAGGATGATGCCAGACGACAGTTTCCCGCGGCGTCGATTTTGGATGGCACGTCTCAGTTTGGTGAGCGTTGCTCAGTACACGTCAGCTGTAATGGTTGTCCCACGGTCCATGAATTCGATCAAAAGGACGCCCTTTTCGTCCCAAAACACGGAAGCCATCATTTTGCGATTCGTGTACGGCGATTGCTTACACTTTTTTGGTTTGGGTGAACCGGAATGGCGCCACTGCGTTGATTGTTGTTTTGATTCTGCGTTGGTGTACGCTATCCACGTCTCGTCTCCCGTAACAATTTGGGAAAACAAACTGTCTCCATCTTGTCTATAGCGCTCCAAAAATTGTCGTGCGCTATGCATTCGTTGCTCTTTGTGCTGAGCGGTGAGCAGTTTTGGCACCCACCGCGCACAAAGCTTCCGATATCCAAGCTCTTCAGTGACAATCCTGTAAATTGAGGTTCTAGCAACATTTGGGAATTCCAGAGCCAGACCACTAATCGTCAAACGCCGATCACTTCGCAGTTTTTGGTTAACTTGCTCGACGATGTCGTCGGTCCGAATACTGGGCCTGCCACTCCGCTGTTGATCGTGCACATCTGTGCGACCACTTTGAAATTCTCGACACCAGTGTCGAACTTGTTTCTCACTCATTATGTTTGGTCCATACACTACACACAATTCGCGATGGATGTCCGCAGCTGACGATCCTTTTGCCAACAAAAATCTAATCACACCGCGCACTTCACAACTGGCGGGAGCTACGATTGTCGCGGCCATTTCGAACTGCTCTCAACAATAGATATACGGCTACTGCGGCACGCCAACAATACTGCATATTTACCAGGAGTTGGTAGATGGCGCTGCAGGTGGGAAACGTCATTCAGGCCTATCATCTGTGACATCTTGTACCCCGGACCTTACTTTTGGAATACGCCTTGTAGTTGGGTTGGTAAACATGGGATGAGGATAAATGCAAAGAAGAGTCAGTGTATTAGCTACACAAATAAAAAACAAAAAGTTAATTATGAATATAAGGTGGGGAAAGAATTGCTTGCTGAAGACTTGAAATGTAAATATCTTGGCATTATATTTGATAACAAGCGTAACTGGGCAGGACACATTGGATAGGTGGTAGGAAAAGGTTTCAAAGTTGTGTACTTGTTGGAGAGAGTGATGAGGGGATGTATGAGAAAAGTAAAGGAATTGGGTTACAAAACTTTGGTCAGACCATTGTTCGAATATGGTAGTGTAGTATGGGACGCACATTTTGCGTATCAAGTACAGGAGTTGGTGCAAAAAAGGGCTGCTAGATTTGTTTCTGGAAATTCTCGCAGAATGCAATCAGTGACAGATATGATAAAGGAGCTGGAATGGGATTCATTGCAAGACAGGAGGAGGATGAAGAGGGTCATGGAAGTGTATAAGGTGCATACTGGTGATGAGGCATGGAAAGATATTGGTGTAGGTATGAAAAGTAGTTCATGGAAAGGAAAAGATGACCATGACCACAAGCTGGCACTCGATTTCAGGCACAAGGTTGTGGGAAGATTCTCTTTTTTAAGTAAGGGTATCAGGGATTGGAATAAGTTACCAAGGGAAATGATGAATAATTTACTGAAAACGTTGAAAGAATTTAAGGTAAAAAGTAGTAGAGGGCAAATGTAGGTGGGTGCAGGTAAGGGGGAGGTAGTGTAGGGAAATTTCCACCGGAGTGTGTGCTCCATTGCAATGCATTTATATTAAATTAAACATTGATTTGCAGGCTGCGATGAGATGCAAAACAAGTAATCTTACACTTCATAAAATAAGAAAAAGAAACTGTAGAAAAGTGTGAGAAAGTAGATTTGTCTCATTAAACTGATTCTAATATTAAATGTGCTTGCAGCTACAAATGAAATGAAATTAGCACAATAAATAAACTGAGTAAAAATTCCAATGCTTTGTTTGATTTATATGTATTGATTTTTTATGATCTTCTGAAAATCAATGTTAACTAATTGCCCATCCCCGAGTTAGGTGAATGTGGAAAACCACCTAAAAACTGCAATCAGGACAGCCGGTACACCAACCATGGGATTTAGCCTGTTCCCATTGTACCTTTCCAATCCAGTGTGATGGCACATCAGTGCATACAGCCACAATGGCAGGTGCTGTTGTTTATTAAATACAGTAAAGAGAAAGCAGTTCATTGTAGAGAGGATATTTTTTAGGTTTAAATTTGTTATAGATGTTTCCTGTTGATTTTTAACATTATATGGTTTCATCTATAGTTTTATCATTGACTTGTATGATTGTGTTAGGCATTATTCAGAAATAATTTAAATGTAAATCAGTTTATTTATTATGTTGACATTGAATCATTAACATATTCAGTTATTTGATTATAAAGTAATGATAAACACTATTTATCTGGTAACTATATTTATATAGCACTATTAAAATTAGATTTTCTTTCAAAAATATTGGAAGTGAGTGTGGTGTGTGAGTGGTAATGTTCTGACATCTCATTTGACAGGACACAGGCTCAAATCATCATCTGGCCCTCCAGATTTCAGTTTTGAATGGGTCACCCAAAATCACTCCAAGCAGAAGCTAATTGTAAAGTACCTTTTTGTTCACCAAAAGCACTCCCACTAGTTACCCACAGCAGTAAATTATTCTATATATCAATTGTAAAGTTGCCGATGTTGGATTTCGAGAAGAATAGTTGTAAACTTTAAGGAATTTTCCTGTAATCTTTCCCACAGGGACAATTCACCATAAAAAATCATTTTAAAGTGTATTTATCATATCGTGAAACATTTAGCTTAAGAGATATTCCCGTGTGTTCACATTTTAAAACACGCGATCGGAAAAGTAGAAAACTAAGATTCGAAATACAGGGTGCTTCAAAAAAATGTATACACACTTTGAACTTCCATAGAAAATTTATTTACCGTTCTACAAAGTTAATTTTCAGGAAAATAGAAAGCTAAAAGTCCAATGTAAATCAAACATAAACAACAAATGTTAATACTGTTCAAATTGGTGACCTGCAGCATCAATACAATTCTGAGTACGAGTCACCACAGATTCTGTACATCGTATCAAAACGTCCAATGAGATTTCTCTACACACTGCTTGAATCTCATTCCAAAGAATGTCTAGGTTACGTGGTTTACGTTTGTACACCTCATCTTTTACTGTGCCCCACAAGAAGAAATCCAGTGGTGTAAGGTCTGGAGAGCGTGCTGGAAACTCGATTGGCCCCCTGCGTCCTATCCACCGGCCCGACAAATTTTGATCCAGGTAAGCTCGTACGTCCCTGTGATAGTGCGGCGGAGCACCATCTTGTTGAAAATAAAAATCATCATTACCGTATAATGCACGAATGGCAGGAAATATGGAATCAGCAAGCATTGTTAGGTAATTAATACCAGTTACAGTGCCTTCAAATCGAAAAGGTCCAATGAGTCCCCTTGAAGACAAACCGCACCACACATTTACACCTGGCAAATTTACAGCTTTTTCAATTGTAATGTGAGGATTTTCTTCACCCCAGTAAACACAATTGTGCCTATTGACAGTTCCATTAAGTTTGAATTGGGCTTCATCCGACCAAATGATGCTACCCATAAATCCCGGTTCACGTATCACCATCTCCTGAATCCATTCACAAAATTGCAACCTTCTATCTGGATCGTCGTCACTTAGCTGTTGCACCAGCCTTGGAATGTAAACACGATACTTGCCTCTCTTCAGAATGCGTAGCACGCTGCTAGCACTTACATCACTTTCACGTGCCCCTTGCCTTGAAGATTTGTTAGGAGAGCGTTGAAACAGTTCCAAGACTGCCATTGATGACTCATCACTTGTAGCTGTTCGAGGCCGACCTGAATGACCTTTATGCACATCACACACTGTTCCATGAACATCGAACTTGTCTCGTATGCGTGTAATTGTTAGTCTTGAAGGTGGTTCTGTATCATACTCCCTTCTCCACTGTCTTTGAACTTCATTTACATTCTCAAACTTCCAGTACCACTTAATAACCTGCTTACGTTCTTCAAAACTCAAACGTACGTCCCCCATGTTGATATTACAAATTCCAACTGATAATATAACATAGAGGGACGATTATGCTGGCACCTGGCGAAGAAATATAACACTAGCCTTGTAGAGCGGGAAAACAACAATAGTTTAAAGTGTGTATACATTTTTTTGAAGCACCCGGTATCTTTAAATTGAGTAAAGCTACAGCTGACCTTTTATCACCAGCTATATTCAGCACTGTCCCTGATATTTTGGTAGTAAAATTAAATAATTTGGCAAAGTTTAATTAGTAGTTTTAATTAATAGAAAAAATGAACTTTTTAATTAAAAGGAATACAAATTTGAAATTTATATCAGAAGATAGCCCAAATTAAGACGATTATGAAGATATCATGGTTTCGGTAAAAAGTTTAAGCATTTGTCTGGTGATTAAGTTTTTGAAAAATAGATTGTCGCCGATTGTTGTTGAAGCGCGTAAAAATTCCGCCAAGTTGGTCATGTGATGACTTTAGTTTTAAGACTTTATAAACCCTTTGGAATGTTAAATTAAATTAAAAGAGATAGAACATGACAATAGAAAGTCCCTGTAAAAATTCCAAGTTAAACCATTATGTACTTTTGGAGATATTAATTAAAGAAAGGTTCGCCAAGGTCACAGGCTCGTATAAGTCTATAAAAGACCTTGCTGTAAGCTCACGTTGTCTCTGGAAAGTGATCGCTCAACTTCGCGCTAGTTAGCGGCGCGGATTAGGGTAGCGGTTTAGGCAAATTTCAACATGCTGTAGTACTCACTAATGATAGGGGGACTCAGTGAGTGTTTGTCTTCTCGTAGAATTGTACTTAATCTGAAATCTACAAAGAAACTGTGGTTCGATGCTTTATTTAAGATTCTGGTACCGACAATGTACGAGTGAACTTTTGAAAAAATATAAGTACTGTGTTGTGCTCAAACTGTGTTAAATGATTTTATCTTGTTTACCCTTCGCATTTGGGGTTTACTAATAGGAATGCGTGGCGGCCGATCTATTTAATATTATAGGTACCAGAGGGCTACACATGGTCACGAACTTAATTGTTCATAGTTCAGGTGAAGGTGTTGCAAACCCCCGTGCAGCCTTTGGGCCTGACATAATATGTTTCCTTCAAAAGACCACAACCAAATTCCTTCCCGTTCCTTGCTCCCAGTCATTTCCCAACTCTAATGACATCAACAAGGTGTAAAGCCAGAAGAAAAAATCAAATTTTTGAAGCTTTGTATTATTTTTTCCTAGAGTAGAAAAAAATTAGTTGATCAAGTGATATGTATTTCAATGAGATATGTGTGTGAATCAATACAACATAGAGACAAAATATGTGGAAAAACTTAATTATTTTTTTTCTTTTCTTTTAGGGAAGAAAATGGGAATGAATATGTCGCAAATCCCAGCAGTAATGACAGGTGGTCTAGTACAGGAGTTCGAGCACACAGTTTTGCCTTCTGTAGCACCTAGTGTGACATTCTTCCTCACTGTTACAACATTGATTGTAAGTTTATTTTAAAAATAATCTTTTTGACCACAATATATTTATTCTTATTATTTGATGCATTTTTTATAAAAAAATGGTTTACTTGATTATTATTGACTCACTCTATGGGAATACTATTATGTTAATGGCAACAAATGAGTTTTATATGATTTTTACAGAGAGTGGTGGGTGAGTGATAATGCTCTTGGTGGAACATTCGGGAAGATGCAGGTTCAAATCCCCGTCCGGGCATCCAGATTTGGGTTTTACATGGTTTCCCAATCACTCCAGGCAAATGCCAGGATGCTTCCTTAAAAGGTCATGGCCGAATTCCTTCCCATTCCTTGCCCCCCATCCTTTCCCATCTCTAAAGACCTCGCTGTTAAAAGACGTTAAGAATTAAAAAAAAAAAAAATTCGGGGGGATAAAAGGTCTGTGGTAATAAAAACTGCATTTTAGAACTGTTGTCATTTTTGCCCTTTAAGGGTCGAATTTGGAAAAATTACTTTCTTAAAATATGACGTGACCAAAGTAAATACCTTAATCTTCAAAATGATACCTCATTTATTGATTTTGGTTAGGTATAAAGGGGAATAATGCCTTGTGACCAAAAAAAGAAACCTCATAGAAATAATGTATATGATTAGAGGGAAATCAGCTTTGGAAATTACTGGGTAAAATTAATACAAGTGATCATGATCTCACTACCTTTGAACTGGTTAGAACACAGAGGCCAACAGACTAAATGAAAATAGTAATTCAGTATGTAGCACAGAAAAAATTGAGGAATGTGTTATCTCATACTCACTTTGATGTGTATGTGTGTGTTTTAACACCTTGTCAAGGTTATTAGTGGCAGGACTTTGAGGTAGACAGAGCAGCAATAGTACTCACATTGAAATACATAGTAAGCTTAAACAATAGACACCAATGATAAACATTGTAGATCGTACTGCCAGAATATAGACTGGGAAATTTAAAAAAAAATGTTACATGTATGCAAAGAGTTCATCAACCAAACATCCTCAAGTTACAGGCAAAATCAGCTGAAAAAAAAAAAAAAAAAAAATTGTGTATGGAAACCTTTGTGATGAAAAATGGCTGCAGGGAAGATCAGAGCCTCCACTACACAGTTCACAATCAAGAGAATGAATGGGCATATTATTCGAGAGACTTAGTAGAAGAGGAAAGTGATATTACTTTTGAATCTATATAAATAAAAAAGAAATGCTGTTTGTTGGTAACCATATCATTTGAGAATGATTGGACCAATTTCACGTTTTTTTTTTATGTTCGTTATAGTCAAAATAAGATTTTTAGAGAAAGAAAAATTGGAAAATTTGGGGGGGAAATGAAAGTACTTTTTTCTACCAACCAATTTGGTTTGTTGTTGTTGTTGTTGTGTGTGTGTTTTTTTTAATTTTCATAATAGTTCCAATAAGATTTTTGGAGAAAGAAAAATTGGAAATGTTGCCAGGAAAACTGGAAATTTTTTTTCACGAAAACTGAAAGTGCTTTTTTTTCTATGTACTGATTTTCTTATTTCTTTAAAAAAATATTCATAATAGTCCTCGTAAGGTTTTTAGAGAAAGAAAAATTGGAGAAGTTATCTGGAAAATTTATAAAAAACTGAAAGTGCTTTTTTTTTTTCTATGGACTGATTTCGCTAGATTTTTTTTAAAATGTTTGTAACAGTCCAAATAAGGTTTTAAGGAGAAAAAATTGGAAAATTTGGGGAAAAACTGAAGGTGCTTTCTTCTATTGATTTCTGTATGAACTCAAGATCATAACTCATGATTTGAATGATGGATATATGTTTTTCTTTTTTTGTTTTGTTCCTTATACATCCAGGATGAAAAGTAACGCAATTAATTGTTTTCTATCAAAAAAATAAAATTACCTTTGTTTTTATTTTTGTGCTGTTTTGCGATATGTCCATTAGATGTGGTTATTTTATTTCTATTCCATGATATTTATTGAGGACATATACTTGATGATATCAAACAAGGTATTACCTCTATTAGACATGAACACTTAATAGTCAAATGCAGGACACATTTAATCAAGAGTTCGAACACAAAAACAATAATGGTTTTGATACATTGAGAGAATCATTTTGAACGAATGACTCACTATTGAATTGGCAATAAAAATATGCTTGTGACACTCACATGGAAGCAGTGAATGATGGAACTAGAGGGATTTTCGTCTTGGATGCTACTGGTGGAATTGGAAAAATGTTTTTGATCTCATTGATT
Source organism: Vandiemenella viatica (assembly GCA_031002005.1). NCBI lineage: Eukaryota > Metazoa > Arthropoda > Insecta > Orthoptera > Morabidae > Vandiemenella > Vandiemenella viatica. Next base: position 39,222,686 of record JARYHS010012519.1, on the reverse strand, counting down.
TTGGCAGTGATTCACTAGCAGATTGCACTTGCACTTGCTTCTATGTTGTTGGAAGGTGGTCAAACAGTTCATTGAGCATTCAAGTTGCTGTTCAAGTTAATGAAACTCTAACATGCAACCTTCAAAGAACTATTCGATGGCTAAAGTACTGTGGCATCACAAATTGATCATTTGGGATGAATGTACAATGGCATATAAAAAGTCTTTGTAGGCATTAGACCAAAAGATGCAATATCACGAGACAGTAAAAACTGGTTTGCTGGTGCAATGGTTGGAATGCAAATAAAACATCTTGAAATTCATTGAGATTTCAAATTTAATGGAAGAGTAAAATCATTTGGTTAACATGAAATTCTGACTCAATTTAATTGTGATTTAAATTTTGGAATAAAACCGCATGGTTCCAAGACACATCACATATTTCCATCATTTCAGCGGTGTAGTGCTGATAGAATTCATCTTGCATGTAAGATTTCCCATTCATGTACTTCTGAATGTACTCCTACTCAAACTGAATAACCATTGCCACAATCATTAATAAATGCAATGGTCACTCAGAAATATTCCTCCCCCCCCCCCCCTCCTCATGTTTACTTTGTTTACACATTTCAATGGCTTCTCACAAATTCATAAAATGATCATAAACAAATTTATTGATATTTGGACAGGACAATGTTGGGTCAGCTAGTAAGTGATAAATTGAATGAAAAGATTAAAGGTGCCTGGATAAGATGGATTTCCAGCAAAGATCCTCCGTGAACTGGTGATAAAACTAACCTCCATTTTGTGTAGACTTCTGAATCACTGCTTTTATCAAGATAGAGTTCTGAAAATATGGAATTAAAATGAGCTAATAATTCTAAGGAAGCAAGAAATCAAAAGTTAAGTTTTTATGATGCCTTTTGGATTCTTTTGGGATCACAACTGGCATCAGGCAAGGTCTCCAATACTTTTCAGCTGTGTTCTTGATGATCATTCTGACCTGGTGAGCAAAATTAAAGGAAACTGACTGTAGTCCATTGAGAATGGGAACTAAATCTAAAGGGATCACAATAGAAACACTAGTGTTTGCTGACGATTTCACTATCCTATCAAATGACTTAAGAACTACTAGGATCCAAATTGATTTGCTAAAATAAATTGCCGATCAAACCGGTTTACAGGTATCTTTTGAAAAAATGGATGACTAACATCAAAAATGCTCCACCATAACTTCAAACCAAATACGGAGACATTAATCAAGTGGAAAAGTTTAAATAACTGGCTCAGATCTCCATGAAAAATTGATTGGACAAAGAAGCTATTCGGGAAAGGGTACGCAAACTGGAAATAGCCTACCAAATTTTATGAAAATCTACAGCAAAAAATGTCTTTCACAGAATACTAAGATACGTCATTACTAGACAGTTCTAAAGCCAGTACTTTTGGTATGTAGACAAAAATTTGTTCCTGAATGCTGATAAAGGACTCTTGTGGGAATTAGAGAAAAAAAAGTCTGAAAAATTATTAGAGGAATTCTGGGTTCCAACTTCAAGAATGATTTCCATCAAAAAAGATACAACAAAGGAGACTACAGCAAAATAGAGAAAATCAACAAAACAATCCACAAAAGATAGGCACAATTCTATGGCCACCTTAAACGAATGGAAGAAAACAGGATAAATAAAAAAATCTATGATTTATTTTATTCAAAACCCAAAACTGTATTGCCCTGGTTTCTAAGTATTAAAGATCTTCATTTGATGGAATTAAAACCCGAAGACTCTTTCGATAGAGATCTTTTTCGGAAGAAGTTAATCTAAAGTGGGGCAAAGGGAAATGAAAAGTCCAAAGAAGACACCATACCTCTTGGACAGAAGAGCACAAACAGGCCCATTCAAAATGAATGAAGGAGTTCTGGGCCAAAAAGAATATGAAACTCGCTGCCAATTGAAAGAAGGCTTAATGTAGTACTAGTTGACCTTGATGAATATATATATATGATAACAATGAAATAAAGACGCTAAGTAGCGGAAAAGAATCAAATTAGGATAGGGAAATGAGGCACCACTTACCTTTAGATGATGGATGTGGGGCGCGAACACACAGAAAAGACACAAACACAAATAATAAAGAAGTTTTCAGGAAAAAACCCTTCATCAACAAGAGAACATTATGAGAGGTGGGTGGAGCCGGAGATTACCTCACATATATATATATATATAGATTGTTAGGAAACAAAGGCGCTAAAAGCGGATATATTGAACATTGGATAGGATAAAAAACCACCGCTTACCAAAGAAGGGGATTCCAGCGGCGTTGGTACACGAAAAAAACACGAACACACAAAGAATAAAATTTTCGAGCATGGCTCTTCCTCAGTAGAAGTGAGATGGCTGCACGCAAGCACTGCTGGCAGCCAACTGCGTGAGCCACAATTTCGGTGGCTCATGGTGGGGGAAATACATCATGGCAGGAAGTGAGTAGAAGAGTACAGGCCGGAAAACGTTTTCCGGCCTGTACTCTTCTACTCACTTCCTGCCATGATGTATTTCCCCCACCATGAGCCACCGAAATTGTGGCTCACGCAGTTGGCTGCCAGCAGTGCTTGCGTGCAGCCATCTCACTTCTACTGAGGAAGAGCCATGCTCGAAAATTTTATTCTTTGTGTGTTCGTGTTTTTTTCGTGTACCAACGCCGCTGGAATCCCCTTCTTTGGTAAGCGGTGGTTTTTTATCCTATCCAATGTTCAATATATATATATATCAGAAGGAAGAATATAATAATCCTTTTTTTGTAGCAAAATTTTACTGGGCAGTTTGATTGTTGAATTTTCTTGTAATGATTCAAGAAATGTTCCCATGTAAGAAACTTCTAAATCACCTGTAGCTAAAGGAAGTTAACACCAATCAATATGGTTTTCCAAAAAGCATACCATAAATCAATCTATGGAAATAATCAAAAGTAGTATAAATAAATATGTTGTAAGTGTTTTTGTGGACATCTTGGGGTTATTTAACTATTTATATTGCCCCTTCCACTTTGGTTGACTGAGGAGGTACACACTTAATCATTATTCTTGGCCGCCGCTGAAAAATTCTATCACTCTTACCTTGCACAATCCTACATCAATATCATTCCCAGGAAACAGTAATGCAATACTGATGAGCCAGTTTGCATTACTGTTTCTTAGGATGACATTGATGTAGGATTGTGTAAGATATGAGTGATAGAATTTTTCAGCGGCGGCCAAGAATAATGATAAAGTATGTACATTGTCCAAAAACGCTAATCTATACACCCATGGTCTATTGCAGATTCAGACCTGAGAATCCAGCAGGACTTGTCAATTACTGAAACCCTGACTTAAGGTGCCCATAAGTTTCAGTTTCATATTCTGAATTTCAGAGGTGGAACCAGTGATGGAAATTCCTCAAAAAGCACCAGAACTGCTGGTCAAACTACTTCTGTTGCTTATGAAAGAAAATTCATGACCAGGAAAGGAGAACAACTGCAGTATAGCACACAGCTGGTTTAGCAAATTGTTAATAACATTATGTTGAATTTAGCATCTCATAAGACGACATTTATATTGCTCAAGGGGAAGCTGTCTCAACACTTTAGTATGAAGATCGAGCCTTACTCAGATAATAGAGAACCCATGAGCAGGTACTTAGACACTGTGGTGATAAAGACATATGAAATCTTTTTACTATTGGATATGATATTAAGGAAAAAGGAAATGGCTTTTAGGCAATATAAAAAACAAAGGAGATGGAAAATGACTCATCGTTCACCAAAGTTGAAGGCTACAACTATGAAAAATTTAAGTGACAAACAAAAGCAAATACAATATTTCAGTTTTACCACATGACTCATACGAGCCATATGGTATGGGAGGTGTGTACATGCCCAAGTTTACCACACAACTCATGACGGGTCATGTGGTAACCTACGGTGTGTACACACCTCCCGAACCATATGGTTCATTCCCTATCACATGAATAAAATTTAAAACTGAAATATTGTATTTGTTTTCGTTCGTACCTTATGTTTTTCACTCATCGCAGCCTTCAACTCTGGTGAGTGATGAGTCATTTTCCCTACCAGGCCCGCCGTAAGCGGGCATGCGAGGCGTGCTCACCGCACTTGTGTGGCACATCCAGGGGGCGGCAAAATTATTGAGTGGCGTCTTTTTTTTTTTTTTTTTTAGCCCAACCACCTGAAGCAGCGAGAGAGTGGGTGCAGCGACGACACTCAGGGTAGCAACAATGGGGGCAGCAAAATAATGCTCGAAGTGGCGGCAACAATTTCACAGTTTTTTAACCCGGATTGGAAAATTTTTAGATCCACCACTGGCTGTAGTTAGACAGGGGGCGGCATAACCGGTATTGCACAAGGGCGTTCAAACAGGTAGCAGCGGGCCTGTTCCCTACCCTTTGTTATTTATATTACTGTTGGATATACAACATAAAATTAATTATGTGGAAAAATGGGCATGTGTAAAACAAATTCCATCTTCATCAAATGTCTGATCTTGACCAGAAATAACCTTTGATCAGAAATAACTTTGGCAGAATTGAAATGTCACATTAGGGTTCAATGATGTCAGTTGGATTCTTAATGATATAGTTTTTTTTTTTCAGGAGTTAAAAAGATTAATTGTTTAAATGAAATATTACCCTTTCAGACTTAATGATGCAAGGTGATTGATATTGTTTTCATTTTCAAATATTTTTTTTCCGTCCATCACACTAAACTTTTAAAATAAATTTTTGACTTGATGACTTTGATGGAATATCTGTAGATATTAGTTTATATGATTATTTCACTTAAAAAACTTCATACAACAATAACACCATGTCTGTTATCGACTTGTATAGTTGATTTACAATTCACTATCACTAGATTGTCCTCATAAAAATTACACACACAACCTTGTGTGTTCCATATTATGCAATGCATGATGTCACTAAAATGATACAGTGCATGTATTACTTCTTCTGCTGAGGAAAAGTAGATACCTTACAATATTTCATATGTGTTCAAATCTTTTACATGTGTTACACCAACCTGTCATCTGTGATAAGTGATATTTCCATATTCCCTAATTTTTATTTTACCACAGTACTCAATATATCAATATTAATAAAAGGCTAAGCTTGGTCATCATGTACGTAATGCAATGCACTTGGCAACTGCCAGAGATGTTATTACATAGGAGAGGTTGTGAAGATTATTTAACAACAGTTAGATGTACATCTGCATAGAAATGAAATGCCAGAACACTGAAAGAAAAGTGTTTATTGCATTTAAATGTGTTTATTTTATGTAGATGTTTTTGATTAATTCTTAACCCATATATATGTAAGATAAATGCTTTAATTTTCAAGCAGCAGTGGTAGCAGAAGTTTTGATAAGATTGATATTCAGCCTGGGTCAGAATGAAAAATTCATTTGACATTGTAGTAGAGGGCATAAGTAATTTAAGTTTTTTTTTTAATAATAATTTAAGTTATTTTCATGAATACCAAGTTACTTAAAAATATTACTCCATTTGAATGAAAGTACAGGCCCATTGATCACAATCTAAGCATCCTCGACCATGATTAAAACTTGTATAATGCAGCATAACCTAAGTTGTTAACATTTATTTTAATTTACTGTGCTTTCACTGATGCCATATTACTGAGTTGATTATTGCAGTTGCATGTAACTATGCTAGCCATTCAAACATTTTAACATGGATAATAATCATGAAAAATAAAGATTTAAGAACTCGTAAAAATTTTGGGTGAAGTTTATATTGCAATACATGATGTCTCTAACATGAGAGATAGTGAACATATTAATTTACATGTGATTGAAGCTTTTGTTTTTGATTGATAATATTAGCATAGTTTGTGGTTAGGTTGAAATGTAGCCTTAATCATGATGGCAGCTAAAACTTATTGCTGCAATGTAAGACATGAAGAAATAAATTGAGCATTATTTAATAATAATTCAAGTTGGCAACTAAAACATTTTGTTACAGTGTATGGCACAAGAAATTCCATTAAGCATTATTTATAAAAATTCTATTTAGTTAAGCAGCTGTGAGTAAATGACTTGCCTGAACACTCCATTTAACCCATTATCTTGGTGATTAAAGATAGAATATACCTTTCAAAATGCAAGATTGGTGGGATGAGAACAGCAGTGGAAAAAAAACTCCACAAACATAAAAAACAGAATATTTTCAGGCTATGTGTCCTTACTCATGAAAATAGAAACATGGCTGATCTTATACAAGCACATGTGAACATCACAGTTACATAAATGATAGTTTTGACCATAAACAAATTGGAGGTGGTGGGGATAAATAAAAATCATCATTGGATACATATGAAAAGAAAAGATATTTTCTACCAACCATGCACTGAAGTTGAAGGGAGGAACGAAGCAGCAACAAAAATATAACTCACAAACACACAAAAAAGAACACAATATTTTGGTCCATACCCTTTCACAAGAAAATATAAACATGTGAATAGATTGCGCAAGCACCTACAGCCAACATTGTCACATGTAGGACACTCGAGTTTATGCTTTTCAATAACCACACACACTTCTTGCCAAGTTGATACCCATCACAAGCTGCCAACCAATAACCTGAGCTTCAAGACAGCCACCAGCCTCCATCATGCAACAACCACCTCACTATTGAAGAATTCCAATGCTAAGTTCATGCATGCATCTGTAACGGAAATTATTTTTATGCACCTTTCAGCAAAATATCTTCCTGTTTTCCATATCACATTTGAAACTGTTCCTAATCATCCAAACCCTTTGCTTCTTTCATTTTATTTAGTGAAATTTAGCTATATCAGAGAAGTAAACTTTCCTTAGTAGCCATTATTATAGATCTCACTTTTCCGCTGTTCCATAATCTTTTTGCCCCTCCCCCCTTTTTGAAACCCACAAATCTACACTCCAATCTCTGGCTTTTGATTTGTCATCACATTCTTAATTTGTCTTTCCTCTCGTACGTGTTTACCCCAACCCAGCCCCCCCCCCCTCTCCCCAAAATTTGTCTCCAGTCACTAAATATCTTTCCACAATTCTATATCATGCCTTCCAATTAGCCAAATTACAATCATGCATTCTCTTCCCAAAATTAAGCCTGAACCTCAGTATTCCCCCTCATGGCCTCACAATAAATTTGCCTGTGTTTTTTTTGCCCCCACAAGTTCACTATTCCCTGTACAGCCCTTGTTCCCTAACATTACAATGATCTAGCAAGTCAACTACCCCAGATACCTTATATCTCTCCACAGAATACTGCTCCTTTCAATCCCCCATGTCATTCCACACCTTCAGCAGATCTTGCAGCAGTCCATAGAGTCCATGGGAAGGTATGCTCAAAACTACCTATGGAAATTTTCCACATTTTACCAGACCTATCTCAGAGTAGTACAGTCTTTTCCCTGCAAGTTACCATGTTACCAACCCAATTTGCAACTTCTTCTCAGCTACTGACAGCCTTCTGTGGTCAGCCATTTTAAACACAATCCACATCCAACCAACCCAAATCCAGCTACTAGATCCAAACTATCTGTTATGAATCTATCCTATTCTCTGCTCTCACAACTTAAGCAATTTCCAAAGGTCTCACTTTTTCACATATTTCTAAATCCTAATCCACCCTAAACCATAACTCTCTATCTCCCTGCCGCATACTCTGCTGGAGGTACAACTTCGCCTCACAGATCGGTAAACTATATACTCGGGATGACTAGAGCCTAGTCCCCAGAGATACCAAACACTTTCCATACTTGACCCACCACCCATTCCTCAAACCATCCTCTACAAATGTTTTAAGATGTCATATCCATCAGTGTGGCTTCACCCAGTTTCTTGAAATACCTACCCAGTTGCACCAATTTGGACCAAGACCATCAGAAAGCTTTCCTCAAATCCAGATCTGATCCTCCTCCTTATAGATAAGGGCTCAGTGATAGTGGTCATCAATTTTTGTGACTACATGGTTGAGGCCCGCCATCATTTGTCCGATACTAAAACCAACTGTCCTATCAGCTGTCAACAAGAGAATACAATTTAACGAACTCATCCGAAGCCTCACTCCTCAGACTATCTTACTCCTCACTCCTAGGAAACTGAACATGGTGACTGAGTGGTAATGCTCTGGCCTTCTATTCGGGAGGGTGTAGTTTCAAATCACAACCTGCCCATCCAGATTTGGGTTTTCTGTAGTTTCCCCTAATCACTCCAGGCAATTGCTGGGATTGTTCCTTCAAAAAGGCCATGGATAAATTCCTTCCCATTCAACATAGTCTTTCCAAGTTTACAGGATTGGATGTTGTCAAAATGTTTTAATCTTTTTATGATGTTATCCAGTTGCAAACCTGGGAAGACTGTGTTGCTTTTAATGCCAAGAAAATCTCTGTTCACATATTCCTTCCCATTCCTTGGCCCCCATCCTCTCCAGCTTCTAATGACCACGATGTTGATGAGGCATAAAGCTATAAACAAAAAATAATAAACAAAAAATGTCACAGAGAACTGCGAACCTCTTCTCTGTACTTGCTTCCAATCGTCCTAAAGCCTGGAAACCCAGGCTACCTCATACTTGCTACTTATGGTTGCCGACCGAATGTATCTCTGCTTTGGGGTACCAAAATTTATAACCCGTTATCAGCCAGCTTCCCTCCCACATCAAAGACGCATAACACTTCCTCCTCCAGCTTTCTACTGTTCCCATACCACTTCTACATGACTCCATATTAGTAACAATCGATGTGACTTACTTTACACTAAAATTTCCCACTGCCATGGACTTATCGCCATGAAAGGTTTTCTACAACAATGTCCTTCCAATAGCCTCCTTAGTACAACCTTCCTCGTTCTCCTGCCCTCTCTGATACTCTTTTGAAGGCAAAAGTTACCATCAATTTCATAGCATGCCGTGGGCACCTGTGTGGCCCTTTCTTATGCCACCTCGAAGAGCCTTTTTTTTTCAATAAGGTCCACTGGAAACCCCTACTATGCCTCAGTCTCAGTTCTGTTAACGGTATCAATACCTTTAACATCTGCACTTTGTGTGGACCTTTAATCACACATGCCTTGATGTGGATTTGTCCCTCTCTTATGGTTGCCTGAGCTCATCTGTACCTTCAGTACCTTTGTTTTGAGAGTCGCTATCCTTATCATATTAAACGTTCCCTCCACTACAGCCTCTGACAACTGTGAGAGGTATATTTCCTTTAACAAAATGACCCTTGCAATTTATTCCAATAACATCTCCCAAGCTCTGATATTCTGCAATTACCCACTAAATTTAGCTCAAAATAATTTTCTCATGGCATATCACAACCCACTGAGCCTATTAACTAACCCTTCAAAAACCAGCCACAGGCCTGGAATCAATTGAGTTCCTCAGCAGGATTATGATTTCCTTTGAGCTTGCCCAGAAGTGCAGGAATGGGGGGAAAAGGGTGTGTAGGGAAATTGCCACTGGAGCTCCATTGCAATTAAATTAAATGATATTCCTCCTCCTAAAAATCCTCCCTGACTCTCCAGAACATGCTACATTAGACCTCGTAACAACAGTCAACTTCTAGTCCATGAACATGGGCCTCCCTGCCCTACAAGACAGCCCTAAGGTCCTTTTCCATATAACAGATCTGACTGCAAATTGTGCAACATACACCATGTGTCCACAATCTTCAACCTTATAACTGCGGAAAGCTTACCCATCATAGAACACCTGTAAAACCTTCCATATAATATGTCAACTAAGCTGCAATCATTCCCCAGCTTCAGGTCTGACCAAGAGTCATTGGCTATCAGAATGAATGGTCAAAGACAAAAGGTATTCACTCAGAACCCTCACCACCCAGTATCTCCAGTATCCAGTTTTGCACTGCTCAGGTTTATACCTTTCGAGCCCCACCTGTGCTTCTTGCCATATTGATTTTTCCCTACCACAAGCCTTTTGCTGGCAGTATGCACCTCTAATTGGGTGCCAGCCACCCTCCTGCAGCTTCCTCAGTCTGTTGTTGAAGGAAAAGCATAAACCTGAAAGTTTCAGGGCTCGGTGTGTGTGTGTGTCTATCCATGTTTCTACACCACTGTGGAATTCAATTTGGTAAGCTGAATAATTTACCTGCTTTATAGCTCTTTTTTTTTTCCTAACAATCAATTTGGGATAGGAGAATACCCATCACTTACCAAAGCTAAAGATTGCTGTGAAACATGGAAATACACATAAACAAATAGAACCTAAAAATGTGTGAACTTATATCCCTTCTTTTTTTTTTTTCTTCAACACTTAGTGAGGTAGCTGCCCTATTGAGGCAATAGCTGCCAGTAGAACATGGTGATGGGTAGGAACAATAGGCCAATGCTTCAAATACTGACATTTGTCTCTTGTGTCAGAAACATATATATATATACAGTAACAAATGTAATATTATATTGGACCAAAACTTGCTCACTTCCAGGGCATTTCCTGTGTCCTCATATACTTCAGCTTCTGTGCAGGAGGTTGTACACAGTTGACACTGAATCATATGTTGAATAGTCCCAGGGTGGCCACAAACTGGGAAAACAGGAAATATCAGCCATTGTCAGGGAACGTAATACAACCAAGAGATATCTTTTGGATGTCAGAGAATTTTGAAAAATGAAAAAAAAATATCAGGGAATTTAATTGCAGCTTCCCAGGATTAATTTTATCTTTTAAAAAATATTTTCAATTTATTTTAATCTTGAAATTTCTCATTAAATATTTGAACTTCTATATTTTTAACATTAAATAGCCAACAATAGGGACTGCCACATTTTACTCTCTCACTCGAGCTTCCACGAGTCGACGTGAGATAGCATAAACACCTCGCATAGTCTCGCCTCGCGTGGTTGCTCACAATTGCTGATTGCCTCGGTGGCAGTTGTTTGGTGCAAGTCAAAGGCGCAAGGCAAGACAAGAGTGTAAATGCAATATTATAAATCCTGCCTAATTATACCTTTGATTAATATTTACATGATTTTGTTATTGAGTTAACTCATATTGCATCATTTATAAAAGAGTGTTGTTAATAAATGTTAGAAATGTATATTATTTGAAGCCTGAATAGTTCTAGCAATTATCTTAAAACAAAATAAATAAGTATAATAATACCAACAAAGAATTTTAATTCAGTTCAGTAAAGAATATTTTTATTTTCCTTTTTTTCAGTATTAACAATTGTACAAACTTCATTTACAATTATTGTTATAGCTGCACTTGAAATATTGAAGAAATTCTGTCTCCAGTAGTTAAATACCATACAGTTATGGCTAATCGAAATTTTGTTGGTATCGGTGTCCTGAATCTAGTTTTTAGTTCCGAAATTGAAGTTTTACTTTTTCTCAAAAGAAGTTCAAATTCAGCTTCTACATTCCACAGAATTTTGAAGGCTTTCCTGATTCAAGTTATTGATGATCAATTTAAAAAGTTTCAATCATTATGCCTATCAAATATTAAAAGTTAATTTGTTTTAGTTCATACCAGTCATTACCTTACTTTTGTCGTACTCATTTTAAATTACTTTTTATAAGACTATTCAATTAGTTATAAAATATCACCTATGGCAGTGAACAAAAAAAAAAAAAAAAAAAAAAAAAAAAAAAAAAAGTGAAATAAAAAATGAAGTATTCAAATGAACATAGTTAAATATTCCTTTTTTATTTTTGGGAGCTTTATTCCAGATTTAAGTATTAACAGTCAAAATATAATTAAAACTTTTAGTATCTTAATCACGCAAACAAAATTTCTAAATCAGGTAAAAGAATGACAAACTTTACTGGAAAACTGGGAAATATCGGGGAAATTTTAAAAGCATTAATTTGCAGCCTCCCTGAGTCCAATCTTCTCCACACTTGATATTATCAACCTCAGTGTCATCCCATCTTGCTTTATTAGCCTTGGATCTGTCAACTTATTCAGAAACTACCACATAGGCCAACCCTTTTTGTTGGCGGGTAGTAAAGTTTTAGACACACCTCCCCAGCCAGGAGGGAAGGAACCCTCAAACTCACACTTGTAACTTGGCTTTCTGAGCTGTAATTGTAAGTTCCTTTGCTGATCTTTGTAAACTTTTCCGGTACTTCTGTTTTTGCTTGTGCAGTATATGCTGATGAAAGATCAAGATCTGAAAGTTTCAATGTCTTTTGTGTACATGTATTACATGTGTTTATGCTATCCAGCCATCATCTAAGGTAAATGGTGGTTCATTTCCCTATTCTCATTCCCTCAGCATTTGGTTTCATATCATGCCTTCGCCAGTTGAAATTCAGTTAGTGTAAAAGTAGATAGTTTCGAGTTCTAATGCTGAGAAGGAATTGATATAAATTTCATGGTGTGTGAAACAAAACAAAAATCAAATTTCTCAACAAGGTCACATACCTTATCTAGCAACTTTCATATATTTCCGATGTGAATGAACCTATATCAAATCTTTGCCTATCATGCCCTTCACTGAATATTTGGATGGTGCAAGTGCCTCTGTAGGTAGCTACTAATGTGGATATAATTTAAGGATAGTTAATTTCTTTAAAATGAAAATAACAGATTGTGTCATTGTAACTGCTTGTTTTTAACACCATTGAGCAGCACATATGACAACTAAGTTGCATGCTTTACAATACTTAAAGTTAGCTGTTAAACACCAAACCTAATTACCATCCATTCTTTTATTCCTTTAACATTGGCGAATAGGATAAATTTTTGAAGTGGGGAATTAAAGAAGAATAAGGGATACATGAACATTTCTTACATTCCTTTGGCCATCATACTGGCCAATCTGATTTTCACTTTTAGCTATTATTATAGCCGTCCAATTAAATTTTGGGGTAGTTTTCCTATTTTTATATATTGGTTACATCTTGTACTAGCAGAAAAATATATAAATAATATTACAAACTCTCACAACTTGTAAACAAATGATAATGACAGTGTCAGTACTCAATACACTGTTAATGATTATAAATCCTTATCTATGCAATACTAAGACTGAATTACAGGATAATAGTGACAATGAAATTGCCGTTAAGCACTGAACACTTGGACACCGCTAGCTCTTCAGAACTTTGTTGATGGGAACTGGCCTGTCTACACATTCTAGGCACCAGATATACCCCTGGCCTCAACTATGCTAAGACCCCCCATGCAAACCTGTCACTTACAATTTTTTAAAATTTATGTTCAGTTTAAATATATTTATATTTTAAATTTTATATAATTACTATTTTATATTATTTACTATTACAACAGTTCAAAATCGAGCGTGGTTGGTGAGTGGTTAACGCTCTGGCCTCGCATTTGGGAGGACGCGGGTTCGAATCTCCGTCCGGGCATCCAGATTTGGGTTTTTCATGGTTTCTCCAAATCACTCCAGGTGAATGCCGGGATGCTTCCTTCAAAAAGGCCATGGCCGAATTCCTTTCCATTCCTTGTCCCCAGTCCCATGCCACCTCTAATGACCTTAGCCGTCAATGAGGCGTAAAGCAATAAGTGAAGGGGGGGGGAAAAAACAATTCAAACCATTTTATTTTTATTTGACTGATTGTCACAGATATTATTCTGTTCCACAATTAATGTTGGTCAACTTCCTCCTCCACCAGTTCAATCCCCACTCTTCCATCTTGTTTCATCATTTGTTCATTCATATGGTAGGTCCCGATATGTACTCATCTCTCTGACAAATGTCTCACCTCTCGCATGATTAAAGTTATGATTCAAAATATTATGAAGAGAGAGAGAGAATGTGTGTGTGTGTGTGTGTGTGTGTGTTCACCTGGCTCACCTGCCTTCAGCTGTATTGAAAGACAGGTTGTTTTTTGTACCCTATTTTCAATTTTTAAAACGGAATTACATGATACACATCTAGTAATGTTGCCGTGTTAACATTAAAACTATTTCCTATGACTATAGATTTATAAATCTAACAAAACTTTTTAAACTTAAAAACTGGAGGAAAATTTTTATTAGTTGAAACAAACTGTGTGGAATTATTAACTTTTAGTGTACATATTTTTATATTTTGCTGTGGAGATTTGAACTGACTGACTTCTTGCAATGCATAAGGCATCCTCATTGTGTCTCATTGAGACAAAGATTACTGTAATAAATTTTGCAGATTTAGTTTGCTGAGAATTTATCACAATCAAAATTTTATAAAATTTCTTCATTTTGTTTCAGCCAGCTGTTTTGAAACTTTGGTACTCTCCTGGCAACCCATTGCACTTTGTCCGATGTGTTGTGCTCTGTGCAGGTGCTTCATTTATATTTGGGTGGCATGTACATGAGAAGGCTGTCCTTATGTTTATAATACCTCTCAGGTAATCTTTTGCATTTTGATTTAAAAATTGTAAAATTATTTGGTTCAATTTATTTATTTAAAAGTTGTTGGATAGCAATGTAATATATTTATGTTAGGAACAAATGTTGCTAAACATTTAATAATTGGTGTGTTATTGGAAGTGGTGTTGGGGAGGGGGGGGGGGGGCTGGCAAATGATAAATATTAGAAAGTGTAATGCCTGGCGAAAGGAAAATAAAATAATGACATTTTTTTATTTGATAAGTAAAAAAATAAACTGATAAGATATTAATTGAGGTTGTGACCTGGAGAATGCATAATGTCAAGTGTATGCTGGTAGGGTAGAGTTGGTAGCATCAGAAAAGAAACTATCACTGGTCTTGCTGTAAAACAACTGCTGTGACTATTAGAGTTGTATGGACTGGCACTGTCTGTCACTGATTGCCAATGTAAACAGCTTGTCTTTAGCCATTCATTCTGAACATCAATTGGTTAGTGGTGAGGCCGATTTAAGAAGCTGTGCAATGAAAGCAGTAAGTTGGTAAATGAGGTGGGATTTGCGAATGGCATGTCCATTTATAGGAACATACTTCCCTGTGGTTGGACTTGAACAGATAGTGGTACAGCAGAGGGTCACAGTAGCTTCTGTAGCTGCTGTTTCTGACGCAGCAATTCTGATGTGATGGGTATCCATGATTGACCCACATTTGTACCGGGAGTGTGATTTGTCAAAGCTGTTTGAGCTTTGAGAGACTTTGAAGTTCGGAACGGAAAGGGGATTGTTTGTGGCCTTATGAAGGAATCATTAAGACATTGCCCTGGAATAATTTTGGGATACCATGGAAATCAAAATCGTGATGGTGACCACTGGTTGAAATTGAGTCCTCAAGAATGCCAACCTTGAGCAGTGATCAGCCGTCTGGTGACTCATTCGCCAGACAGCCGTGGTCGTGTACACATCTGGCTCCACCTGGTGTCTCACTTTTGCAAGAATAAATGGATAATGGAAACAAATAAACTGCTGTTGGGCACTAAGAATTGGATAGGATAGGGAAAAATACCCATCACTTGTAAGACCCAAGACTGTTACCGGGGCTGCAGTATAGCCTTAGTGCCTCAACTAAACTCTCGATGTTGACTCAAAGTACTGTGGAAAATTTACGAAATAATTTAGACTTGACCATGTAGCCGGATAACTCAACTTAAATGCTTAAGGTCGCCACAATATTTGTTACACCACAAATAGAGAAAAGGTTGCTAGATAACTATGAAATGATAAAAGTTCACTTTTTGAAAATTCCAAGTTTATTTAAAAGAAAATCACAGTTCAAAATTTTAAAAATGCACTTAATAGTTGAGTTGGCAAATCGAACACACTTTTCCAAAAGTTTGCAAGTTGTGGAGAGATATTAGAACCGACCGAACCCCTGATGAAAATTTACAAGTTCATGTTACTAGTTAACCTTGCGCACCATACGCAAAAGTCCCAAGATGGCCGACTCGGTAGCTTCACCTCAACCGCCTTTCTCCAACCCGACTTGACACTTACACAGACTACACGCACATACTGCTCAGCTTGGAAAAGAATAAAGATAGACCGGAACAGACAACATACTGGAACAGACCATCTACATTTTGCTAAGTTCCTATTTTAAACTGATAAAGCCATGCGCGGAGTTGCTCGATCACTTCCCGGTGTAAGAATGAGACAACGAGTGCTTACCGCGCGAACTGTTATAGCCCAGCGCGCGCCTATGACCTTGGCAAATCTTTCTTTAATTAATATCTTCATAAGTATACGATAGTTTAATTTGAGATTTTTACAGGGACTTTCTATCATCCTGTTCTATCTATTTTAATTTAATTTACTATTCCAAAAGGTTTCTATCGTCTTAACACTAAATTCATCACGTGACCAATCTTGGCAGACTTTGTGGATTTTCCCGAACTTCTACCCGACAATCAGCAATAATCCATTTTCAAAAACTTAATTACCGGACAAATGCTTAAACTTTTCATGGAAACCCATATATGTACGAAATAGTCTTAATTAGGGCTATCTACTGATGTAATTTTTAAATTAATATCTCTTTTAATAAAAAAGCTTATTATTTTCTCTTAATTAAAATCGCTAGTTAAACTTTACCAAATTATTTAATTTAATTGCCAAAATATCGGGGACAGTGCTGACTACAGCTGGTGATAAAAGTTCGGTTGTAGCTTTACGCGATTTAAAGATATTACAAATCTTAGAATTTCTACTTTTATGATCTCGTGTTTCAAAACTTGAACAAACCTAAATATCTCTTAAACTAAACGTTTCCCGATATGATAAATACACTTTAAAATGATTTTTATTATGAATTGTAACTATGGGAAAGATTACAGGGAAATTCCTTTTAGTTGAAAACTGCTCTTCTCAAAATTTCTAAGTCCCGCCTAAACAAAACTAGAATTTGCCAAAATTCTAAGGTGCTTACACACTTACCACAGATGAAGGCAGGAGGTAAAAAACACAAAAACAGACAAATTGCACAATATTTCGCCATGAGCCTTAATCATGTGAGAGGTGAGACAAATGGCAGGGGGAAACATGTGGTCACATCCCAACCCACCACATGAATGAAACAAAGGCGGAAACACGGGGTGGGGTTGGAATTGCAGGGGGTGGGGGGATAAGGTTGACCAGCGATAAAAGTGGAACAAAATAATCTTTGTGTAGCCTAATTTAAAAAGTTATTGTTATAATTTTATTTAGATCGGTTATAGGCGAAAATAAATGGAGGTAGAAATATATATATATAAATTGAATAAATGAAATATACATATATAAGTAACTGACTGTAAAATGAAATGAAAGATAGTAAGTGACAGGTTTAGCGTAGGTTTAGGCCAGGGGTGCGTCTGGTGTCAAGGATGTGTTGGTAGGCTAGTTCCCATCTGCGGAGTTCTGAAGGGGTGGTGGTGTTCAGAAAAACTCTAACAGCTTAAACTGTGAAATAGGTGTTGAGGTTGTTCGAATCATGGGAGTTGGCATGAATTGCCACTGGATGGTCTGGGTTGGAAGTATAAACTTTTTGATTCTTAAGACTTCCATGGCTGTCTTTGTACATACTTTATTGCTTTACGGTGTACCGCAAGGCGACCCACACCAATAGATATCTGCACGCCATGTCGCACCATCACCCAGCAACGAAGAGAGGCGTATTAACATTGCTGAATTTAAGAGTGAAGACAGTATGTGACTCGGAAAGTCTGAGGGAAGAAATGAAAACTCTTACAAAAATATTCCGAGCCAACGCCTATAGTGAATCAGACATCAGAAGGGTTCTCAGACCTAAAAAACCCATGGAAGACGTCAACTTATCGCATGAGACCAATGTGCCAAGGAAATTCGCCTGTCTTCCATACATACGTGGCATCGCTGACCGGATTTGGAAACTGTTTAAGCGGGTGGAGGTGCGAATCATATACAAAGCTCACTGCAAACTCGGCCAATCATTATCCAGAGTGAAAGATAAATTACACCCACACCAGCTTATGGGTGTTTACGAAATCCCCTGCAGCTGTGGCAGTGTATACATCGGAGAGACAGGTCGCACAGTGGCGGAGAGACTTAAAGAACATATCCGCCACTACAAATATAACAACAGCGACAAATCTGCCGTCGTTCGCCATGCTATTAACACCGGGCATGAAATAAAATTCCAAGAAACGAGACTACTGTGGACAGAAGACCAGTGGTGACCTCGACGTGTGAAAGAGGCAGCAGAAATCTGAAGGAATTCCAACAACATCAACGAAGATAGCGGCCTTTTCCTCTGCGTTCTTGGCGACGGTTACTATGTAAATATAAATATAAACAGTATCTCTGAAGAAGGCTGGAGTATAGCAGCCGAAAGCTAAGGTAATCAAATAAACGACGTGGCATAGCCCGTAAAGCAATCATATATATTATTTCTATAAGGTATTTTTTTGTCACAAGCCTATATCTTCCTTCATACTCAACCGAAATCAATGAATGAGGTGTCATTTTAAAGCTTATGGTCTCCACTTTGGTTAAATCGTATTTTAAGCAAGAAAGTTTTAGAAATTCGACCCTTAAAGGGCAAAAATGTAATTTTTTTAAAAAAATGCTGTTTTCTGTGTTACGAGTCAGTTATCTCCATGGATACCTATATGAAACCGTTTTTTGAAGTATCGTTTTAAAGATTAAGATCTCCGCTTTAGTGACGTCATATATAAGCCAGAAAGTTTTGGAATTCGACCCTTAAAGGGCAAAAGTATCAATATTTTTGCAATGCGTTTTTGTGTCACGAGCGATTTATCTCCCTTAATATCTAACCGATATAGATAAATGAGGTATCATATTAAAGAATAAGGTCTCCGCCATGGTAACATTATATTTTAAGAAAGGAATTTTTCGTAATTCGACCCTTATAGGGCAAAAATGTCACTTTTTCTAAAATGCGTTTTTTGTATCTCGAGCCATTTATCTCCCTGGATATCTAACCAAAATCGATAAATGAAGTAGGAATATAAGGAGTAATGTATCAGCTTTGTGAAATTATATTTTAAGAAAGAATGTTTTTGGAATTCAACCCTTAAAGGGAAAAAGTATAAATTTTTCTATAACTGATTTTTGTGTCACGAGCGATTTATCTCCCTTGATATCTAGCCGATATAGATAAATGAGGTATCATATTAAAGAATGAGGTCTCCGCCGTGGTAACATTATATTTTAAGAAAGGAATTTTTCGTAATTAGACCCATAAAAGGCAAAAAAGTCAATTTTTCTAAAATGCGTTTTTTGTGTCTCGAGCCACTTATCTCCCTTGATATCTATCCAAAATCAAAAAATCAAGTACGATTGTGAGGAATAATGTCTCAGCTTTGCTGACATCATATTTTAAGAAAGAAGTGTTTGGAATTCAACTATTAATGGGAAAAAGTATAAATTGTTCTACAACGTATTTTTGTGTCACGAGCCCTATATTTCCCTTGATATCTAATCGATATAGATAAATGACATATCTTATTAAAGACTAAGGTTTCCGCCGTGGTAACATTATATTCTAAGAAAGGAATTTTTCCTAATTCGACCCATAAAGGGCAAAAATGTCAATATTTCTAAAATACGTTTTTTGTGTTTCGTGCTATTTATCTCCCTGGATTTCTAACCAAAATCTATAAATGAAGTAGGAGTATGAAGAGTAATGACTGAACTTGGTGACATTATATTCAACCTCACTATTCATCGCAATTTATTTGTGAAATTTTCGCATGGGTCGTCTAGTAAAGTATATAAATTTTTTGCCTGTGGCCATTCATCTTGTCATCTTGTAGGATAGTTGTAGAGTGGTGAGACCAATGTAGGAGTTCCCTCGCCTAAACTTATGCTAAACCTGTCACTATATTTCATTTCATTTTCCAGTCAGTTACTTATATATGTATATTTCATTTATTCAAATTATATATATATATTTATTTCAACCTCCATTTATTTTCGCCCATAACCGATCTAAATAAAATTATAACAATAGCTTTTTGAATTATGCTACACAAATATTATTTTGTTCCACTTTTATTGCTGGTCAACCTTATCCCCCCACCCCCCTGCAGTTCCACCCCCACCCCATGTTTCCACCTCTGTTTCATTCATGTGGTGGATTGGGGTGTGACCACATCTTTCCCCCTGCCATATGTCTTGCCTCTCACATGATTAAGGCTCATGCCAAAATATTGTGCAATTTCTTTGTTTTTGTGTTTTTTTTACATATTCTTCTCGCCATCCTGCCTTCATCTGTGGTAAGTGACGAGTATTTTTTTCCTATCCTATCTAATTCTTTTTGCAAGAATAAGGCTAAATGATGCGTTTCTTGTGTTTGGTCTTTTTTGTGTTCGTCGTTCCCAGCCGCCTTCATCTGTGGTAAATGTTGGGTCATATTTTCCTATCCTTCCTTAGTTTTCTTTTATTTTTTATTTATATATTATTATATTATTTTGCTCTTCCTGCCTACCAGAGATCAGTTTTGATGTTTAACTATGCTCTACCTGTCCCTCTACCTGTCCTCAGTTTGAATTTGCCGCCACCATTTTCCTGGCCAACAGTCTGCCAGAACACTAACCCCCCCTAATGTTCTCCTGTTGACAAAGGGCTAGATCCAAAAAATTTATATCGAGTGTTTTCGTCTTTTCTGTGTGTTTGCATCATCTAAAGGTAAAGTGCAAGTTGTTGCATTCTTAACTATCAAAACTAATTGTCTGGTAATCCTACCAGGTATAGCGGGACCTTCGGTTTAGCATCAAATCCAAACCATGAAGTGTCCTAGTATATTTTACATTAACAAAGCATATCTGTGCCAGAGATTAGCGAGTTTTAAGGGACCCAAAAATTCTGGTATTTGAACCAGAGACCTCTTATCCTTAGTAGTGCACCTTCTAACTGAGCCACCAAATTACTTGGAATATGGGTTGGTGATGACAGTGAAGGTTAACAGCTCAGCAGATTGAGCACGTAACTGGAATTCTGACAACAACAGACTGCATATTGGATATGAGGAAGGTTTTCATCTGCTGCATGCTAGAATTTTTGACAGCAGATATTAAATGCAGTGGCTAGGCAGGTGCATGCAGAATATCTAGCCCTCCTGGAAGCCAATCCATTAATTCATGTTTAATAATTTGTGACCATATCTTTACATTATAATCAAAGTAACATTCAGGTCTGTGACATCATACTACTTCTCCAAAGAAGATCAAAACTGTTTTTCTGTGGGGAAAAAGATGATGTCTGGAAAGAATGCTGATAGAGCACACAATTCCTGAAAAAGGATGAAACTATTTTGGGGCCATATTATGCTAATCTAGAGAATCATCAAGAAAAGGAAGAAATTTATGAAAAAGGTGCTATTTTGCCAACCAGGCTCTCAGTAGTAAGTCTCTAATTGCCATGGCTGCAAATCATGAGTGCTCTTCTATTCACCTGATCACCACCCTCAGACTAACAGCTATTTCCAAACCTTACAAAGTTTTCATGTTGGAGGATCAAGTCATATGTGCTGTCACATCATTTTTGACAGTGTAAATTTTGTGTGTGTGTGTGTGTGTGTATGTGTGGTTGACTTTAAGCATTGGAATATTTTAGAGGAAATGTACAAGGGGGTAAACCAAAAATAACCGGAATAGCATTGCCATGGATGGAGCTTGTGTAATACGCGTTTCTGCCGGTAGGCTTTTATAGTGCAACTCATTGTCAGTTCAGTGCCACCTGTGTTGTCGACCTGGCTTGTTCTGTTAATCTGCGGTGATGATTTTAGCTAGCACTGTTTCGTTTTGATGATGGCAAGTTTAAGTGAACAAAGTGCAGCTATGAAATTTTGTTTTCTACTCAGTAAAAATTCTGCTGAAATTTTTTTGATGTTGAAAACAGCTTACAAAGATGACACTATGGGAAAAACTCAAATGTACAAATGGTTCGCTCGGTTTAAAAATGGCGATATGTCGATTGATGACAAATCTCTTTCTGGACGTCCATCAACTCCTGAATCAACGAAAATGTTGAAAAAATTCGAGAGTTTTTGCTCTCAGGCTGTCAACAGACAGTTGATCAACTGTCAGAGATTAGTGGGTTATCTTGGAGCTTGGGTCAGTGAATTTTAACCAAAGATTTGGGAGTGAAAAGGGTTGCTGCTAAGTTTGTTCCTCAGGCTCTAACTAAATCAAAAAGAACAAGTTGAAACATGTCGTGCTTTGTAACAACAGCTTGAAATTGATCCAGAATTTCTGTCAACGTTTGTTACTGGTGATGAGTCATGGTGCTATGGTTATGATCCAGAAACAAAGCAACAGTCAAGCCAGTGAAAGATGTTATTATCACCCTGTGCAAAAAAATGTCATCAACTCAAACACTAATACAATGCTCATTTGATTTTTTAATGCCAAGGGCGTAGTTCATTCAGAGTTTGTTCCCCCACATTGGACAGTCAATCAAACCTTTTATTTGGAAGTTTTAAGAAGATTACACAACAGTTTTTGTTAATAAAGTCCCGATTTGTGGCAGCAGGAGACTGATTATTCACCACAACAATTCACCTGCACACACAGCTGTCTCTCTTAGGTAGTTGTTTGTTAAAAATGGCATGGTTCCACTGACCTATGCACCTTACTCGCCTGACTTAGCTCCGTGCAACGTTTTATTATTTCCATGCATGAAAAGGGACATGAAAAGACACCGATTTGACAACATTGAAGAAGTCAAGAAAAGACAAGGGAGGAGCTGTCAGCCATTTCTAAAGATATATAAGAATGAAGTCTTTCTCGGCCTTGAGAATGTATAAACTGCTCTCGGGTGACTAGCCGAGTCAAGAGTGCATTGTCACACGATATTTCGGTGACTAGAGTCATTGCCGCCATCTTCTAGTCACCCGAGAGCAGTTTATACATTTCTAAAGATGACTACAGAAAATGTTTCGAACAGTGGAAGCCCAGGTGGGATAAATGTGTTAGTTGTAATGGAGAGTATTTTGAAGGAGATAAGGTTGTTTTGTAACAAATTTGAAAATATATAGTTTTTAAAAAATAATTCCAGGTTTTTTTTTTTTTTTTTTTTTTTTTTTTTGTGGGTATCCCCTCATATGGAACTCAGAAGGAACTATATTGCAGAATATACCACAAATTTACTTCTAACAAAGTTAAATCAATGTTGGACTAGATATGATCAATCCAATCAAAAATTAGGAAGATAGTATTTTATCAGTTCTTCCTTTCTTTATTACATTAACAGAATACAAGTCCAGTGCAAGAACTAAAAATTTCAGGTTAACCCTCAGGCAAATGAGAGATGTTGCAAAATGGATATAAGTATCTGTAACCATGTTCATTATATTTATGATTGTAGGTTGTATTCAAACTTTGTGTTCACCAATCACCATTAGTGTTGCAACTCTACTGACCTCTTAAAATTATTAACACAGTGGACCTTGCACCGAATTCCATCTTTCACCATGTCTCATCTATTTTCTCACATAATTAAGGGGTCATTAAAAATTTGTTTTTTGATGTTGCAGCTTTTGCTGACTGGTGTGCTTAATTCTTTATCCTTTTCTAAATTTTAACTGTTTTACAGCAGTTTTCTTGATCTGTTATCATCAATTTATATGAACTTTTTATGAATTGAAAGTATGTAATTTGTTTTTCTTTTGGACAGTAAATTACCCTCAAATTAACTTCTGTGGAGATTGTCAGCATCTGTAAAATCTAGTTTACTGTACAAATTTTAATTAGTTGAATTTGAGGGTAAGTAAAATTTTAATTCTGTGATAACATTATGAAAGTGATCTACCTAAACTTATCATTTCTCTGGTTACAGTTTGATGGCTGTTGTCTGGAAGAAAGAGGCTCAGGTGTACCTACTCCTTACTGTCATTGGACACTATTCTTTGTTTCCTCTGATTTTCACAGCTGCTGAAATACCTATCAAAGTGTTGCTCCTGCTTATCCATTCAGTTTATGCCTTTTCAAGTCTTTCTGTTCTTTTTGATTTACAGGTAAGAAAAAAAATTATTTTCTTGATTCTTTTGTTAGTCAGTTAATAACAAAAATGTTCTGAATTAAATATTTTTCTATTTTTTCAGAACACAGTGATTATTAAGCTTGGTCCATATTTTATCTTTTAGGTTATTTTATTTTAAACTCAGTTGAGTCGGACTCATTGATAGGCAGTGGATTTAAAATCTTTCATATACTGGAGAGACTGACCATGACGGGTGAGCAGTAATGCTCTGGCCCCTCATTCAGGTTCGTATCCCAATCCAACCGTCCAGATTTTTCATAGTTTTCTGAAATCTTTCCAGGCAAATGGCAGGATAGTTCTTTCAAAACACTATGACCTACTTCCTATATGTTCCTTCCTCCTGTCCTTTCCCACCTCTAATAACTGCAGCCTTAAAAAACAGATTGCAGAGGGGGATGAGAGGATGTATTAGAGATGTGAGGAGATTGGTACCATCGTCATACCATTTGAATGTTATGATCCACTATAGAACCTACACTCTGTATATCAAATTAAGAAGTTGGAGGATCTGCTAAGTAGGAAAACTAGACTTGTTTGTGAAAATTATTGCCAAATACAACAGGAACTAATATGATGAAGGAGTAGTGTTGGGATTCATTGTAAGAAAGAAGGTAGGTGAATGGAGCACCTGGAATGTACAAGGCTTATATTGATGATAATATTTAGCTAGATATTGCTAAATGGAAGAGAAAAAATAATGATGACCGTACACTAGTATGTGATTTCAGAATTAAGGGCATTGGAAAATTTTCTTTCGGAGATAAAGAAGTAAGGAACTAAAATAAATTACCAGGCCTAGTTGAAAGAATAAGATGTGCACTGGGATAGGTGCACAAGGCTTTGTCTTAGCTTTGACTGTGTGTAAGCTTTGGATATGCCCAGTTATGACTTTATAATACCAGGTCACCACTTAGCTTTATTTTTACCAAAGGTATGGAAAGGTAATAAGTAAATAATGTTTAAGAGTCCGTTGTTGTTGAAATCACTATATTCTTGAAATCTTACAAAGTCATTAGCTGGATAGGCATCAAACAAAGTCACAGAAAGAGAGTTTGCAAGTTCGATTAACCAACTCGAGCCAAACCACACCCCAAAATACAAAATACAACTGGTTATCACTTGTAAGTAGGTAAAAATTCGTCATGCATTTCTACTGTTACACTTGGTTTGAAGCCGACCGACACCTAAGTAATCCCGAGGCCCCACTTGGCGTTATACTACTTCACTGCTACATTGTAATAAACTTGAAACTTGCTGGACTACTCAGTTACATGTTGTCGCCTTTACATTTTCTGAAATTCTCCTGATATGCTACTGCAGGAGCCCACATCTTGTTGCTCTCACGGTCTCTCGACGTCTGACTGAGCTAGCTGCTAGTGTGAACAAGGAAAGTTCTGGTACTCACATACCGTGGGAAATTCCCAAACTTCCACTTCACATGGGTAGCTTCTGTAAGGCTAATCATATATCAAATCGCACATCAAAAAGATTTCATCATAAAATTTTGACCTTGACAACAAAAATAATCCTATCTCTCTGAAATTTTACAGATCGCTAGATCTTATAGCAAACGTCAACAATAGTTATTATAAAAAATTTTGTATCTTTAATAGTTTAGCTGAAAATAAATAATTTTGATACAAATCTTATATATATATATATATATAAATAACATATGATAGAGAAAATAAACAGTTACCCGTCACTTACCACAGATGAAGGCAGGAGGGCGAAACACGTAAAAACACAAAAACAAACGAATTGCACAATATTTCGACTTTAGTCTTAGTCATGTGGGAGGCGAGACATATGGAAGGGGGAAAGATGTGGTCACATCCGAGCCCGCCACATGAATGTGAACTGTTTATTTTCCCTATCCTATCTTATTTTCAGTGCCTCTCGGCAGTTTCTTTGTTTCCTTTATCCAATATATATATATATATATATATAACAATGAAAAAAAGACGCTAAGTAGCGGAAAGGAATCAAATTAGGATAGGGAAATGAGCCACCACTTACCTTTAGATGATGGATGTGGGGCGCGAACACACAGAAAAGACACAAACACAAATAATGTGTTTGTGTCTTTTCTGTGTGTTCGTGCCCCACATCCATCATCTATATATATATATATATATAAGAATAGACATCTGTTTTACTATATTTCACTTTTCAGCCACCACTACCTAGTTCAGATCACTGTTGTTTGTGTGTGGAGTTTCCTGTCATGCACAACGTGGGCTGAATGCCGATAGCTGTGGGGATGTGGGAGATATGATGATTAAAGTTGGTCAATGTAGAGCGTTTTCATATTTCTACCAAAAATTTGTGTCTCCTTATACTTCACTCTCTTGCCACAACTACATAGCATAGACCATTGGTGTTTGTGTGTGGTAGTAGAATCGTGTCTCCCGTCATGCATATGGTTGTTAGATGTCGGTAACTATGGGGGTGTGGGAGATATAGGGGTTGAAAGTGGTCGACCTGCAGCAATTTCATATTTCTGTCAAAGACGCTTGTGTCTTGGTGTATCACTTTTCAGCGAAAACTATCTATCACACATCACTGGCGTTTGTATGTGGTAGTACCACAGAGTCACCTTTTGCTAACGTCAGCCAAATTTCAGTAACTGTGGTATTGAGGGAGATATGGTGGTTGAAAGTGGCCAATCAAGTAAATTTTCGTATTTCGACCAAAGACATGTGTCTCCGCATATATCACTTTTCTGCCACAACTATATAGCAAAGATCATTGGTGTTTGTGTGTGGTAGTAGAATCGAGTCTCCTGTCATGCACTATGGTTGTTAGATGTCGGTAGCTATGGGGTGTGGGAGATATGGGGGTTGAAAGTGGTTGGCAATTTCATATTTCTGCCAAAGATGCATGTGTCATGGTGTATCACTTTTCAGCGAAAACTATCTATTGCACATCACTGGCGTTTGTGTGTGGTAGTACCATGGAGTCACCTTTTGCTAACAACGTCGGCCAAATTTCAGTAACTGTGATATTGTGTGAGATATGGTGGTTGAAAGTGGCTGATTATGGATATTTTCCTATTTCGACAAAAGACATGTGTCTCCGCATATGTCACTTTTCTGCCACAACTACATGGCATAGATCATTGGTCTTTGTGTGTGGTTGTAGAATCGAGTCTCCTGTCATGCACTATGGTTGTTAGATGTCGGTAGCAATGGGGGTGTGGGAAATATGGGGGTTGAAAGTGGTCGATCTGCGCCAATTCCATATTACTGATAAAGACACATATGTGTCTTGGTGTATCACTTTTCAGCGAAAACTATGTATTGCACATTACTGGCGTTTGTGTGTGATAATACCACAGAGTCACCTTTTGATAACAACATCGGCCAAATTTTAGTAACTGTGATATTGTGGGAGATATGGTGGTTGAAATTGGCCAATCTAGGATATTTTCGTATTTCGACGAAAGATATGTGTCTCCGCGTATGTCACTTTTCTGTCACAACTACATAGCATAGACCATTGGTGTTTGCGTGTGGGAGTAGAATCCTGGTCCCTGTAATGCACTATGGTTGTTAGATGTCGGTAGTTATGGGGGTGTGGGAGATATGGGGGTTGAAAGGGGTCGACCAGCGGCATTTTCATATTTCTGCCAAAGACGGATGTGTCTTGGTGTACCACTTTTCAGCGAAAACTCTCTATCGCAGAATACTGGCGTTTGTGTGTGGTAATAACACAGAGTCACCTTTTGATCACAACTTTGGCCGAATTTCAGTAACTGTGGTATGGTGGGAGATATGGTGGCTGAAAGTGGCCGATCAAGGATGTTTTCGTATTTCGACGAAAGACATGTGTCTCTGCATATGTCACTTTTCTGCCACAACTACATAGCACAGACCATTTGTGTTTGTGTGTGGTATTAGTATCGTGCCTCCTGTTGTGCACTATGGTTGTTAGATGTCATTATCTGTGGGGGTGTGGGAGATATGGGGGTTTAAACTGATCGACCTGCGACACTTTCAAATTTTTACCAAAAAGTATGTGTCATGGTGTATCACTTTTCAGCCAAAACTATAAAGCGCAGATCACTGGTCTTAGTGTGTGGTAGTAACACAGAGTCACCCATCGATCACAACGTTGGCCGAATTTCGGTAACTTTGGGAGTGTGGGAGAAATGGTGGTTGAAAGTGGCCGATCAAGGATATTTTCGTATTTCCTTCTAAGATGTGTGTCCGTAAATTTTACTTTGCTGCCTGAACTACATAGTGCTGATGACTGGTATTTGTGTGTGGTAATAGCATCAAGTCTCCCATCATGCACTATGGTTGTTAGATGTCGGTAGCTATGGGGGTGTGGGGCATTTAATATGTTTTCTGGAAATATTTCGGAAAGAAAGCATTTTAACAAACAATAACCTATATAAAAAATAATCGTACAGTAGGGGGCTACAATTATGTGATATTGGTTTTTTCACAGGTGGCGCTGTTGTCGTTACAACAAGGTCAACTTAATTCTTTTAAATGGGAACCCCTATTTTTTTTTGAAGATTCCGATTCCTGATGAAAAAATAAAAAT
Organism: Vandiemenella viatica; assembly: GCA_031002005.1. Taxonomy (NCBI): domain Eukaryota; kingdom Metazoa; phylum Arthropoda; class Insecta; order Orthoptera; family Morabidae; genus Vandiemenella; species Vandiemenella viatica. The sequence goes on along the minus strand of JARYHS010012519.1, from coordinate 39,194,220 downwards.
AGTTTGCTTAACTCACTTTTCTGTTAGCCTCACAGATGACGCTGTAATCGCGAAAAATGAATATTCGCGTTTTTTGTGTATAATTTTAATTATTATTTAAATAATTACATGTAATTTTCATTCTGTAAACATGGAAGGTAATTTTAAAGGATAATGACGAAATTGATTTTTTAAATGCTTTTTCTTACTTATTTGCAGCCATGTCTACAGCAGGTGCTCAAAAGGTGACCATTTACTTCCAGACATTTTCTGACCCTTTGCAGAAATGATGCATGAACAGCTCGAAGTGTGTCAGAAAATGTCTGGAAGTAAATGGTCACCTTTTTGAGCACCTGCTGTAGACATGGCTGCAAATAAGTAAGAAAAGGCATTTAAAAAATCAATTTCGTCATTATCCTTTAAAATTACCTTCCATGTTTACAGAATGAAAATTACATGTAATTATTTAAACAATAATTAAAATTATACACAAAAAACGCGAATATTCATTTTTCGCGATTACAGCGTCATCTGTGAGGATAACAGAAAAGTGAGTTAAGCAAACTATTTTTATTTTTTCATGAGGAATCGGAATCTTCAAAAAAAAATAGGGGTTCCCATTTAAAAGAATTAAGTTGACCTTGTTGTAACGACAACAGCGCCACCTGTGAAAAAACCAATATCACATAATTGTAGCCCCCTACTGTACGATTATTTTTTATAGAGGTTATTGTTTGTTAAAATGCTTTCTTTCCAAAATATTTCCAGAAAACATATTAAATGCCCCACCCTGTATAGGGGTTGAAATTGGCCGACCTGTATTTTTCAATCCAAATTCTTTACTAACACGAACAAAGTCATTGGTATCAGCTAGTTTTTGAAATAATACTTCAGGTGAATGCTGAAGGCTGATGCAATGCAAAATACTATCTCAAGAACTGTAAACATCTGCTTTCTAGCTTGAATTATCATAGAAACTAACTATAGAAATGAAATAGAATACTATCCAATCTAACTCACAGTGCTGAAAATAAAATTTTGTCACGTAGTTACAAAATTAATAAGATACCTGACATGCCCCTCCAAAATTGAAGTTATTTTCCCAGGAAAACTAACTAAACTTTTCCCAAAAGAAACAAAAAAACTGAAAAACCTTACAACCTCCCTCTTATCTACCTACTGGTGGGGTTTTTCTGCCATTCATACTCCATTCGCTCTCTCTCGCTTACTCAACAAAAATTTGCAAAATATCATGGCATCAATAATATCAAATTTCAGCACTCTTAAAATGTTAAATAGAAATCTTAATCATAATTAGGATTTGATTAATGGTGCAATATTAGTGGTAATTCACTTAGACAAGTACATCATCAGTGCTAATTTCATTCAGTCTGATAAAACTATGCTCATACCTCACATTAACTCCACACCTTCTGATCCAACCACGTCTTTCCAGATGATAAGAAAACAATTCCCAATAAAAGTTACTTTTGTTATGACCATTAATAAAGCACAAGGTCAGACACTTCAAAGCATAGTATTGTATTTACCAGAACCTGTTTTTTTTTTTTTATATAGATATCTGTACTGGCTTTTTCATGAGATGGTAGATTCAGTAATTCATTTGTTTGTGTTAAAGACGCATGCAGTCAAAAAGTAAGCGATGATCACATTGTAACTGCTAATATTGTTTTCAAAAACATTTTTAAAAATAACGAAGTTTGAAGAAAAAAAATAGCATCTAACAAATTAATTGCTATTTTTAATATCTTCTTTTTAAATGTTTAGAATTAAAAACTTAGTATTTATTTATAATGGCTTATTACAATTGAGTAATATTTATGTTTTTATTAAAGACACATACTGTCAAAAAGTAAATGATGATCATATTATAACTGCTAATGTTGTTTCCAAAGGAGTTTTGAAAAGCCAGTATTTTTAAATACTTACTTTTTAAATGTTTTATAGTTAAACATGTATTGATACTATTCGCAGGGGTCAGCTAGTATACATGTATTGTTCATTTAAAGATATAACATTTCCTTGCTCTATCAAAGAGAAAATAAACATCCGTAAGCTTGCTGATACCTGAAACTACTACGAGATGGCATTTCAGTGCCATTTCTGAGATAGCAAATACAAAAATCTCTTGTATTTTGTAAAATCACATTTTTGCAGGGAAGATACCTATTTAGATAAACTTGAAAAGCAAAACATTAAATATGAAATTTTGTCCAAATCATTAGAGCTGTTTTTGAAATACCAAATATATATTTGCTCATTGGTAGGGGACTACCTAAGGCTAAGGGGGTTAACCCTAACAGAAAATCCTCTTTAGCGTTAGGCCTTGCAAGCCAGTAAAAAGAGTAATTGTAAATAGCTTTAAAAACCAAAAAGAACCTCGGAATGAAAAGATGAAGAATTGCTCATTTAAAGATCTAAGATTGACCAGATTTGGTATATTTTCCTCATTGTTCTTCACCCTCCAGCCAAATGCACAACACAAATAATTCAACCTAGCAGAAAAATAGAACTGTCATACCAAAATTGCAATAAAAAAATTATTATTCACTAGCAGTTACCTGCGACTTCGCCCGCGTGGAAGAGTGATGTAATAAAAGATTTTTGTGAGAGGTCTGGACGCTCTGTGGTTAGGGCGTCCAACTAGAGATGGAAAATTTCCCAGCTTGATTCCCAGTATCAGTGAGGATTTTCATAGGTTCTTAGCTCGATCTTCACCTCTGGCACAGGTTGTTGCATGATGTGAAGTACGCCAGAATGCTCACATGGTTCTGATTCCATGTTGAACTTTAGGTCCCCTATGCCTGGTAGGAGTACTGTGATCTTGTATCTCGTCGATGCGTTGTATCATCTCTCGTGTTGTCCTCGTGGCACATGGTCGGGGTGGATCACTACATTGCAAGTTACTTCAGGCAGGATTTTGATGCCCGGGGTAAGCAGTTGGGGAGCCCTTGGCGAATTCATCAGTTAGGGCCCTCCCTCAGACCAAATGGGCGAACTTTTTTTTTTAGCTCTACGACTTGTCGAGTGGGGGCCCCTAAGCTGGTAATCGGGCCCCCCTACAGCCGGGTGGGCCCGAGTACATTTGACCCCCTAACTTATCCCTCCCCCTTAACGCCGGCTCTAACTTCGGGCAGCATGTTCTCCCAAGCCGTTTTGAATCCCCTAACCAAGGCATTGTTATCGTGTAATACCCGTTGTATTTTTTTGTATGGTCTCTTTCTCAGTCCCTTCAATAATTCTATAATGTCTTTCAGTTTCTGCTTCTTAATTGACCATGGAATATATCTGTAAAACCTGTGGTTTCGTATTCGACAAAGGAAGCATAGATCCAATCCGATCGTATACTTGCCCCTGGATTGTAAATGTCGGTGAAAATCCTTGCTTTGCAACAATTCTATCGGTTCCAAAAGAAGTTATTTGGATGCAGGAATTATACTTTCTGATAAGATTCGAAAATCGCCACGATTCATCTGTGTTGTTAGAAAACAGCTGTTTCAATGGTTCCATACCTGGCATGCTGATGTCGCCTAGCTCGCGATTTTTCCAAATTTGCAGCAACTCGTGGTGATGCCAAATATGCGGGTTCTGTCGTCATCGATTTTTCGTTTGCTCCGGTGTTTCAGTAGCACTTAATGGATGGCTTGTTCTTATTGCCGAGCTCGCGTTTGTTCGGGTGTTTCAGCAACTCACTGCAATGCCAAATATATGGCATTTTTTTGTCTCCACCTTTTCGTTTGCTTCAGTGTTTCAGCAGCTCTTGAGATCTATTGCCGTTCGGATTGCTCTTTGTACTGTGCTCATGTTTTTCTTGGTGTCTCGGCAGATTGTCCCGACACCAAGTGTTCAGCTTGCTGTCATCCCCCAACTTGCGACTGCTCCGGCAATACAGCCACCACAGAAGCCCCAAGAAGTGCCAACTGCTCAATCCTTTGCAGCTCTGCTTGAGGATTTGTCTCCTGGGTTTTGGCTATTTTCATAGCCCTAGTTTCCTAACATTTCTTTGTTTACCCAGTATCTCTTAAAATTACTAATTTCAAGTATCGCGAATAAAAATGAATATAGATTTAATTAATGGAAACTCAAAACATTAGCAATAAATTGATGGAATCGACTAAATATCCACACAAAAAAATAGTAACATTCAAAGAGCAAATAAATACCTAAGTGGCCCATGTACATTCGTTTCCTTTAAAAAATTGCGAAACTAAAAATGAATATTTTAATTGGCATTGGGTATCTGACAATTACTGATTTTATTTATTTATTTATTTATTTAAAAAAGAGGATTTATTTTGATCATTGAATATTGATTTTGTTTTGAAGATATATTGATTCCGTCAATTAATTCTGCTTTAAAATAGAAATATTCGTATTATAGTAGTAATTGATTCTTGTATTCATTATGATCTGTTAATGTTGGTTTCTCTATCTGTAGAAACAGTTGAATACCTTTAGACGAGTTTACTATAGTTCGTTCGTTTTTAACCATTAATTCTGCACTAAAATATGTTCCAATGTTAAAGTAGTAATTGATTGTTTCTTCATAATTGGTTTCTCATTCTGCAAACAGAATTGAATGACTACCGGCGAATTACCACTCCACTCATCTGCCACTCCACTATCTGAATAAAACATTTATAAATTTCAAATATTTACTTCGGGCAAAGCCGCGTTCTCTGCTAAATCGTCTAAGCATATTATAAATCTTTTGTTACAATATCGGTACAAAGTAATACACGATGTCACTAAAATGGTGCTCATGAAATAACTAATAATGTTTCAGTTATTCTGGCCCATTCTGCACAAATCTTCTAATATTACAGCTAGAAAATCAAAGTTTCTATCACTCGTGCATTAATACATTCACTATAGCATGTTAGTGACATTATGAATGGCAAAATAAACTTGACTCATTTCAGATAGCGATAGTAAATAAACCCGAATAATGATGCGAGTAATGTGGCGCTCTTGAAAGCGCAGTAAATTAAATACTGAATACATATGAAACTACATTCAGCGAATCAACTATGTCATCAGCATGATGACAGTTATTGAAGTAACGTAATTAATAAAATTATACTAAAATGCTTGTAACTTACAGTGTTCAATGGTAAGTCCATAATTCTCTACAACTCTAAGACAACTTTCGTTAATATTGCTGGTCAAATTTACATCGCTATAAAGTAACTGTTACTGCTCGTGATTTAGTAATGTGTATAATGAAATTAATTGTGATATTAATGCTACACTAATTAGGAATGAATTTTTTATTGGGACTTTATGGTTCACTATAAGAGTGGGCCACAATACGGTGTAAAAGCCATTGTGATGAATGAAAAAGTTACTTGCTTGGTGGATGAATTCTTAAAAGATAGGAGGCCAAGGAGTAGGGTAGTAAATGCAGTACCAAAAGAAGTGGAAGTGAAAACAGGAGTGTCACAGAGTTGTACACTGGGACTATTTCTATACATTATTCTAATGAATGATTGTGTTGATGGTTTATGTTAAGAAGTTATGTTGTTTAAAGGGGACATAATCAATTTTAAGAAAAGGCAAGCTTGGTCATCATGTCTGTCATGCTGAGTAATCATATGTCTGACATTCGTTGATGGGCCACCAACGGCCATAGTTCTTTTAACTCTCTTTCGATAGATGTGACTATTATAGCAGGCTAAGAAGTTAGGTTATTTAAATCGAAAACAGACCTATAAACAAAAGAATGTATTTGTTTAAATTCACATATTAATCATTAGTTGCTTTTTGAACACAAGTAAGTATAGGGGGAAAGCCATCACTTACCACAGATTCTGTTTAGTAAAGCAACTACAAAGAAATGAATTGCCAGAACACTGCATTAATCCTGTCATATGTAATAGGATAAAAATGAGGAATTTTAACAATTATGGGGGGTCTGTACATGATATCTAGTTAGGTAGTTAAGCCAACATGAAATGAAGAAAGAGTCGGTTTTTTTAATTTCACAGATGGAAAAATAAATGTATTTCATGCACTAGGGGGACAGCTAGATTTGTTCGTGGAAATTACTGTTTAACATAGTCAGTAGCTGGCATAAAAAAAAAAACTGGATTTGGTGTCATTAAAGACAGGAAGTGCTTGGAGAGTAAATAACCATGAATATAAACCAGTGCCTGAATTGAGGCTTAAAGTAATTACCAAAAATAAAACGCGAGACAATTCACCTCAAAAAAATTATAGTTGGGTGTGTAGCGAAATTTCTGCTGTGGCATTTTCTGTATTGCAATTAATCAGTAACATTCATCTTTGACAAGTTGTGGTTTACTTTCTTCTGCCTTGTTCCCCTCCCCTCTTTTATGACTTTGGCTCATTGAGGTTGATCTGATTAAATGTGGGAAAATATTGGGGACTAGAAACTGGAAAGAATTTAGCCTCCGCCTCTTGAAGAAACTGTTCCACCATAAATGCAGAGTGATTTTGGAAAATCATTTTAAACTGAAATATGGATGACAGATGGGGATTTGAACCTACATTCCCTAAAATGATAGGCCTGAACTCTTTCCTTGTTCTACTTATATATATATTCTAATCTGATCAGTCTGTAATGTAGAATTTATGTTACTATAGTTATATTTCCATTACCTGTTGATACATTTCAGTTATTTCTATCACAACAGGGTACACAGCAGGTATGGAGCCTGCCCCTTCTGTCAATAGGTGAGTCTTTTTACCTTCTTGGTCTGGTGCCATTGTTCATCTTTGAGACATTTATTCATCCTGCAACGAGACTCAGAGATAGCCTTCCATTTCTGCCACTTCTCCTCACATCAGTTTATTGCGCATGTGGTGTCTGCTATGCTTGGTTGAAATATTATAAACACTTCATTTCAATCAGTGACGTTAACCATAAGCGGAAAGCTCATTAGACAGAACTGAATGTCTAACAACTGAAAAGTCTAGGTTCTATAAAAGTTGCATCATTTAATGTCAAAAGAAATTTTCTTATTGTGGAAGCAACCATTTTCTTGTTATATTAGTTTGAGAAAGGCAATTTGTAAATGACCATAATGTATCAATCACATGGCTTCCTCTTTTAGTCAGTTAGCATGTGTGTTTTTAAAATTCATTCCATTTAAACATAAAAGCAAATGTACTAGTCCTTAAACAGAGATCTTCCACTTTATTTTGCAACAAATGTGCCTTCAAAAATAATATTTAATAGCGACTGTTTTAAATGAGATCTATGTCAGACATAGTGTAAAATATTTCTGATTCTAACCCTATTTTGTGATATATATTGTAATTTTTCACAGAATTTTACTATGGATGAATTATGCTTTTATTTAGAACATGTTTAAAAATGTAGTTAGTTACTAATTAAGAAACAGGTTATACTTTTTTCCTTCATAATGTCACATTAATAATTATAGTATATGTTTGTCTATTTTTATACCTTTTTTGCATATATGAATTTTTACATGAAATGTATGGCTATGAGGTAGTTGGTTTAATGCAGTACTAATAAATTGACATATAAAAATTATTTTTATTTTGGTGTGATGATTATTATTATAATTGTGAAACAAGTAATTAATTTATACAAAAATATGTATATTTTTTCTTTTTTATCACTGATAAATTATTTGAGGAATCAATTTTTACTTAAGCACAATTTAAAGTGAACTTAATACAGACAGATGGTGTACTTCATTGCTAAGCGTTCACTGCAAAAAATATTCCAGGATTTAAAAATACATCTTAGCATTAACAGATATATTCCTGTTTACTGTTCAAATTATAGTACAGTAGAACTCCAACTATCAAAACTCCGACTATCTGAATTGCCTTTTTAATTAAGATGAAAACGTACTGCGATTTTCAAAATAATGATTCTGCATATGCACTATGATCCTTCCCAGTGGCAGATCTAGGAATATTCCAAGCCAGGGCAAAATCTGTGGCACCCCCATTGTTGTGAGCCCGAGTGTCGCCACTCCGATTGTCGGCCGACTGCACTGTTGTCTTCACCAGGTGGCCGGCCTAGCCCTTTAATTAGTCAGTCAGTGTGTAATTGACATGCTTCTGTGACTGTACTCTTTTGCATTGGTGCGTTGTTTTGTTTGTAAGTGTGTTTCGTCATTTACAATGTCTTCTAAAAGAAAACTTGTTGTGTCATAGTTAGTGGATAAAATAAAATAAAAATTATAGAGCAATCAGATAAAGGAGTTACGGGTAAACAGTTGGCTGAGTTTACTTCAAGTAGACATGAAACAGGATAGGGGAGGAAGAAGGCCATAGAAAGTACTACCAGTTTGCATCTTCTGTGAATCTCAAGGGCACTGGATGCAAAATTGCACAAAAATCTCTAACATAAATGAACGACTGGAGAAACTGAGGTCTACACATAGATGGTTCTTGTGTCTCAATCGAGGACACAGGATGTAGGTCTGCAGCAAAAGGAATAAGGTGACTTGTGCCAAGTGCAAGAAGTTGCATCACATATCAATCTGGGCTGAAAGTCAACAGGTAACAGTGTGCAAAATTGGTGTTGAATTATCTCAGTTCTTGTAATTCAGATGGCATGTGTTTGTGTGACCAGCCCAACAGGACCTAACGCATGTACCCACTGTCTATTTGACACTGGAAGTCAATCGACTTTCACCAGCACAAAATTGGTAGAGCAGCTCAAGCTAGATGTTATCAGTCACAGAGAACTAGCCGTTACTGGTTTTGAATCAACACAGTCAGTGCAAAGAAGTCAAAACCTTGTCACTTCGCCATGGGAGGGATGTGGCCTAATGTGATAGTAAATATCACTGATTTTGAAATTGGAATACGTATTCATCACATCCAGTAGCTCCACAAGACGTCCAATCTCTCTCACACATAAGAAAACTGGAACTTGCTGACCCAGTGGAGAAGACCTGGATATCGAAATTCTAATATGCAGAGACCACTGTTGGAAAGTTATGAAAGATGATCTCCCAATTTGTCTATCACATTCCACACTGCTTCTCCCATCAAAATTCGGCTGGATTTTAAGTAGCAATAAATCTGGCAGTGCAGTAAACAATCTCATGGTGAACCACAAACAACTAAATAAGTCCATACTAACAGATAATGACATGCGAATTTTTTGGGAGTTAGACATCATAGGAATCATACCGCACCAACAAAAGTAGATGAGTGGAAGTGATTCGGCAATCCGTCAAAATTTTCTCGACTCCTACCATATCGAGGATGGTAGAAGAGTGGTGTCTCTCCCAAATAAGGCTCATATAAACATACCGGACAATCACCACAATGCCGAAAGACGATTTTATTCAATGCAAAGGTGACTCAATAAATACGAAGATTTGAAGGATGTTTACTACACACACATGCTGAAGTACATACGGAACGGTTACGTAAATGTAGCAGAATTTGAGGAAGACAGATGTTACTACTTACCCCATCATCTAATGAAAAGGGAAAAACATGGAACCGTCAAGTGGAGAATTGTCTTTGATGGGTCTTCACATGAAACTAACCCACCTTCACTCAATGATGCTCTTGAGATGAAACCGGACCTTACACAGAAACATAGTCTTTTCTGTTCTGATTCAGAATGTATCCTGTAGCCATTACTGGAGATGTCTGCAGGTCGTTCTAGATCAGGGGGATAGATTCTTCTGGTATCGAGTGATTGGTAATGGTAACCATCAGGATACTACAAACGATGTGATGAAATACCCTTTCCGAAGACTTCCTTTTGGCCTGAATTGCAGTGCCTTCTTGCTTGCAGTTACACTCCGAAAACTCGCTGAGTATCATAAGGAGACATTTCCTAATGTTGCATCTCTTTTGGATAAGAGCACATATGTCGATGACTTTGCGGCAGGTGCTCAATACAATGCAGAAGCTGTATCGTTTACTGTAAAACTATAGTGGCCACACACATTCTGAAGTACTTCTGCAACGCAATGCAGCTTGATATGACATTAAGCATGCTACGCTCTGGAGTGATTCTATGGTAGCCTTAGGTTGGATTCGTACCAATCCAAATCGCTGGAAGACGTTTGTGGCCAATCAGTAGCAGAAATAGAGGAGAGCATAACTCCTGCTCAGTGTCAGCACTGCCCCTCTGAGAGTTACCCAACAGATCTACTATCATGTGAAGTTTCAGATTCTGAACTAAAATCTTCATCCATATGGTGGAATGGACTGCAATGGCTCACTGAAGCTCCTCACACTTGGGCCCCTCATTGTTATCTCAAATGCCTCACTCCCAGAGAGATGAAAGCAACCCAACAAGTCTTTGTAATTAGTGTCCTGGATGCTAGAAGATTGATATCATATGTGAAATTGCTAAGATTTACTGCTTGGATCCTCCGAATGAAATATATCCTTCTGCAGACAAAATAGTAGGGGCTCGTGATTACTGGAATGGACCTCTCACGTCCCTGGTTCTCTTAGAACTCTGGCCAATGCCTCTACAGTGGCTAGAGCTAATCCTGGTAATTCCAAATAGTGCTTAAACCTTCAGTTTAGATAATTTCAGAGGGAGAGGGGGGGGAGGTTTAGGCAAACTGAGTTTATTGGCAGCCTTCAGTCACAAATGTTATGCGGCCGAACAGCTTGAGCTATTGTTAATTCCCAAAAGAGAGAAATACAGTAAGTTCAGCTTACTTTGTTTGTGAGCCACCGCAGCCAGCCAGCGCCGTCCCGTGGTACACACTAATTTTGCGGGTCGACCGGTCTATCTGTACTGCCCAGTGACAGGCTTATATACGCTTCCCTATGCTGACTGGGGTAAACATGCATTAAAACAGTGACTGATGTAATTGGGTCGACGGCTTGGTAAAACTCACTCGCTGGCACACAATACCTACCCTCCCAAAAAAAAAAAAAAAAAAAAAAAAAAAAATAATAATTTTTCAGGGCGTACATGATCCAGCCACTCACATCCCACAAACAGCGGGAGTACCAACACCAAGTGTTCAACATCGACCTGCCTGGCCGCTGGCTTACTAAGTATGCTCCGCGTGGATTGACCGGTTAGAGCTCACAGTAAATTAAATACGTAGTGTCTTCATACAATGACTACATCACATAATATATACAATCATTTTACAATAGGTTACAAGATTATTTACAATTGTTACTACAATACAGGCTTGTATAAGTCTCTAAGGTTGCACAAACAAATGCGCTTTATTGATTTGCCAAGTTACAACAGATGGTTCCATATGCTACTCTAATCGATTTACAAAATAAATTCTATAAACCACCCACGCAGGGGTGCGGCATATTTCCTGGTGTTGCCCGTTGTTGCGGTGAGCCATTCATCTGCAGTCCAACATTACGTCATGCCACGGCTATTTCCACCAATTCTGTGAGACTGACTTTCTGATCCCTACTCTTCCTTTCATCGCTTAAGCCTTGAGTAAATTTCGCCCTTCCTAATTTGTAGACAAGGCTGGTTGTACCGGGTAATTCTGCTTCCGACATACACTTCCTAGCAGATTCCTGGAATTCATACTGTTTTTTATCAATTCGGGCTGCCCAGTCTACTATTCATTCTCCTGCCTCATATTTACCTGTAAAAAGTGAGTATATGTAGTATTCTAGTGTACGACAGCACCCATAGTTCTGCACTAATCTCTCCCTTATTTGTGGCCATGTCGAGACTTTGTCTCGCATCATTAATTTACACCTTGCTGAACCCATTATGTTGGTTCTGATACATTTAACTAACAAGTCTTTATCTGTTGGTGCTACCAAATCTATTGCAATATCTCAGTTATCTAAAACTTTCCATAATTGTCGAAGGACTGTGGCACTAACTTAAGAGCCTCTGATAAACTCAAATATCCAGCCACCACTGCATCATTATTTCTTTGGATCTCTTCTACTTCCTCAAAGTCCCCAGCACTATGTGTGAGTGACATTGTGACCGCCCCTTTCAATGTTATGCTGACTTATGCTCACGCCACAACTGGCTGTTTACTCGTTCTGCAATTGCTGGCCTATCAGCTGTTTCCAGCGACCACCGACTCCTCACCACACTCTTTATGTCCTACCCTCATTCCTGGGCTCCCTTTATTTCTACAAAGTTAGTAGGGCTTTAGATCCGACAATTGATGCCAAAGTTATGTCGTCTTTTCCTTCCGGTATACAGCACCCCACATCTGACACCAAAATTACGTTTCTACTGTCGCGTTCCTGGTTCTCTTATAACTCCAGGCAATGCCTCTACAGTGGCTAGATCTAACCCTGGTAATGCTGAGCAGGTCGACTGATCTGTACCGCCAAGTGACAGACTTATATACACTACCCCACACTGACTGGGGTAAACATACATTAAAGCAGTAAATGATATAATTGGATCACCGTCTTGGCACAGGTAACTGGCTGGCATGCAACAGACCACAGTGGCTTACTGAACATCCTTGCACCTGGCCCCCCAGTGTTATCTCCAACACCTCACTTCTAGAGAGATGAGAAGCAACCCAACAAGTCTTTGTAAATAGCATCCTAGAGAGTCAATTGATCCTAGAATCTTCAGCTCTTATGTAATATTGCTATGAGTTACTGCTTGGATCTCTGAATCAGGATCACCAAAACGGAGAATTAACTGCAAATGAAATAGTAGGGACTCATGATTACTGGTTTAAAGTAGTACAGATGGAATGTTTCACTGCATAAATTATTGTTGTCAACCAAAATTCCTCACTACCAGATAAAATAAGAATCGGATGCTTCAATCCCGATCTGGATGACAGTCTTCTGCACTTTGGTGGAATATTGCAGATTGCCGAGCTTCCAAGACAACAATACCATCCAATCATTCTCGACGGAGACCACCATTTTATGTGGCTGCTGATCCAGCACACTCACATACGACTTCATCACATGGGAGTTTGAATTGTACTTTTCAATCTTCAATTGACATATTGGATATTACGAGCTTGCCAGGTTGTAAAGAAAGTTCTGCACCTGTGCCTGCATTGTAAAATGTCAAAAAACCTTCAGTGGACAAGTGATGGGAGCCCACTACCTGAGCAATGCTTCACCCCTCAGAAACCGTTCGTGGTGCCAGGAATTGACTTCGCGGGGCCTCTATTCATCAAGTCAGATCACACTATGAGAAAGTCCTATATCGTTCTCTTTACATGTGCGACAACAAGAGCTCTACAGCTGGAATTATGTAGTGACATAACCATTCAAAGATTTCTTCAAGCTTTGAAGAGATTTGTTACCAGATATGGCATACCACACACTATTTACAGTGACAACATTCTAGACCTTAATGTATGGTTGGATGCACCAAACTCTTATCTGTGAAAGGTGCTTGGACATATCATGATGGACATAGAAGGACTGCACATGGTACTCACTAGCATTAAATCCGCTCTTAACTCCAGATCCCTGACGTAAGATGAGGAAAATGGAGATGTACATACTCCATCTCACTTCCTGGTTGGAGGGTGGCTCACATCACTGCTCATGGGACCAGAACCCGCAACAAGTATGTCTGTAAAGGAGTTCAGGTTGCAGCAGCAGTTGCCAGATCACCTTTGGAAACATTGGAGTAAGGAAAACTTGTTGCTCCTTCAAAACTTCCACAAGGTCCAGCATCCTAAAAGGAAACCTGCAGGCTTCAAAATAGAAGATGTTGTCCTCCTTCAAGAAGATGTGTGACATCCTCACATGTGGAGGAAGGCGAGGATTCACGAGACTGGAAGAGACAAGATCCCTGCCCACATTAGAAGGAAGATTCATCACTAGACCTGTCCAGCTGGTTATTTCCCTGGAGATAGACCATGGTGGGGAGGATGTTGGGGATTAGAAGCACTTGTGAGACATCTATGGTCTCTAGATACATTCTTGGCTACTAGAGAAGGCATGTGTAGTAAGAGTATAATAAAACGAGTGACGCTCAAGCTTTGTGTGTTATCCTTTAATCCACGACAGAGGGAATGGTTAGTTAAAACAATATTTTTACCACCAAACATCACAAGCTTGTTGCAAACAATGGACCAGTCTGTTATTGAAACCACGAAATTCCATTAGAGAAGGCAACTTTCAGGGAAACTTTTGGTGGAGGGCCAAGACGAAGAAGGTATGTTGGCTAACCACAAAAAAATAAATTTGAAAGATTGCGCTTACATGGTGGCAGAAGCTTGGAGCCTGCTTAAAGCAGTCACATTAAGACGTGCGTAGAACAAGTTGAAAGTCATACCAACTGAAGAAGAGAAGGAAAAGGAGAAAAAGGAAAAAGAAGCTCAAGAAATGGAAGGGGAAGAGACAGGAGAAGATGGGGATGAAATGTCACTTGAGAAATTCAGAAACATTCTTTTGAAAATTCCTGGATATTCAGAAGTTAGTACTGAAGATAAAGGAGAGTGGGTAAAATGGGATTTGTCAGACCCTGGCAATGATATTCTAAATGATGATGTACTTATTGAAAGTGTGGGAGAAGATAGTGTCGTGAAAGAAGATGACCTCAATGTCAGCAGACACAGGACCATCACTTAGTCAAGCATTTGCTGGCCTTGAAACTGCGTTGAAGTTGATGGAGCATCAGCCCGAGTGTGATCACAGGCAACGTCTCACTGTGGATGCACGACTTGGCTGCCCAAAAATGGATGAATACAGTCAAAGAGCTTACTATCACCAAGATGTTCAACAAACAATGACTTTATTTAATGTACGGTACATGCATACTGTAAGCACCTCAGAAATGTTAAATTCTTCACCTCGTCACTACAGGATATGGGGGACAGGAATCATACAGAAGCCGATACTGAAGCTTATATCCGAATACAGGGCTATTTAAAATCAGAAAACTAACTCAATATATAATAACAGCTTTCAATAGACAGTTGATGATAAAAGGTAACCTTTAAACTCACCTAAATTATAGCTGTCCTCAATAGTTCAGCTTGTGAACACTCGATTTTTGTTACGAGACCATATTGTCATTTTTCAACACTTTTCAGTAAAGAATATTTATAATAATAATTAAACTGGGGAAACAGAATTTTGCAGTAAATAACACATAATATATTGTTTCAAACCATTTAAGAAAACACAAGTTTTTAATCCACCGACACTTTCAAAAATTAAATACAACACTTTTAAGGCATTTCTGATATTAAATGATACGGTTATTACAACCTAAATTCTTTCTGAACACCATGTTAAACTTTTCAAGAAGTTCTGTACAGTAAATAAAGTTTGAAAGGAATTTTTAAAAGATCCTTCAGCTAAATTCACACATTGCCGGCATATATAAATTTTTTACGGCTAAATTAAGAACAGTAATGGAATAAAATTTCTTTCAAAAGATGTATTCGATCCCGAGGAATACCATGCTAAAATTCATTTTTCAAGATAAGCCTTACTCAGAGCTATTCACAATAAACCTTTTTAATTTTTGTTTAATTTGAATTTTTAATATGGAGGACTAAATAGAAACTTTTTCCATGTAAGGATACACTTTTGACTTGTGACATCAAGGCTCGCACAGCAAACAGGAGAAAATTAACTAAGCCAATCCATCAAGTTTTCGATAAAAGTTGAAGAGGGGTAAAATAATTGTAATTTTTAGTTTTAAATAATATTAAAATTTGAAAACCCTACTGCAAGTATCTTGGGTGTACTACATTCTGGATGCCACGTGACTTGGAAGACTTTCTCATGCTATATAGGGCTTTCCAAGGCTTATTTCGGCAGTCTGTCCTGGGAATTCGTGTGTGTTGTGTCTGCAACACTCAGGAGCGTGAAATAGTAGTTGGTACTCCTGTTATGACGAAAGCCAACATGCTGGTTGACAAAGGTTCAAAATAGTGAAATGTGGTCAGGGCAGTGAATAATTAACGTAAAGTTTTCAGGGGTTTTGGGCTGTCTGTCTTCTGCGATTCATAACTTGCAATCTTTTGAAATGAATATCCGATCGCCTGATCAACTGTAATTGTGAACTTGTGTTTTGATATCAGAATATATTAATTGTGAAATCTTATAAGTGATTTTATTTTCATAGTTTAAACTGAATCCTTTTCTCTCTGAAGGTTAAAATAGAGAGTGGTGACCATTTTAATTAGCAGTTGATTTAAATTCCAAAGGTGTATTCACGGTCTACAACAAATGTTGAACATCAGGAACTTTAGTTTATATTTTGACAAAATTTATTTGGATGTGCAATTTGTAAGTTAAGGTGTTTGAAGCTGATATGTACACCGGTATCAGCTTAGACCCTTACTATACATACTGTACTAATGTAAGTACGCTTAACAAGTAAAAGTGTTGCCATTTCATTTAATTAATTAAAAGCTCTTTTTTAAAAGTTTTTTTTCTCTCATTTTTTGCATAAATACAGTAATTAATTAAAATAGACCTTTTTTAGAAAAATCCAATTATCAAAATTTGTTATTATCTGAATGGGGTCTGGTACAAATTGATTCTGATGATTGGGGTTCTACTGTATCCACCATTTTCTCATATTTATATGTTGAAAAATAAACTAGATTTGTTCAAAAAGTGTCATTCCTGAATATTAAGGGAAAATAGTTACCTCAGAATCTATTATTCTTTGTGGAACACACACACTTTTCTTGGTGTTCATCCTGTTATTGTAGGTCTTCCCATTTTATGTTTGAATCAAATGCAGAGAATTTGACTCCGAAATGATCCATACATAAAATATTTTGTATCTAACACATCCCAATTACTACTCTGTATAATATAAAACCAAATGAATCTCCATATTTCTCTTCTTTCTTCAATCTAGTTCATTAGGCAGCTTTGTTTCTTCACAGAAAAGTTAATCCTTATCTAAACTCACTCTGCTATCTCCCCCATGTTTAGCTGAATACCCAATGTCACAAACATCTTAGACCATAAACTGCCATCTTGATCCCTTCCCCAAGAATGTTAGAGGATAAACAGGATGAATGCATCCAGCCACTGCAACATCATTACTGAGGAAGTCTTTCCTATTTTTGGATATGTCACCTGCACATCACCCATCTTTAATCTTTTCACATGCTTCTGCTGTTCTGGCTCTTGCATCAGAGTTCCCATCAAGGGATACGAAAAACTGGAATTAGAAATTGTTGGCCATGCTAATATCCATGGCCCCAGTAGATGTTGTGCTTGTGTAAACATTGCAGGCTTCAATATTGCTGGCATCTACAAACATAATTAATGCTCATTTTATTCATGATGCAGATGTGTACTTAGCATTTGCTGTGCCTCATGTACTGTTTCAGACATCGCCAAAAATAATTTGTGTGTATGATTTTTGTTGCCTCCATCCTCCTATCTCCAGTTTTGTAGGTTCACTTTCTCTATCCTTGCTCAAAGTCATATTGCCTTTTGCCACTGTTTCCTCTTCTATTATACAGGGTGTTACAAAAAGGTACGGCCAAACTTTCAGGAAACATTCCTCACACACAAACAAAGAAAATATGTTATGTGGATATGTGTCCGGAAACGCTTACTTTCCATGTTAGAGCTCATTTTATTACTTCTCTTCAAATCACATTAAACATGGAATGGAAACACACAACAACAGAACGTACCAGCGTGACTTCAAACACTTTGTTACAGGAAATGTTCAAAATGTCCTCCGTTAGCGAGGATACATGCATCCACCCTCCGTCGCATGGAATCCCTGATGCGCTGATGCAGCCCTGGAGAATGGCGTATTGTATCACAGCCGTCCACAATATGAGCACGAAGAGTCTCTACATTTGGTACCGGAGTTGCGTAGACAAGGGCTTTCAAATGCCCCCATAAATGGAAGTCAAGAGGGTTGAGGTCAGGAGAGCGTGGGGGCCATGGGAACGAAACTAAAATGAGCTCTAACATGGAAAGTAAGCGTTTCCGGACACATGTCCACATAACATATTTTCTTTGTTTGTGTGTGAGGAATGTTTCCTGAAAGTTTGGCCGTACCTTTTTGCAACACCCTGTATATATATGACAATGAGCATGAAAATGCATTTAGGTCATAAAACTAAGGAAGGATAGGGAAATATGACCGAACACTTACCGCAGATGAAAGCAGCTGGGAATGATGAACACAAGAAATGCAATATTTCAGCGATTAACCTTATTCTTGCCCGGAGTTGGGTCGTATTCCTCATCCTTCCTTAGTTACATTTGTATGTGTGTATATATATTAAACACTAGTTGGTGCCCACGACTTCATTTCGTGTTTGTAAAGAATTTGGATTGACAGCTACCGACATCTAACCATAATGCAAAATGGGAGATTCAATGCTATTACCACACAGAAATGCCTGTCATCTGCACTATGTATTTCAGGTAGCAAAGTAAAATATACGAACACACATGTCTTTGGTCGAAATACAAAAATATCCTTGATCTGCCACTTTTAACCACCATATCTCCCACACTCACACAGTTACCGAAATTCGGCCAACGTTGTGATCGACGGGTGACTCTGTGCTACTACCCCACACAAACACCAGTGATCTGAGTTAGATAGTTTTGGCTGAAAAGTAATACACCATGACACATACGTCTTTGGTAGAAATATAAAAGTGGCACAGGTCAACCACTTTCAACCACCATATCTCCCACACCTCCATAGCTACCGACATCTAACCACCATAGTGCATAATGGCAGATTCAATGTGATTACCACACTCAAAGATCAATGGTATATCCTGTGTAGTTGTGGCAGAAAAGAGAATTGTAAGGCTACACTAGTCTTTGGTCGAAATATGAAAATGCCCAGCACGACTACTTTTAACCATGATATCTCGCATATCCCTACAACTATTGGCATTCACTCACCATTTTGCATGACAGGAAACTCCATGCTACTTCCATGCACAAACACCAGTGATCTGTGCTAGGTAGTGGTGGCTGAAAAGTGAAATATAGGGAAACACACATCTATATATATATATATATATATATATATATATAAGATTTTGATAGGAGAAAAACCACTGCTTACCATAGAAAAGGATTCCTGCAGCGCCAAGACACGGAAGAAACTCATACACACATAAAGCAAAATTTAAAAGCATTTAGCCCTTCTTCAGTAGTAGTGAGATGGCTGCATGATGAAGGCTGGCAGCCAACTGAGGTAGCCAACAAGGCCGGTAGGTCATGGTAGGGAGAAAAAAAAAAATACTGTGGAAAGTGAGGGTGGTTGTACAAAGACATAAACCAGAAAATAATATTAAATAATAAACCTGTCCATGGGAACCAGTTGTGGAAGTGCGGTACACGTCAGCTGGTGGTCCTTAATTGCCTTTTACACCTTGTATGTATGTGCAAAAAAAAAAAAAAACTGAGAAAAAAGTGAAATAAAAATATTAGGAAATTTAAAATTGAACAAAATTTGAAGTAACAAACTACAAAAAGAATCAAATTAGGATAGGGAAATGAGCCACCACTTACCTTTAGATGATGGATGTGGGGCGCGAACACACACAAAAGATACAAACACAAATAATAAAGAAATTTTCGGGAAAAAAACCCTTTGTCAACAAGATAACATTATGAGAGGTGGGTGCAGCCGGAGATTCTCTGGCTTCCCCCACCTCTCATAATGTTCTCTTGTTGACGAAGGGTTTTTTTCCCAAAAATTTCTTTATTATTTGTGTTTGTATCTTTTCTGTGTGTTCGCGCTCCACATCCATCATCTAAAGGTAAGTGGTGGCTCATTTCCCTATCCTAATTTGATTCCTTTCCGCTACTTAACGTCTTTTTTTCATTGTTATCAAACTACAAAAAGATACGGTCTGGTAAGCGATGGTTCTGTGGGAAAAAGTAGGAGGTGAGGGAGATAGGTGGAAGGAAGATTTGTGCTATCTTAAATTCAGTCCTGGTGATTGTCTGGTACCCAGTTGATAGTGATAAGCCAATTCCCACCTTCTCAGTTTGTCTGAGAGGACTCTTGTGGCATGGAATGTGAAGCATGTGTTGAAATTATTGGGACCATGAGTGGTGGCATGATCAGATACAGGGTTCTGGGTGAATACCAATTGTCTGTGTCCATTCATTCTAATAGCCAGTGGATTCATTGCCAGACCAATGTGGGAGGCTGGGCAATAGTTACAGGTGAGTTGATATATAAGGTGGGAAGATTCACATGTGGCAAGTCCTGTGATGGGGAAACTTTCCCCAGTTACAGGGTTGGTAAAGGTGGTGGAAGCTGGGTGCATATTGTATAGTTTGCAGCGGGATCTGTTGCAAGGAAATGAACCTTGGGCCTGTCTTGCAGGCAGGGGGGCCCCATGTAAATGGTCCAACAGTTGGTTAAGGTTTGGAGGTTTGCTGAAGCAGGTTCTGGGTGGCTGGGGGAGGATTTTTGGAAGGAAGGTTCTCATCTCAGGGCAGGCTCGAAGTAAGTTGTAACCTTGTTGCAGGACTCAGTTGACGAATTCCAAACCCGGGAAGTATCAGATGATCAAAATGGAGCTGTGGTTGATTTTAGGGGGTTATGGGCTGTGGATAGGTTGAGCAGGTTGTAATGTGGCCTGTGTAACTTGTTTGTGAACTAAATCTGCTGGGTAATTGCAGGACATCAGGGCTTTGGAGATGTTGCTAGAATACTGTTGGATGGCCTGTTCATTGGAACATATGTGTCTCCCCCAAATGCTGAGGCTATAGGGGAGTGAGCATTTAATGTGACGAGGATGGCAGCTGTCATAATGAAGTACTGTTATAAGTTGGTGGGTTTGATATGGACAGATGAGTTGGTGTAGCCATTTGTGAGGGATAGGTCGACATGCAGGAAAGTGGCATGTGTGTGGGAGTAAGTCCACATGAATTTCAGAGTGCTGGTGTTATTGACTTTATTCGGGAAACTGAGTAGGTTGTGTTCCCTATGGGTCCAGATTATGATAATGTCATCAATGAATCTGACTCACAAGTGGGGTTTCAGATGGGCTCCAGCTAAGAATGACTGTTCCTGGTGGCCTAAGTAGAGGATAGCGTATGAAGGAGGCATATGGGTGCCCATGGCAGTGCCACTAACTTGGTAGTAAATTTTACCATCAAATGAAAACAAGTTGTTCAGTAGTAGCTTGGCCAGGGCAATTAGGAAGGATCTGGTATATATATATGAGAGAGAGGAAGGCCAAAACTTATCATATTAGAATATCCAGCAGCACAAACAAATTTAATTTTATTCTTGATGGAGCACGCACACTATGCTGACAATGTCCGTACACCGCCACGTTCCGATGTCATGATTTTTCACCTCCTACTTACCTTTGCCCTTTACAGATTCCTTCAGTGTTTTTGGTAAACTGTCTATTATTTCCTTTGGTAATTTATTCCAGTCCCTGACTCCCTTATTTATAAAAGAATATTTTCCTGCTTCCTTTCATCTGATTTCAAGTACCAGCTTATGATTATAGTCATCTCTTCCCATCCTTGTAAAACTCCTAATCCTTCTACTAATATCCATCCATTCATTATCACGATTATAAGCTATGAGCAATCTAAACTCTCTCTTCACCCGCCTTCTGTATTCCAATGATTCCCAAACCAGCTCCTTCAGCATGTCAGTCACTGATTGCATTCTGTAATAATTTCCACAATTTCTCCTTTGTGCCCCTTCCAGTTTCCAAAAAATACTCAACCAGATTTATGATACTAGCAGTGGCCGTTTCTTGGTGCACATGATGGAGAGAATCTCTTGATCCTTTTTTCTTCATTTTGTAAAAGACCACCATTAATTTACTAAGATTTGGTATGAATTTTGTTATGAAGATCAGAGATAAATATCAATAAAATGAGGTTTTGAGAATAGAACAAAAGTAATCTATGTAATTGCATAAATCATGATTTTTTTCATCGTTGGTTTATCAACAATGGAAATAAATGATATGATCATTCAGTATCAAGGATAAAAATCAATTATCCTGCACCACACTCCCTCCATGATGTTCTCCTGTTGACGAAGGGCCAAGTCCCATAATATTTATTGTTTTTCCTGTTCTTGTATTTTATTGTGTGTTCACCTCAAGAAACCACCATCTAAGGTAAGTTGTGGTTCATTTCACTATCCTTTTTTTGTAAATTTATAAAGATAAATAGACAGTAATTTATTACATATTGCTGTGCCCACACTATGCCAGCACTGTTCGCATAATGCATTTGAATTAATTCATATATATATATATAAACATTTGGCTATGTGAAGACTTGCACCAGATAGTATTAAATTGATAGATTCTGTTATAAAACAATTAAATTAGCGCATCATTTTTTTAGTGCTCAGTGTCGATGGCAAACCAAAACATACGATATTACTATGTACAGTTTTGTAGAAATTATGGGGTTTTTGCATGATCTGTGTACATCAGTGTTTTTATTATTTTTTAAATTATTTTTAACTCATCAGTCCAAGTTTTGTTTATTTTACTCAAAAAAAAACCTTCTACAATAAGTTTTAACCTGTTTGGAGCAATACAACCCATGGCAAATTGTGTCAAAACATGTTCATACGAGTTGCGCGCGAGATGCGATGCTCGTTTGTCATTCTGATGTTATTTTTAACATTCGTGAAGTTGAATTATATGTAAATGAAAGCTCAACTCTCGTTATTCAGATGCAATATATAACAATCCACCACCCAACTATGCAAAATCGTATTTTCAGGACAATATGTCCTATGTAGTCAACATTGTTGCCTGGCCAGTTCATCAGGAGTTTTGAAGGAGGAGGACTGCCGGTTCTCATTTATTTGATGATTGAAAGCAACTACTCGCTGTGCCAAACCTGGACAGTTCTAACAGTAAATAACAAGCCAAAGCTGTTTTCACAGCTGTCTATGATTGTAATATCAGTGATAAGGAGCAAGTACCATTTCGTGACACCACATTGTCTAATAAGGGTCGCTTGAATGGAGCTGGTGTGCTCGTAGAGCAGAAGTTAGAAAGAGAGTTGTTACTTTAGCATGATCATTATATATGTAAACTTTAACTTTCAATGGTCATGTCAAACACTACAACACAGGTTAAGCAGATTTTAAACCAATATAATCACTCACTTGATCTAGCGAGGATAGATAGTCAACAAGCATCACTGTTGTATATTTTGATAGCTATTTGCGAGTGGCCACCACTCCTTTCGACATCAATATTGATACACTTATTTCTGCCAAACTAAGTAAAAAGTTGCATTAAAATAATTATATTTTTAATATATCATTAAATATGTATGTTTCATGTATAGTGTTTTTTATTCATAAAAATATTTAAATATTTTTTCTAAGAAAATGGAATGTGCGACCTGATGGGATATTCTATTTTTATAATTTGGCCTGGCTGCTGAAAAGGTTGGCCACCATTGATTTAAATGATGTGGAAATTGAATAATGGTTGACCTTTTATGAGTCTGGATTGAATAAATCCATGGTGAGGGACAACTATCATGGACTAATTGAGTTATCCATCATATATTTGGGCAGAGTTAAAGGATAAAATAGGACCTCCTCCTGTGATTCATCAAGTATAGCTATTCACTGAAAATATCTTTATTGTATTCCAAATTTAAAATTAACATCACTGACGAAAGATCATTGCAAGATGTTTTCTTATTTCTTGCAACAGCTTATGTAAGGCCATGGCTTGGATGCAGTTTGGCCGTAAAGGCATATTTTTAAGATTTGTGCTTTTTTAGAGTATTACGAGGGTGAATCAAATGAAAACCTTAAATTTGTAATAAAAAAATCGAAATTTCGTGCCGTTATCCTGTAAGTTGGTAATCGTGCTACAAGCAGCGTGCATAATGGCCTGTAGGTGGCAGCAGAGTGCAGATGCACAAATACCGTCGCAGTATCAGTATAAAGATGGCTGCCCCACTTGAGATTGCACCAGGGAAGAAAAGCGTTCTGTTATTCGGTTTTTGAGTAGTCAAGGTGTGAAACCTATTGAAATTCATCGAAGAATGAAGGTTCAGTACGGTGATGCATGTTTGTCACAGCAGCAAGTCTACAAATGGAGTAGGAAGTTCTCGGACCGAGCGTGGTGGTGTAACATATAGCGTTCTGGCCTCGCATTTGGTAGGATGGCGGTTCGAATCCCCGTCCGGGCATCCAGATTTGGGTTTTCCATGGTTTCCCAAACCACTCCAGGCAAATGCCGGGATGCTTCCTTAAAAAGGCCATAGCCAAATTCCTTCCCATTCCTTGCCACCATCCTTTCCCGTCTCTAAAGACCTCGCTATTGAGAGACGTAAAGCAGTTTAAAAAAAAAAAGGAAGTTCGCAAATGGTGTGACTTCAGTGGAAGATGCTCCTCGTCCAGGTCAGGCACAATGAGTTGTGACTCCACAGAACATTGCAGCAGTTGAAGCCATAGTGATCGAAAACCGCCAAGTGACACTGAATGACATTGCAGCATGTTTAAAGATTAGTCATGGCTCACCACATTGTGCATGATGTGCTCCAGTTTCACAAAGTGTCTGTAACATGGCTGCCACGGCAGCTGACTCCTGAAATGAGAGAACGACGTGTTGATGCTTGTGAAGAACTTCTTCAGAGCTTTGAACGAGAAGGTGATTGCTTCCTTGCAAGCAGTGGCGGCTGTACCTTAAGTGCGCTCGTGCGCTGAACCACCAATCCAAAAGATTTAAAAATGACAAAATATTAAGTACCTACTTCATCTTTATTTTTATATTACCATTTTAATATTTATTTTTAAACATACAAAAACAAAAACGTATAAAAAATTAAATCTCCAATTATGGTGAAACAGTTTGAGCGCTTTACTAAACTATTAAGACTTATTTTCCTGTAAAGACAAATTCCCGTGCGCTTCGGCGAGTGCACGAGGACTGCTAATACAACTTGTAGGTGTACGAGTTAATACGCCTGACGCGTGGAACAGAAGATAGTTCATAGAAACGTACGGAGTAATGAGTCGGTTGTCGAGCGCCGCACGTGCGAACCGAGGATTGCCGAGAGCACCCGATGTTTGACGAATTGGCTGGCTGGCATGGGCGCGCGCGAGGCGACGGCAGCCATGATTGACATCTCGTTATTAGACTATCAGTATAGTTTCACTGTATGTGTGACGCGCTAATAATTGTTTATTTATATTACCGTAAATAATTGTTTTTAGTTTTTGTTTCGATTTTTTTCGAGAACTTTTATTCTATACTGTGTATGGTGTTAGTGAAAATGAGCATAAACATTGATTATATTAAAGAAAATAACAGAACTTTTCAAAATAAAGTGAACATAAAATTGGCCGGACCACCACGGCCCTTTTTAAATTTAAAACAAGAGTGCAAATCGAAAAATAAAGCATTTACACGAAGTTTTAAAAGTGAAATGTATAATAGAAAGAAATGTTTGTGTGGATGTGAGCGTCTTAATGCATTCTTTTGTTTTCCTTGCATTATTTTTGGCGGAGAATCGATTTGGACAGAAACAGGAATCAAGGATTTGACGCATTTGAGTGAAAAAATAAAAAAACATGATTCTTCACAAGTACACCTACAAAATGTAATGAGTTTGTCTGTGTTAGGCACGGTCGACATTCGTAATCAGCTAGATTCTGTGTATAGAAGCAATATCCAAAAGTATAATGAACAAGTTGATAAAAACAGGTATATTTTATCACGTCTTATCGATTGTGTCAAGTTTTGTGGTGCACCACCAGTTTGATAACCCACCAGCCGCCACTGCTTGCAAGAATCGTTACTGGGGACGAAACCTGAGTTCACTTCCACCAACTGAAAACGAACAGAGCGAGCAAGGAATGGTGCCATTCCTCATCACCAAAACCAAAGAAGTTTCGAACAGAACCATCAACAGGGAAGGTTATGCTGAATCTCTTTTGGGACGATAAAGGCGTCGTTTTGGAGCATTACATGCCTTGAGGGACCACTGTCACAGATCTCCTAAAAAATCATCTTCAGCCTGCAATCAAATCAAAGTGACGTGGATTGCTGTCATCAGGTGTTCTTTTGCAATATGACAATGCAAGGCCCCACACTGCCCGTACAACAGTTGCAACAATCACAGACCTCATTTTGAGTGTCTTCCTCATCCACCATACTCACCAGACCTTGCCCCAAGTGATTTCCATATGTTTGGACCACTCAAAGACGCAATGGGAGGAAAGAAGTTCCATTCTGATGAAGAGGTACGCCACGCGGTGCATGAGTGGTTGCACAGACTACCAAAAGAATTTTTTTCTAAAGGAATTTATACACTTTGTAAGCGCTGGAGGACTTGCGTTGAGCGTGGGGGAGATTATGTTGAAAAGTGATACAGCTTTGTACCACTACTGCACAATAAATAATATTTTAAAAAATATTTAAGTTTTTCATTTGACTCACCCTCGTAAGTGGCTACAAGAACGTTAAACAAACAATTACCAAAGCAGCTTTAAGGAAGTTTTGCCAACTCTTGTGGCATTTATCTGAGGAAATCGCTTGCTGTCACTATTTAATAATTCAGTCAATGATGAAACAAACCAAAATTAAAATGGTACATAATTTAGAAAGGGAGAGTACATCCCACTTTGTAAAAAATTACACTCCTTTGATGACAAAAATATATAGCTCTACTTTGTTTCCTATTTAAAATTAGTTGTCTTGTAATATGTATATTATTTTCTATCTTTTGTGGCTTGTTTAAAAGTTTACCTAAATTTTGTTTTAGGAAATAACTTGGATTAATTTGTATCCACGAATAGCAAACATTTGTTTTCTAGGTTAAAAATTGAAACCAGTTATCTTTGGGAAAGTGTTTCTTCATGGGAAGAGTTTGCGGTTTTTATACCGGTTATTAGAAAAGTTAAGGTGCCGGCTGAAAGAGCTGTAATATTAATGCAGGATTTTCATGGTTTAAATACAGCAAATGAAGTACAAAAAATATTTCTTTTATGCTGTGTGCAAGAACATGGAAAAATGAACCTGGACTTCAAAAACTGGATCCTAGAAAGAAAATCCTATCCATTATTTAATTCCTTCTGTGTTATAAATAGATTAAAATATTATTTTTTGTCATCTGAATTTCTTTGTTAACTTAAATGTATACTGAATTAAAATTATCTCATCATGTATCAATAGATAATCAATTTAACACTTGGTGGTTTACTTGGTACAGTGTGGTGGACTGGTTTTTTTTGTCCTCGCTCTGGCACCCCCGAGAACATTTATTCATGGGTACAACCTGTATATTAGGTGACCAGTAGATCAAGTCAATAATACTCCAGCTGGTTATGTACAATATTTACTTTTATTCAAGTAAATATATAATAACCATTTTAATAATCCGTTAGGCCTTCCATTCTCGTAGGGTCAGTTTTCCTTGCAACAGATACCAAATATGGGTTGTAAAAAATACAGCAACCAGTCACAGATACGCAATTTTTTTTTTTTCATTAGCTTAAGTTTACATTTTTTAAATGCATATATAATTCCAAGAACCTGGCGAGGTATCATTAATAATATTTTATCCATGATGGATTGGTGGAACTTCCGCGAGACTAACAATTCTCCCTTAACATCACATTTGGCTATACCATCCCCAAGTTGTTAATGGCATCTAATTAGGTTCCTTCCCACCTGTATTTATTGTGATGACGCCATATCTCGTTTCCGAGGCTACTGTCGGAGTCCCCTCTCGTCACCGGCAGCCGTCTCATGCCGCATCCGCCTCTCGAGTCAGGGTCAGACGCTGCTGTTGCGTCCTAGTTCAACCTCGTTCCATCGATGGTCCCACGGCTTTGTTCATCTCTCCCCACTAAATTTTCCTAATAGAGGATGACATCTATCCAATCCTGGAGCATCTTGATGCCATTATTCTGGGTGATGTACGCAGTCAGTTGCATGAAACCGCTGACTGCCCTAACCTACTAAACAGCTTGTTCTTCCCTCGATCTATACGTTATTTCTGGCTGTCTGAACTGACCTAGCTTCTATAGCCCCTATGAATCCCTAAAACCTGTGGTTCATCACACCCTCCTTCCTCTGAAATGGTTGGCTCCACTCCAAAACCAAATTTGAATCTAAGTTACAAATTTATCTTTATATATTTTCTCCAGTAATAGGATCAGAAGGATGGGGTGGCAGAAATAAAGAATGGGAAAGGCTTCTCGATCTATGCAAAAGAAATGGATTGTAAATAGGAAATTCCTGGTACAAAAAGCATGAGTGCCACAAGGTAACATGGTACAGTAGCAATTGGCGGAGGAAGTCAGTTGTGGACTACTTTATATTTAATGGTGAAGTATGGAAGTTGAAAGAGAAGAACAATGAAGAGAAATACCAGAGAATAATAAGGAGTAAGATACCAACAGTGGAAATGGGGACAGTGGATTAGGAGTGGGAATATTTTAAAACAACGATTGTCCAAGAAGCAGAAACAATGTGTGGAAGTACTGGTAACACCAAAAGGTGGAAAGAAACAGCATTGTGGAATGATAGAGTAAAAGAAGCAGTGGAACTCAAGAACAGGGCCTTTAGGGAATGGTTCAAGCAGAAGTTACAGGAGACAAGGGATGACTACGTGAAGAAAAAGGAGGAGGCCAAAAAAACACTAACGGAGGAAAGGAGGAAGTGGCTGGAGAAATGGACCAATATGATTGAAGAAGATAGCAAAGGAAATAAGAAAGTATT
Source organism: Vandiemenella viatica (assembly GCA_031002005.1). Classification (NCBI taxonomy): domain Eukaryota; kingdom Metazoa; phylum Arthropoda; class Insecta; order Orthoptera; family Morabidae; genus Vandiemenella; species Vandiemenella viatica. The sequence continues at coordinate 39,165,628 of JARYHS010012519.1, read as the reverse complement.
ATATGGAATGGTAAAAAGGAAGAGGAAGGAGAGGATAGAAAATGTCAACATGCTGGATGAAGATGGAAACGAAATAAACAGCTCAGAAAAACTGAAAAGGATGTGGAAGGAGTATTTTGAAGCCTTACTGAACCCAAATTGGTCACAGGATAATACAGTTGTACAGGAGAAGAAGGAAAATACCAACCGTATAGGAGAGAAAGAGAGGGATCTAACTTGGGAAGAAGTGTAAACAGCTCTGGGTAAGATGAAGGGTGGATAGGCACCGGGCATCGATGAACTGAGCGTGGAAATGATAAGGGCAGCAGGAGTAGTAGGAAAGCAGTGGCTATACCGTGTGATGAGAAGGGTATAGAATCAGGGTACAACTCCTGAAGACTGGAAAAAAGGAATAATTATACCTATATTAAAAAAAGGGAGCAGGAAGCAATTTAAAAACCATTGAGGTATTACACTGATGTGCCAAAGTGTATGAGAAGATCATTGAAAAAAGAATACGTGACAGGGTGGAAAAATGGCTAAGGGAAGAGCAGTATGGCTTCAGATCAGGGAGATCGACAGTAGATCTGATATTTGCTATGAGACAGCTGCAGGAAAAACATTATGAGTATGGAAAGGATCTACTGTTGGTATCTCTCGATATTGAGAAGCATATGATTGTGTACACAGGAGTGAGGTATGGAAGGCCTTGGAGAAGAGAGGAGTTCCCAAAGAAACCAGCTAGAGAGTGACGGAACTGTACCAAGGAAGTGTGAGCTATGTGAAAATAGGGGAAGGAAGATCAGATTGGCTGGAACAAAGGGATGGACTAAAACAAGGAAGTGCCCTATCATCTGGGGAGGTGAAGAAGAGGAAGTGCAGCAGCAGTTGGATTTATGGACAGACAGTGTGGAGGAATATGGCCTGAAATTTAATGTAAAGAAATGTGAGTACATGTTAACAACCTGGAAAATGAATAGAGTAACACAGAGAATTGTGATGGCAGGGGAACAACTAAAGAAGGTAAACAGGTTCAAGTACTTGGGGAGTGTATTAGAGGAATGTGGAGGAAATGATGGCGAGATAAGTGAAAGAGGAAGACAAGCAGAGGCGTTCCTAAGGAGCATTAGAAGCCTGATATGGAATAAAGAGGTGCCACAGAGAAGCAAGAGAGTAATCTATCATACTTACTATGTGCCTATCTTGACTTACGCTGCTGAAACAAGGACAATGAAAAAGCGGGACATCAGCAGTGTACCAGCAAGTGAAATGAAGTTTTTAAGAGATAGAATGGGAGTTACTAAAATGGACAGAATAAGGAATGAAGTGATTAGACACACCATAAAAGAGGAACCCCTACAGGAAAGGGTAGAGAGGACCAGACTGAGATGGTATGGACATGTCAAGAGAATGGATGCCCAGAGAATCAAAAGAAAAATCCATGAAATTAAGATGCATGGTAAACGACCCAGAGGAAGACCAAGAGATGGATGGCTGAAAGGAGTAGAGGAAGGTATACGGAAGAGAGGAGAGGACTGGAGCAAAGTGGTGACAGAGAGGTGGTGGGATGAAAGAATCAAATGGAGAGGATTGTGCACAAAACAGACCTGGCCAGAGGCTGGAAACTGTTAAGGATGATGATGATGACATTTTCCCCAGTGTAGTGGAGGAGTGAACTTTTTTCTCTTGTCCGGCTTGCCATTCCCAAGAAGGACATATAAACCTCTAGGCATGTGAGCACTGGTACTTATAAATAAAACTCTCAGTAAGAATTTGTATATATATACACTTTATTACATCAGTTATGTACAATAAGGCCTCTCCTAACTCCCTCTATTCCACCATAGACTATCACTCCCTGCATGTTACTTTAAGCAATGCCTTCTAAATTGCTAATAATTCACTGGCTAGCTCCCACCTGTTTTGCTGTTGGTGAAGTCGCCTCGTTGCATCACTTCATCGCGGTAACAACATGATTCCGCTGCCTGCTTCCGGTTCGTAACTTCTCCTGGAATTCGTACTGCTTACTCGTCACCTGTATCATAACCTTGCATAGCTGTCGTTTCCTTGTCAGTGAATTTCTCCTCCGTGCGTATGTTGCTGTCCAGTGGTTCCGCGCCTGAAACGTATACTCCCCACGCGGTGGCTGCTATCGACATGTGGCTCGCACGTCGCTCATACTTACCCATCGCTAGTAAAATCTCTTTACTTGGTCCATATGTACCATTTTCAGTTGGTTCCTTTTCCCGAATATTACCAAGTTCGGAATCTTCATGGATACTACAGTATATGGTCCTTCAAAAGGATTTTGTAGGTTTTTTGATAGCCCTCGACGTAGCGCGAAGTTCTCCAGCTGTACTTTGTCTCCTGGTTTGAATTCTTCCCAATTTTCCCGTTGATCGTACCATTCCTTATTGGTCTCCTTTCTCTCCTTAATGAAACGCTTAGCACTCTCATGTAACGCCTGTAGTCTGTTTTCCAACACTTCAGCGTCATTGTCATAATTGTATACTGGCTCTTCTGGTCTTCGCTGTAAGATTACTTGTATATTGGCCTCGCGCCCATAAAATATCAGATGCCATAGGTAGTTTATTACTGTATGCGCCGTATTGTTAGAGACGAACGTTGCATGTTTTAAGAGCTCACCCAAATTTTCCTGCGTTTTGTCCACATAGTAACGTAAATATTCAGCTAATATTCTATGCATGTGTTCCAAAGAACCATTGCTGGACGGCCTGAAGGGCACTGTAAACACCCGTTTTATCTTCAAGATTTCGCGTACCTTCTTCATCAGTTCTCCCATGATGCATTTTCCATTATCTGCGAGCACCCTGGAGGATATGCCATACCGCAAAATGATTTCTTCCAAGAATGAACGGCTGACTGTATCCATATCCTGCCTGTCAATGGGTGTAGCGATAAGATATTTGCTTAGCGCGTCTTGGAACGTCATGATGTATTTATTGCCCCATGGGGTGACGTTTAGAGGGCCGATGTAATCGATATTACACCTCTCAAACACGTGATCAGGCGTATTCATAATTTTCAGCGGCATCCGAACCTTGTGTTCCCGGCGTTTTCTCTTTTTGCACTGCTTACAGCGCTTTATGTACTGCGCGACTTCCTTCCGCATTCATGGCCATGTGACCCGCTGCCTAATTCTTTCCAAGGTTCTCCATCTTCCTTGATGGCCTCCCAATGCTGAATTATGTGCTTCATACAGGAGTTCTTTCTTCTCCGCCTTAGTGGGATTTGTTCTGACTACCTCCGATCCCGCTGCGCGCCGGGCCCCGGCGGCTTCGGAAGGGCCCTCTCGCCGCTTGTTCCACGGCGTCGTTTCTTATCTCCCGGGTTGTCTGGTAACGCGCGACAAGGTAACCGGTACGTGGTTTTCCTTACCGGGTTTATACTGAATGGCATATTTATATGGCTCCAGCTTCAATCGGAATTTCATTAATCGGGACTACGGATCCTTTATCGATCCGGCTCAGACCAACGGTTTATGATCCTTCCTGACACCGAATTCCTTTCCGTGCACATAAGGCCTGAACTGTCTCACTGACCACCAAATTGCCAGCATCTCTTTTTCGATCGTCGAGTAGGCTTTTCTTGTTTGTTCAGTGTTCGAGACGCGAAGGCGATTGGTACATCCTTCCCCTCGCGCTGTTGGCTCAGTACTGGCGTAATCGCTAGCGTCGCACGTAATACAGAATTTACGTTCCAAGTCGGGGTAATATAACACAGGTGTACTGCACAGCGCTTCTTTTAATACACAAAACGCCTCTTCTTCCGGCTCCCCCCACGTGTTCTACTTCTCCTACTGCCGTAACTCATACAGCGGAAATACGACTGAATCCGCTAATGAACCATCTATAATATCCCACGAGCCTTAAGAATCCTCGCAGTTCTCTCACAGTTGTGGGTCTACGATTTCTCTCGCGGCTTTACGTTGCCCGGGTCTGACTTCACTCCCTGGTCTGTCAATGGGTGACCTAGGTATGCCACTTCCGGTCGTGACAACGCATATTTTCTAGGCTGCAGCTGCAGCTTGTGTTCCCACAGTCTCTCAAATACTGCCGCCAAATTTTCCATGTGCTCCTCCAGCGTGGAGTTAAACACGATCACATCATCTGGATACGTTAACGCTTTCTTCTCTTCCATTCCCACTAGCTCAATCTTCATCATCCATGAGAAGCTACAGGGTGCGTCGGTTAGCCCAATGGTGATCTGGAATAATGGTAGTGGCCATCGGGGGTGCTAAACGCCGTTTGTTCCTTATCGGCTTCCGCCTCCTTAATCTGGTGATATCCCTTGACCAATTCTAACGTGGAAATGTATCCTGCATTAACTAGGCGATCCAGTATATCTGCTATTAACGGCAGAGGAAAATTGTCATCTCATTCAACTTCCTATAATCGATAACAATACGATATCTTCGCTGCCCATCAGGACCTTCTTGTTTCTTTGGAATTAGCAGAAGAATCGAGTTCCACGTGCTTCTGCTTTCCTCAATTTTATCTTCTTGCATTAATCGCTCAATTTCTTTCTTTAGATCCTATTTCTGGCTTTCACGTATCCTATATTGGCGCTTTTTAACTACTTTTCCCACTGCTTCGGGCTTAAATCGTATCTCATGCTTCACAGTGTCGATTTATGGCAGAATATCTCCCTCCAAATGGAAAATATCATGATAAGCTGCCCCCAGCGCTCCTTCACTGCCTGTCTGTCTGGCTCAGACAGATGGGCCAAGCACAGCCCCTCCATAATTCTTTCAATACGCTCTCACGGTTGCCTATTTTGCTTCGATGCGGCAGCTCGCACCTTGACCATACCCTGCGACCTCTCATACACTTCTGCTTTAACTCAACATAATTTCTCCCTCCAACACATTCAGAATTGTCAGAATACACTTCCCCTTGTGCACTTTCACCAATCCTTTTGGGATCACTAAACCTGCTGCTAATTCTTCTTTTTCTTCAAATGCTTCTGCATTTTCGGGTACTCTCGTAACTCCGAGCTCTATTATTTTCTCCTGCCGCGATCCCAAGCGAATACACAGCGCCTCCTCCTGCGTCCGTGCTTCCTCTTGAATTCCTCCCTGTCGCAACTTTACGTCGTCTTCATTTCCACTCTGCATTTTAAGGGTATATCCCTGTATTCCCGTATTCCCATTGTCTATAAGGGTCTTATTCTTCTTCAGCCAATCACGGCCCAAAATACCCTCGTACAGTGTGTGTACCCCTAGTGGAACTACTTGCATTTTAAGACACATCTCGAGCTCTCGCTCGTCTTTCAGAGTGACCACTATTGCACCTTCTGTCTATATTGGATTCCCCGTGTTCCTTTGAGGCGTATTTCTGGCATCATATTTAATGGCAACTACCCCTTATGTGCTCCAACTTCACAATAGAGGTAGAGCTCCCCATGTCTACTAAAAATCTGAGCTTTCCCTCGAGGCTTTCTTCGCGCTGTGACTCCACGTAGTCGTTTTGATTCTGATGGTTGCTGTCCTCTTCTTCCCACTTCTGTTTATGAACGGGACTAGACCGCGCAGTCCAGTTCGATTCTAGTTTACCGACGTTCTGCCCGCTTTATGCGCCCCATGCCCTTGCTCTCCAGTTTGTCCACGGCGGGAGCAAATATTCCAATCCCCACCAGTTGCATTTTCTGCTCTTCATCGGCCTGTATCGGCGACGCTCTCCTGGGTGACTGGACAAATGACACTGTTCACAGGACCTAGGCTTCCCTAGATTGACCTTGAATTCTTGTTCATTTATGGTTCCTACTTTCCCTGACCCATTTCTCCATCGTTGCAATCCCATCACTGCTTCCTCACGCTCTTTGTCAACATGCCTGTTGTCCGCGTGTTTGCTCACCTGCGTCGTCGCATGCCTCTCACTTGCCTCAGGCCCGTACTCCTTGCGCTTGTGATTCTTTCCATCGCACAGTTGACAAATCTCCAGTCTTCCTTCGTTCCATAGATTCCAACCTCCCCTCCTTTCTTTGTTCACTTCCACAAGCGACTGTCCGATCCTTGATACTGCTGCTTTTCTCTGATCGACAAAATTACGGTTTCTTTAAACAGCGCAATTACAATGTTTTCTGCTAAAGTTAACTCTGTTCCACGAGCCCTTAGAATACAGCGCGACTCAAGTTATGGATTAATTTCAGAGCTCCATTTAATTCGCTCCCTTTTAAGTCCTTTTTCGTCGCTTATTTTAATTCATGCACAATTCCGTCTAACCTACTTGTCCAATCTGCCACCGTGTCTCCAGTCAGTTGACGAGTCGCAAACATACTGATTGTATAAACGTCTTCTGTCCTCTCAGGACGAAAATTTTCTTCTAGAACTGCTCTTACATCCTTTCAATCCTTTACTATTTCTCGGATCAGAATGCTCTATCTGGTCGTCCCTCCTGTCCTTGATTTTACAAATTTTAATAGTATCTCTTGTTCATCCTCGGTGATAATGCTGAATGCCGTATCACAATCACCAAGAAATGCATCTATTGTCCCTTTTTCCCCACAAAATCTATTACTCATCACCTTCAATACTTCTGCTAACCCAACTCGCGGTTTTTCCTTTTTCATTGAACTTTCGTCTTTGCTGGCGTCACAACTTCCAGCACTGTTTGGCATTTTTGCTCAGCTTGCGTACTAACTTGTTTGCGTAGTGTCGAAGCAGCTTTGCTCAACTCTGCCACCTCAGCGACATTTAACTCCTTTCTGCTGTCTCGTGTTGATGCTGCTTTCTGCACTCCAACTGCTTGCTTCTTTTAATTGGCTAAAGCAGGCCACTGCGACGATCCTGTAACACTGTTATATCGGAGCGATAATCTCTGCCTCATAATCTCTTATATTTACTTTCTTCATGATTATTATTTTTTCTTGTAGAGATAGAAAATGATGAATAAGACAGGATCACTTACTGGAATAGTACTACCCTCAGCCCCAATGCTTAATTGCATGGTTGACCCCACACCTGACACCATTTAAAATCCTACTGTGATGGAAAAGCTAACTTTTTTTTTTCTCTTGTCCAACTTTCCACTCCCGAGAAAGACATATAAACTGTGGGTAACCTCTAGTCATATGAGCAGTAGTACTTATAAATAAAACTCTCAGTAAGAATCTGTACATATATACACTTTATTACATCAATTATGTACAGTAAGGCCTCTACTAGCTCCCTCTGTTCCTCCATAGACTATCACTCCCTGCATGTTACTTTAATCATTGCTTATAATTCAATGGCTAGCTCCCACCTGTTTTACTGTTGGTGAAGTCGCCTCGCCACATCACTTCGTAGTCCTCTAGCTGTTTAGCTGTGTTGGAAGCCTGTCCAACTTCCTCGACCTTCCCCAGCTCCATCTGCCGATGACGACCTGTTCCTAGACGTTGGACTAAACCGACCCCAAGACACCCTACTCATCTCGTGCCTCCCAGTTTTCTTCAGCTCTCCCCCTCCTATCATCCGTAATTGGGAGTGCCTCTGGCCAATAGGAATAATTCTTTCCCTTCCAGTTGTCTGCAAATGACGTCTTGCTATCTCCTAATTTTCCTGTCTGTCAGATCTACTTTGGTGTCGTTGTTGCTTGGATGCTTGCATTCCAAAGCTTCTGGCTGTTTTGAATCTCTGTTGCAACTGCCCTGAATCCATCCTCTGTTACACGCAATCAACTTTCACCTAACCTTAGTAACTTCAGCAACTTTTAGTACAAAATTCCTTGACCGTCCACCACACCAGACAGTAGTTTTATTTACAACTCCTTTTTACCACTTTACAGGCGTCAAATCTACGTGTGCTGTGGCTACGATATTTAGAGTGTATGTCTGTTGCAAAGATTGCGTCTTCGTGGTGTAGATATTTCCGATGTCAGTTGTGCCTTCTGCCGTAGCTCTGCGTCGCGTGCACGTCTGATAGCGCCGTGCCCACTGCGGACGCTAAGTATACTGCATCATCAAGACCGCTTCGCGTCGCCATGGCGTCTGTCTCATTACTGCTGCTCCTTCCGCCTACCTGTTGACACACTCAAAACCTTTAGTCACACAATGTTTACGACCCTAACCATATTCCTTCTAGTGCCTGGTTCTTAGGCCTTCGATCCTGTAATTTTTCAGATTGCTGCTGTTGCGATGTCGTTTCTCCCGTGCGCTGCTTCAGATATCCATCTGTAACACTTATTTAATCCTCTTCTATAACTTACATTTCTGTATAATAAGACATTAAACTAGTCTCCTCCATTAACTTTTTCCTTAAGCGTAATTTTTTTTCCTTCCAGTGCATACAATGTCTGATATCTGCTTTCTTTTCACAAGTAATAGTACACACCTTAGACTTCCACAACATAGCACTTATTCGTCATTAACACATAATTTTCAGTGTCTGTGGCCCCTTACAACTTAATTCTTGCTCTATCGCGAGTCTTCGATCTTCCGCGAATTTCTGTCCTGGCTTTAAATATGTCACGACTTCCTCTGCGTGTATGAACTGTCGTTCAGTACTCCTTGCTACTAGCTTCTCTCTTGATCAGACACTTCCGTTGCAATGCCCTCTGTTCTCATAAGTAAGCGCATTGTTTGCTGCATTTGCTTCCGTCCCCATAAGCGATCGATTTGTCTCACTGCATTCTGTTGTGGTTGCACAAAGCCTGAATAACTGCTCGTGACCTACGACAACTACCCCTGACGCGGCATCTGTCTGCCAAGCACGCATGTCGCTCTAGTTGCCATCTCACTGCAATGCCTGTTGTAAACATTTGTTCTGTGTTCGTTAGTAACTCCGCTTTGCAGGATTCTCACGACCGTGGGGAGTCGATTCTTTTCTCCTCGCAATATTTGTTGTAATTACTTCCACTGTAATTATCGAGTACATTCGCTTTCCCAGACAGCGGTGCCTCACTGGTTTTATGTCATGCAAATTCTTGTAACTTCTACTTTCTTTCTTATTATTTCCTCTTGTGTACTAATCTCTCACCTTTTTTCTTCAGATCCTCCTGTTCCTTCGTAATTACCAATAGCGATTTCCACATGCTTCATACTATTCAGTCTTTTGGTGCTTCTTCAATTTCTATCTTCAGATTCTTCAGCAATACTGGCGAATTGCGCTTGGCTTCACTTTTTTTGCATCATTTCCCTTTTCGACACATCTTCACTTTCTTTGTTCAATAACACGGGCGAACACCGCTCGGTTTCGCTTTCTTGTATTAATCCTTCATTCAACAATACTTTAGTTTCCTTATTAAAATCCTTAATTATCCACGACTAATTCATCTTGCCGCTGCTTTTTTTATTATTTCCGCCATTGATGACACTTTAATGTCCTTCTGCAGATTATTCATTTGCTTTTCGGATATTTAATCCCGTTTCTCATTTTCTATCATCCCTACATTCGTATTTCCTGCTCCACTGTATTATGTTCCAATTTACATACTTTTTAATGGAAGACATCTTGAAATGTTGCACATAATTCTTTCGTCGCTTGCTTTTCCTGTTCTGCCAATGTTCCAGGCTTAATCCTTCTACTTCAACGACACCATAATACGGCGCACATTTCTCTTGTTCACCGTATTTCTGCGCCCCTCATCTCGGAATAATCGACATTGCCTCTTCTTCATTCATCATCCGAATCGAGCGTCCTTGTTCACACACTACTGCTTTGTCATAATCGACTATTGCCTCCCACTTCTTCAACCAATCTCGGCAGATTAATTCGGCATTTGGGGTATCTAGCCCAGCTCAAACCAGTTGCATTTGCTGGTTTTTAACTCCTTCCCTGCATGAAATATAAACATTAGTGTGCCATCCATGGGAATGGTTCTTCCAGAGACACCTTTGATCCTTATTAATGTAGTCTTCTCGGGTGACTAGCCGAGTGAGCAGCATGTTTTCACTCGATATTTCGGCGCTCGGAAACTCTGTCGCCATCGTCTGGTGAAGAAGATGGCAACATCTGTCACCGTCACCTGAGAAGACTATATTAATTCTCAACGCCTAGAGAAACTTCGGTCTTATGTCCTTTGATTCTGATGCCATTCGTCATTTTACAACGCTGATTTTCTCTTACATACTCTGCTCCGAGGAGCGACACTTATGCTCCTGAGTCCAAAAGTAGCTTACGTGGGCTGTATTTGCTTTCTTGGCATTCTAACTCAATGTAATCATTTTTGTTACTATTATTATTAAATCCGTTCAATGCCGTCTTTATAAATTTTAAAAGGATTTCGTGATCTTCAGCATTTACAAGACTGAATGCCGTATCGCAGTTATCTATAAATTCTTCCAATTCTCCGTTCTTCCCACAAAAGGAATTATGGATTAAATTAAATCCTTCTGATAAGCTCTCTCTTTTTACTATATTTGCTCCTTCCGCACTGGTAGGCATACCTCCAATGCTTGCTACTCACGTTTCTGCCGAGTTGCTGTAGTGCTGTAGTCCTTTCGCTGCTGTCCTTGATTCTGCAACTGCTTCGGTGTGTTGTGCCCGCATGCATCACCGATTTCTGTAACATTGTGTTTATAGGTGGTACTTTCTGCCCTATTTTTTCTCATTAGTCGCAAGCTAACTGGTGTATTAAGTCTACCCTCACGCTCAACACTTTCCCGTGCTGACTGACGCCACACCTTGTCACCAATAAAAATTCTTCTACTCTGGTGGACTTTTATTTCCGTTCTGACACCCTCGAGAAGAAAATTTATACATGGGTACAACCTCTGTGTATTGTGAGCAGTAGAGCAAGTCAATAATACTCCAGTTGGTTATGTACAATATTTACATTTATTCAAGTAAGTACATAATAACCATTTTAACAACCAATTAGGCCTTCCATCCTTTATTCCAACCGGGTCAGTTACCCTTACAACTAATATCAAAGACTAACAATTCTCCCTTTACATCCCATTTGGCTATACCATCGCCATACCATCCCCTATTAACGGCGTCCAAGGAGGTTCCTTCCCACCTGTATTTATTGTGAGGACGCCGTGTCAATCCTTCTGAGATTTCTGTCGGAGTCGCCGGCCGCCGCCTTCTGCCGCGCCTGCCTCTGGAGTCCGGCTCGGTTGCGCCGACACCAGCTCGGCCGCTACTGCTGCGGCCCGGTGCGACTTCGTTCCGTCGATGGTCCTGGCGTTTTGTTCGTCTCTCCCCACACATTTTCCCAGGAGGGGATGACAGCTATCCAATCCTGGTACGTCTTGATGCCATCATTCTGGCTGACATGCGCCGCCGATTGCGTGAAACCGCTGACTGCCCTGACCTTCTAAACAGGTCGTTTTGTCCCGCAAGTGTTTGCATTCTTTCTGGCTCGCCTGATTACAGTATCTGTCATAACTGACCTAGCTTCTATTGCACTCAGTAATAGTCGCTATTAGTCCAAGTAAATCCTTAAATCAAGTGGTTCACCACAACAGGTTAGCGTCATTGTAGGAGGATAAAAGTTCTTATGTAATTAAGCTACAAGAATTAGAAGGTATGCGTTTGGATATCTGAAAAAAAATTATTACTCTTGCTAAGGACACTTGGTGTACACTCGCAGAAAACTCCAAATTTTATAGTTTTGGTCTTTGTATCGTTGAAGAAATATTGTACTAAACAGTATCAGAAATATCCTAAATGTTGACATAAGCTTTCAAGGTGTGCATTACTGCTTAAATATGTTCATTAGTTTTTGTGAGTGGTGCACACAAACACAAAAATACCAAAATTTACAGTATTGGCCTCCGTATATCTAAGTTAACTGAGGAGGTAAGTTAATGCTATCTTAAGCTTAGTTTAAATGTATTTATAATTTTAGTCGATTTTTACATAGGCAGACAAAGGTTTATAATTTTGGGCATTATATCATCTGGAAGAGAAATAAGATCCTATATTTTAAACATGATATATCGCTGTATACAGTTTTGTTAAATTTAGTTTTTGCGTGTTAAAAAGATTGAAGTATATGGTTTTTGCCTCTGAACAGCAGGGCACTAAGCTATTATTCTGGACAGAAAGTATCCTACATTACAACAAATCACATACACTGTCACTAAGTGCTGTTCATTAAAATCAGCCCATTAGGTTTTGCACTATGCGCCAACAGACAGACAAAAATTGAAAATTGTACAGTTCTGACATCAGTCATTATATTCCTTATAATCCTTATAATTTTCCAAGCTCCCTGGTGTCATCAATAGTGTGCATTTAATTAATATTTTTGAAAAAAAATATGTATCAAGACATCTTTTTTTAAGCTTTTATGGTATAGCTTTTGATTCAAAACCTTCTTCAGCAGGAATGATTGTTACAGGGCATCATCATTACAGTTATTGAAGAATGTGAGGGACTGGATGGCTAGTTGTAGGTTGTCAGAGAACTAATGCAGTGATGCATAGTCGGTGCACTCAGACAAATTCAAGGTTCCCATCATATAATAAAGCAACTTTCTAGTTGGGTTGGTAAACATTGGATGAAGATAAATGCGAAGAAGATAGATCACTAGATACACACTTAAAAATCTAAAGGTTGATTATGATTATTAGATGGAGAAAGAATTGCTTGTTGAAGACTTGAAATGTAAATATCTTGACATTACATAACAAGCTTAAGTGGGGATACATTGGTCAGGTAGTAGGAAAAGATTTCAAAATTCTGCACTTGTTGGAGTGAGTGATGAGAGGATGTATCAGAGAAGTAAAGGAATTGCGTTACAGAAGTTTTCTCAGACCATTGCTTGAATATGGTAGCGTAGTATGGGACCCACATTTTGTGTATCAATTACAGGAGTTGGAGAGGGTGCAAAAAAGAGCTGCTAGATTTCTTTCTGAAAATTACCGCAGAATGCAATCAGTAACAGATATGATAAAAGAGCTGGAATGGGATTCATTAGAAGACAGGAGGAGGGTGAAGAGGATCATGTGAGTGTACAAGTCATATATTGGTGATAAGGCATGGAAAGATATAGGTGTGTCAGGTATTGGAATAAGTTACCAAGAGAATTGATGAATAATTTACCAAAAACTTTGAAAGAATTTAAAACAAAAACCTGCAGAGTGCAAATGTAGATCTGTGCAGGAAAGGGAGAAGATGAGTGTGTTGGGAAATTGCCGCCAGGACATGCGCTCCATCACAATTTAATTAAATGTTAACTGAAGGCCTTGTTGGCACTCATGAAAAATTATATTCTTCTAGTAAACAGTCATAACACCAACATTTCTGAGCTGTTGGGAACAGGTGTGGTGTGCAAACTGAAGAGTCATAATTATCAAAATTGATCACGCCGGACAAAAGAGAATTATTTATTTCACATTAAAGTGGGCATCCTTTGCTCCATTGCCCAATGACTTTATACCAACGGTACTCGCTTAGTAGGTTAATACAGTCAGCAATTTCACGCAATCGCCGGCGTACGTCAGCCAGTATGACGGCATCAAGACGCTCCTGGATTGGTAGGTGACATCTCCTCCTGTTAAAATGTAGTGAGGAGAGGCGATCAAACTTGGGACCATCGGAGGAACGAGGTCGAACCGGGCGGCAGACGCCGCATCAACAACAACCGCGGAAATCGAGACCGGCGTCGGCAGCCCGGGCGGCGGAGATGGCAGACGTGGACAGCGGCGCCGACAGCAGCCTCGGCGGACGAGACATGGCGTCGTCACAATAAATACAGGTGGAAAGGAAGCTGCTTAGATTTTTTTTTTTTTTTTAACAGTTTAACGTCCCTTTTTAACAACGTGGTCTTTAGAGACGGGAAAGGATGGGGGCAAGGAATGGGAAGGAATTCGGCCATGGCCTTTTGAAGGAAGCATCCCGGTATTCACCTGGAGTGATTTGGGGAAACCATGGAAAACCCAAATCTGGAAGCCCGGACGGGGATTCGAACCGCCGTCCTCCCGAATGCGAGGCCAGAACGCTATCCGTTACACCACCACGCTCGGTAGGCTGCTTAGACCCCGTTAGCTACTTGGGGATGGTATAACCTAATTGGAAGCCAATGGAGATGTTAGTCTCGGGCATTAGTCACAAGGCTATAACTGACCCGGGTGGAATAAGGTAATGGAAGGCCTAATTAGTTGTTAAAATGGTTATTATGTTCTTTCTTGAATAAATATAAATATTGTACATAACCAAAAGGGGTATCATTTATACATTCTACTGCTTAAAAACCCTCCAAAGCATACTTATTCGGCCCGAGACAAACCTAGAGAAATAATAAAGGATTTATGATTGGTGTCCAGATTTGGCGTCAGCCAGCACGAAAAAGTGTTGAGCGTGAGAGTAGACGAAATACTCCAGTGAGCTTGCGATAAAGAGAATAAAATTGAGAAAAATAACAGAAAGTACCACCCATTAATACAGTGTTACAGAAATCGGCGAGGCGTGTCAGGACAGCAGCAAAAGGACTCAGTGAGCACTACAGCAACTCAGAAAAAAAACGAGTAGAAAGCATTGCCGCTGTGCCTACCAGTGCGTAAAATAGTGACATCGCGAGTGAACTAAGTAGAAGCATTAATGCTAATTGCTTTTGTAGCAAGGAGAATTGGATGAATTTTTAAATAACTGCGACACAGCTATCAGTCTCGTCAGTGATGAAGATCACGAAAATCTTTAAAAATTTGTAAAGACCCGCATCGGAGGTCAAGCTAGACAGTGGATTTTAGTACGCGAAATTTAAAAGATTGGAATGACGAGCGAGCAGTACTAGTGGAGAGTTACACACCTAAGCGCGCGGTGGATCACTATGCCATAAGTATGTTTGCAAGTCGGCAGAGAGGCGAAGAATCGATTGCAGAATAGATCGGCAGGTTGGACGCTATAGCACAATTAAATACACAGAGCAACCAAGAGAGAATTAAAAGTGAATTAATTAGCAGGAGCTTTGAATTAATTCACACCATTGCCTGCACAGTATTCATTCGAGGATTTGTCGACGAAAAAATAATTGCAGTACTCACGCGCAGAGGCACGGATTTATCATTAACAGAAATCATGGAAATTGCTCTCACTGAAGAAGCAGTAATTATTTCGGCCAAAGAGCAACGACAGAACCAGGGAAGTGACCGAAGGCAACATGTGCATTTGAATAGAGGAGGAAGAAAGGAATATTCGAATGCAGGGATCCGAAAGATTACCGAGGATTGTCAGCTGTGCAGAAGGTCAGGGCATATATCAAGACAGTGTAGAGAGGTGACGATTATGTGATGAGTAACCACAGAGTCACGACGGAGGCATCAACGCTATGGGAAAAGAGGGCATGAAGAAACACAAGGCCGCGAGAAGCCACTGCGCGGCAGGAAAAGCAAAAAGGAATAGAAGAAAGAAGCTGGGAAGATGAACGAAAAGAAGCAATGTATTGCAGTAAATGTCAGAAATGAAGGTACCACACAAGAAAGTGTGTGCCCATGGATACACCAAGTACAGGGATTGTAAAAGAGCGACGGTAGCAGTAGCCAAAAAAAAAGTCTGCATTGAGTTAAGATGCGAAGGGAGCAAATACAGCCCACTTAAGCTTCAGGTGGAATCAGGAGCCTCGGTGTGGCTTCTCAGAGCAGAATATGTAAGATAAAGTCAGTGTTGGAAAATGACGAATGGTATCATTCCAACAGAAGGCGCATTAATGGTTACACTAATGGAAGGATCGGAGTTGCGAATGCGGCATCAAGTGCAAGTTGTTTCAGCGGTCGTAGACACCCCACATGACGGAATAATCGGCCGAGAACGGTTGAAGAAAAGCCATAGTCGATTATGAAAACGCCGTAGTGCAGGTCAAAGGATTGTCGATTCTTGGCTGTCCAGATGGCGCCGCGTCATGATTAGTGTAGCAGACCTATCGACCATCCTTCTGTGGTCTACTTCCAGGGCAGAACTGCGTCTTCAACCAGTGTGTGGGGCTGTTACATAGCCGAGGTCCGTGACCGGTCTAGAGAGTTCGGTTTATCCGGCCAATCAGAAGGTCCGAAACATCACGTGTTTCTTTGGCCTGGTGGGAGGTGACACGTGACCTTCTCTAGCCGCATTAGCGAGAGCCAGGCGTCGTGTAGTTTAATCCCGTTGTCTTCATTTATGATGTTTGGCCGTATGGCAATTGCCAATGCCTTCTGACCTTCCTTGGCCATCATTTATCTTCGCGCACTATATGGGTGGTGTTTTCGAAATTTATGATATGATTGGTTTCGGCTGCATACCGTGCATTGGGGATTTCTCGATGTTGTTGGATTTATAATGGTGGATGTTCTCTCACACCCTGTCCCCTACAGTGCACCCTTTCTCTCCAATGTACACCCGATGCACGGGATAGAGCCCGGCAAACTAGTGTGGGCAGCTTGTCCTTAATCTTGACGAACTGGGACCAAAAAGATTTTAAAAAACCAAAAACGCCTAAATTGGATGAGATACTGCGAAACTATGGGGAAGAACTCAAACGTTTCCTCTATCTGGGCCACAGTGAGAAGCCTCAAGGATAACAAATTCAACAAGGGCGCCCCTACTATCAACACATCGATTTTGGAAGAGATTATGGACAGAATCGCCCCTGCTACAGTACCTAGGGAGGAACCAAACTTCAAATTAACCCCTCACGAGCCTTCCGACCACTTTCTGTGCAGGCCGTTCGACATTAAAGAATTACACCAAGTCCTCAAGCGATCATCTGACACCTCCCCTGGGATAGATGGTATTCACTACTCGATGATATCAAACATGCCCCAAACTGGCCTGCAGCTACTTCTAAATTCTTTCAACCGGATTTGGATGAAGGAACCAATTCCATTCGAATGGAGAACGCAAGTCATAATTCCCGTGCTAAAACAGAACAAAGACCCCCTGGCAGCGACTTCCTATAGACCTATATCACTTATGTCCTGCGTAGGAAAAACGCTAGAGCGACTAGTAAAAAATAGATTAGAATGGTGGGTGGAAGCGAAGAACTTGATACCTAACTCCCAAACCGGATTCAGAAAAGGGAAAAACACAACAGACAACCTCGCTATATTGACCTCAGACATCAACCTCACATTTCTTAATAAACAATACCTCGGAGCGATCTTCCTAGACATACAATCCGCATATGATAAAGTTAACATATCCATCCTCATGCATAAACTGCAAATGCTAGGAATCCCGAAGAAATTTGTGGCAGGACTTTTCTCCCTCCTATCGGAGAGAATAATATTCGTCAGTTCGAAGAAGAACAAGATAGGTCCGCGTATAGTCTTCCTAGGGCTGCCTCAGGGAGCTATATTAAGCCCGCTTCTATACTTGATATACTCAATGGACATTAATTCTCATCTTCCGACTAGAATCATCTCTTTACAATTCGCAGACGATGTGGTGATCTACGCCATCGGCGATACTCAGGATGAAGTCCTCATTCTTTTGAGCGAAGCTATGACAGCCCTTTCCATTTGGCTACATAACAACGGACTAGACCTATCCAACGCAAAGTCATCAGTGGTTTACTTCTCCAAAAGGAAAATCCTCTACAACTCCAGCAACCTACAGTTAGGGCCATATAACCTAACTCTGAAAAGACAAGGCCGATTCCTCGGGATGATACTGGACCATCGCCTCAACTGGGCCCAACACATAGATCAACTGATAACAAAAGCCATCTCCCGCCTCAATATAATAAAAATGGTATCTGGCGTCTGGTGGGGCGCTCACCCTCAAAGCCTACTCCTGATATATCGATCTCTGATCAGACCGCTAATCGACTACGGCAGCATGTTTTATCAAAACGCTAGGAAAGATGCCCTGAACAAACTAGATAGACTACAATCACGCTGCCTTAGAGCCTGCTTAGGAGCCGTTCGGTCCACTCCTACAAACGCATTACTAGTAGAATCAGGGGAACCTCCGCTCCACATTCGACGAGCATACCTAACTGAAAAATTTTTAATGGAAAGATTATCACTCAATAACCACCCCATTCAGGAACGTCTCGAGAGGTTATCAACCATAGCAAATAGAGCCAAAAGTCGAGCTCGTCTTCCCCTGTTAAACGCCTATAAATTCTGGCTAAAATACAAAGACAAACTATCCTCGTATAATATGCTCCCAATCTTTCAAGAACCTTTCGAGCTTCGTCTAGAAAGAACCCACACAATCCTCTGGGAGGAAGCCAAATCCGGAAATTTGATCCACAAGATATCCAGATTCCTATCAAAACCAGACAACAGCACTCTTAAAATATTCACAGACGGATCGAAAACCACTGGAAATAATAGAGTAGGAGCGGCATATTTCTGTCCCAACACAGGTAAATCGACTCAATTTTCGCTACCCGAAGAGGCATCCATCTATACAGCTGAAGCAAAAGCCCTGCTGGAAGCCATCAGATATAGCCAAAGTACCAACATGGACAAAGTCGTCATCCTGACGGACTCCCTCAGTGTACTAAAGAGCTTACAAAATACTACGTGGAATAGCCATACTCAAACTATTCTACTGGAAATTCTACAACAACTGAAACGGAACCGGGAACTTGGCATTACGACTACTCTGATGTGGATCCCATCTCACAGCGGCATCGAGCATAACGAACGGGTGGACGCCCTGGCAAAACAAGCTATCCATGAGGGAGAGGTAATCAACATGCAACTCCCGATCTCGGATATAACACATAATATCAAAGTAAGAGCCAAGGAAAAATGGCAAGAGGAATGGACGATCTCCTCAAAAATCAAAGCCTCATATTATGCAACCATTCAACCGAACATATCTCCAAAACCTTGGTTTTACAATTGGAACAGTAGCAGACGATTAATCACTACGATATCGAGAGCCCGTTTTAACCACGGTAACTTCCCCAGCCACCTACACCGAATAGGGTTGAGAGATTCCCCATACTGCGACTGCTCAGACCAGGTAATAGGAGACATCAATCACATAATTTTTTCATGCAATAAATACCAACAACTCCAGGACCAAATGATGAAAGATCTTGCCAAGAACGGCTTCCCCTTTCCGACAAAAGTAACCCTCCTACTTTCCAGCAACAACAAAGTAGTACTTAGCATCCTCGCCAGATACTTAAAAGATGGAGGGATAGAATTCTAACCAATCTTGTAAGTTAAAACAGGAAATGACTATACTTCAAACCTAAAGCCAAACCACAGCACAACCCCACTTCCGCGCAAGCACAACAACTAGTTTGGCAAAATTAATAGTATCCTCACCAATCTACCGATTGAGGCCAACACCAGATAGATCAACCCTCTACAGATTATTTGTCAAAGAAATACAGCGATTTAGACTAATCAGTAGAAAATAATGGATATACAGAACCGCCGATTACTAAGTCTAGTTGATGTATCGTCTAGCAACGCTTTTTAGATTATGGTACTTAAGAAGGCACTTGAAATTTGAATATTGTAAATAGCATATACATTCCACAAGATTGGAATAAGTTTTACCTAATATAGATAAGGAAATGTGTAAATAGATAAGTTACGCAAATGGATGTAAGAAGCTTTGTAAAAATTTAGATTGGCTGTATGGTCTCTAACCAAATGCCATTATAATAAATTAAAAAAAAAAAAAAAAAAAATCTTGACGAACTGGTTACTGGTCTTGCTGTGCGCTTTGTAGACAGGTTTCATGTCAACTTTTTAAATAAATTCTGTCTGTAACACCACTTATATCGGGTAGAACAAATACTTTGAACTCCTTAGAGGTGGGTTGATTAGATGCTGAATTGGCGTCTCTCCCTGTCGTAGCTGCATGTTACATTTAATAAAACAGTCTTGGTAGCCATTGGGCCTGAATGTGTGTTGCAGTTCCTCCAACTCCGTCGACAAACTATCTACATCACACACTTTCGTCGCTCATGTACACAATGTCGTAAGGACACCTCTTTTTGTCGCTGAATGGTGGTGCGACGGGGCATGTAAATATCTGTAATCTTGGTTGTCCGGGTTGAACCGCGTCAATTTGTTGAAACCTAACGTTTCGGCCATCATTTTGTGGCCTTCTTCACAGTACTCTGAAGAAGGACACAAAATGATGGCCGAAACGTTAGGTTTCAACAAATTGACGCGGTTCAACCCGGACAACCAAGATTACATTGACAACGACCGCGGAAGTCTGCGCACCCACTTGATGTAAATATCTGTTTGTATGTGTCGTCTTCCGATAAACTGAGTGTCCAAGATTCCCATCGTCACGTTTGGTTACTAGCACATCTAGGAACTCCAGCTGCCCTTGTTCCTCCGTTAGTGTAATTAATTTTAGGATGTGCTTCATTTATATAATCCAGGAACTTGTCAAGGGCACTTCGTACATGGGGCCAAACAACGAAGGTATCGTCAACAAAGCGTAGCCGCACACTCGTTTTGATGGGCGCGTTGTCCAACTTTTCCGTCTCCATAAAGATGTTCGCTGCTATCGCCGAAAGTGGTGACCCCGTGGCCACTCCTTCCATAATATTGGAAGAATGCTGATTTGAGACAAAACTCAGCTAAGTCCGCCCACACTTCTGAGTTGTTAAGGGCCGATACCTTGGTGCGTATAACTGCGTCTGCTTCTTCCACAGGTAAGTTGGTGTAGAAAGATACAACATCAAAGCTCACTAGGATGTCCGTTTTTTTTTTTTTAATTTTTGAGTGATGAAATGATTTCAACGAAGTGCGAGCCATTTCTGATGGACGAAGCGATGCCTTCTGACGAGGGTTTTAGTTTGTCAGCAACATAGCGGGCTAGTGGATAAGTATTAGAGTTGATTACGCTGACGATCGGCTGTAAGGGAACTTCTAGTTTGTGTATTTTTGGTAAGTCATAGAAACAAGGGGTTGAGGTGTTGTTTCTCTTCAGTCTAGCCTTGATTTCCTGTTCGATTTCTCAAGAGTTTTTGACAAGAGATGCTATTTCAGATCTCACTTTATGTAGAGGGTTCCTATCTAGCGAAGCCTACGTCTTGCCTTCTAAAAGGCTCATGGCCTTTTGGTGGTAGTCTTCCGATATCATCAGTACTGTTGCGTTTCCTTTATCTGCTGGGCGTAACACAATATCGTCGCGCTGGCGTAATCTGTTTAGTGCTAGTTTTTCCTCTTTGGGTATATTTCTGCGAGGGAGTTTAGCTCGACTGAGGATTCGCGCCGTCTCGCGTCGAATTTGGTCGGCATCCTCCTTATTTGTGCCATTGGGAACTTACTCTACCCCTGCGACGATATCCAACGTCGGCAGCTTCGTCGGTACCGAAGCGAAGTATAGTCCTTAAGCCAGTACAGCGTTGGTGGTAGCATCCAGTTCTTCCCCAGTTAGGTTTACAACTGTGTTCTTTGTCTCCGTCTTTGTTGTTTTCGAGCGTTGTACATAGGAGAGACAGGGCGCTATAGAAGACAG
The DNA here is from genome assembly GCA_031002005.1 of Vandiemenella viatica. Taxonomy (NCBI): domain Eukaryota; kingdom Metazoa; phylum Arthropoda; class Insecta; order Orthoptera; family Morabidae; genus Vandiemenella; species Vandiemenella viatica. Next base: position 39,144,330 of record JARYHS010012519.1, on the reverse strand, counting down.
GCTGCGTGAGCATATCCGCAATTATAAATCCAACAACATCGAGAAATTCGCCATTACACGGCATGTAGCCGACACCAATCATGCCATAAATTTCGATAGCAACACCCTGATAGTGCGCGAAGATAAATGGTGGCCAAGGGAGCGTTGGAAATTGCCAAACGGCCAAACAACATAAATGAAGACAACGGGCTTAAACTACAGGTCGCATGGCTCTCGCTGGTGCAGAGACAGAGCAGGTCACGTGTCACCTCCCACCAGACCGCGCCGTCCCCCACCAGACCAATGAAACACGTAACGGTTCGGACCTTCTAATTGGCCGGGTAAACCGAGCTCTCTAGACTGGTCACGGACCTCGGCTATATAACAGTCCCCCACACTGGTTGAAGACGCAGTTCTGCCCTGGAAGAAGACCACAGAAGGATGGTCGATACGTCGGCTACACGAATCATGACGCGGCGACACCCAGACAGCCAAGAACCAACTGACTCTGGCCGCAGAAGCCTACGACTACATGTCAAAGGATGTTCGATACGTATGATAACCCCGAGAGGTGGGGTGGAGAGATACGGTGAGAAAGAGAAATGTGCGGCGTATTATAGTGTCGTCCAAGTAGAAGGATAAGCCTGAAACATTTGGCAGAATAGGAATAGCAAGCGGCGAAAGAGTTATTGGCAGCGTATATCTTTCCATTGAGAAGTAGATGTGTTGCAACATAAAAAGTCAGTGTAGCAGGAAATATAATTAAACGCCGAAGATGTAGGGAAGAGAGAAAATGGGATAATATACCCGAAAAACAAGTGAATAAATTCGTCGTTTTTGAAAAGGGATCTGAATAAAGAAACTGAAGTATTGTTGCAAGAAGGAATAATACAAGAAAGCGAAGTCAAGCAAAGTTCGTTAGTGTTACTGAAGAAAGAAGTGAAGAGGCGTCGAAAAAGGAAATAATACAAGAAAGTTGAGTTCAACAGTGTTACTGTATCTGAAGAAAGAAAGTTAAGAAGCGCTGAAAGACGAAATAGTATGAGGTATCGCAAGCAAATAGAAATCGCCAATGGTAATGATGACGAAGGATCTGAAGAAAGGAGGCGAGATATTAGAGCAAGAGGAAATAATAAGAAAGATAAGCAGAGGTTATGAGAAGTTGTTGGATCGGAAAATAAATAGTGAGGCACCGTTGCCAGGGAAAGTGGGTATACTATATTAATACCGTGGAAGAGATTACAGCGAGTATGGCGAGGAGATGACTCGACTCACATGGTTCGTGAAAACTCTGGAGAGCTCGAGTTACTAACAAGTACGGAGAAAATGTTTATGGAAAGAATGCGGACGCAAGCTTTGCAATGATACGGCAACTAGAGCGACACGTGTGTAGCAGATAGACGTCACATCAGGAATAGTTATCGAAGCTCACAGAGCGAGATGTAGGCTTTGTGAAACCACAACACAACAAAGCGAGACAATAGTATCGCTTTTCACAGCGAAAGTGCCAGATCAAGAGAGAAGCTAGTAGCAAGAAATACTGACCCAGAATTAATACATGCAGAAGACATTGTGATCCATTTAAAACCAAGGCGAAAATATGCTGCAGATCGGTGACTTGCTATAAGGAACGAATTAAGTTGTTAAGTGCTACGGACACTGAAAGTGATGTGTTAATGATGAAATAACTGTTATGTGCGAATGTCAAAAGTGTTTGCTATTATTTGTGAAGGGAAGCAGATATCAGAAATTGTATGTGCTGGAAGCAGAAGTTTACACCGAAGGAAACGGTATCACCCGAAGTTGATAGAGGATACGAATTTTAATGTCTATTATATGGAAATGTGTTTGTTACAGAAGATGAGCTGCGTGTCTCAGGTAGAGAAGAGTAACAGCTGGTGCCGGAATAGAAAACAACGCCCTGGAAGCTGAAGAAGGAACCAGTCACTTTGAGACAATCCAATTCACTATTTGATACTAAGAAGTAGGTTAAATTGTGTAGAATTCTGTGTAACGGAATGCTTGAGTTTGTCAATAGACAGCCAGAGGGCGACATCAACAGAGTGAGGAGTGCTGCGTCGGACTAGGAGGAGTCAGTCGCCATCCTTGCATTATCAGCGGAACTTCAGCCGAGCTGAGGTGTTGAGACAGTAGTAACGTCACACCCATGCACACGAGGCAGAACAACCGCTGCATTATTGAGGGAAGTCAGAAACGTTTACACCAAGAAGTCGCAATTCTTGCAACAACAAACATTAAAAATACACAGCATCCATAGTATTAACGCACGTTACTGAATAGAAAAAAGTGTATGTAAATAAATTTGTAACTTAGATTCACGTTTGGTTTTGGAATGGAGCCGAAAGGTTTTGGGGGGATGAAGTTGTGGTTTTTACGGAATTATTGTGAGTTACAGCAACTATCATAGAATGATATAGAAGGTTGGCCAGTTGCGACAGCCAATGTAAACAGGCGTGAGCAAACGAATGTATGCACTCACGGGACGAAGACCTGCTTAGTAAGTTAAGACTGTCTGCGATTTCACGCAATTGCCGGCGTATGTCATCCAGTATGATAGCATCAAGACGCTCCTCGATTAGGTAGTTGCCATCCCCTACTGCGAAAATGTAGTGGGGAGAGGTGATCGAAACCCGGGGACCATCGCCACTACGAGGTCGAACCAGGCGGCAAACACCACAACAGCAGCCGCGGATATAGAGATCGAGATCGGCAGCGCCACAGTAAATGCATGTGGGAAGGAAAGTGCTTAGAAGCCGTTAGCTACTTGGGGATGGTATGGCCTAATAGAAAGCCAAGGGGGATATTAGTCTCGGGCATTAGTCACAAGGCAATAACTGACCTGTGTGGAATAAAGGAATGGAAGGCATAATGGGTTGTTGAAATGATTAGTATATACCGGTACTTACGTGAATAAATTTAAAAATTGTCTTAACCAACTGGAGTATTATTGACTTGATCTACCGCTCACGTGACATATAGGTCCAACCCACATATAAATTCTCCTCTCGGGGGTAGCAGAGTGAGAAAAACAATAGCTAGTCCACCACACCTAAGATTTAACCCAACTATCTCTTTACTTGAGATTTTTTTTTTAACTGCTTAACGTGTCTTAATAGCGAGGTGTTTAAAGATGGGAAAGGATTCTGCCATGGCCTTTTAAAGGAAGCATCCCAGCATTTGCCTGGCGTGATTTGGGAAACCACGGAAAACCCAAATCTGGATGCCCGGACGGGGATTCAAACCGGCATCCTCCCGAATGCGAGGCCAGAACGCTAACCGTTACGCCACCACGCTCGGTCTCTTGAGATTTCTTACATGTCCCGAGACCAATACATTTTGATAGCAACTAAAATATTTCTCATCCCGTGGGATTCAAGAGTTCTTTGATCAGAGTTTACAATCAGAATACGGACTGAGAAATGCAATTACGTAAGGAAACAGTAGCTACAGAACAAATTCCCTTATTTATTTCACTCTTAGAATCTGCAATTACTTTCAACAAAAGGATTATATACATTTCAAAGATTGGCAAGGTTACATTTTCCGTTAAACGTGCCCTGAATTGAAAATCATCCTCGCAAAAATCCTCCCTTATCTGCCTAGAAATTACTTCAGTAGACCTCTGATCCTTAACTGACTCCTAGTTCATAAACTTGTACCTCTCCGTCTTACGATAATATTACAAGGATCTTTTTCTTGTAACAGATCCCATTGCAAACTGTGCAACATACACCCTGCCAGCCAATGTTCTGTACCTAAGTAAGCTTCCAGCCTTCATTAGTCAGCTACTTCATACTTGTTGAAGAAGGGATATGAGCCCGAAAATTTCAACACTTTATATGTGTTCCAGTTGTTCTGTGTTTCATACTGCAACAATCTTCTTTGGTAAGCGGTGGCTAGTCTACTATCCAACTGTTTAATGTATCGACTTTATAGCACCTTTGTTTCCTAACAATTGATAACACATATCTATTGAGTATGTATTTCTTTGTCATTCTGGTATCCCGTCCTGACATTGCGGCATGCCCGGTAGGTGGCTTGGAAGTCGACCTAGTATAGATGGCGCTGGCATCAGGCCAACCAGCGCCACCGCAGCACAGTTTCCGCCACGGCCAATCGGAGCCGACCCGGCACGGATATAAATAAGCCAGCGCTGCTCCATTCATCCAGATCGGTGTTCGCTGCGCTTTCAGTCGTGTCTCCGTCAACTGTGGTTCGTCTCTTGGACTCTCGACAGTGTTTCGTCTCGGCTACGTCTACGGTACTCTCTCTTGGACTCAGTGAATCGCTTCTCGGACTAGTGACTGTGCTTGTTCTCGGTGACGTTCGGTACGCTCTCTTCGGACTCTGTAAACCTCACGTCGGATACAACCAGTGCGCGTCTTTGGATTCCGTTCGGCCTGCTCCTTGGACTTGTTCGGGTTCTTCGTGACCATCTCCTGCGGACCGCCGCTCGACGTCGGCCGCCGCACGGATATAGCAGTCATTATTTCCTTAACTTAGAAGTATAGAGGTATTAATATTTCAGACCTTGACCATTGATGAGCAAACTGAGATTGACATTCCATTGTAGTATGCTGTCACTACGTTACAGAATTAAAAATTCAACTCCTTCCATACAGACACACTTGAACTTAGAAATAATCATAATTAATAGAAAAGAAGAAAGATTAGAGTACTGGTATCAGAAAACAGACCTTTGTCATTTGGTCATACAAATACAGGAACTGAAGCACAAGAGTTTACCAAGGTCATTCAGATGGAATATACAAAAAAAGGGAAATTCTGCCACCGATAAATGGAAGCAGTGCCAGAATCAGCTGAAATGTTTCGCTTTGCCAAACACACCATACCAGATGATTTTTTTTTTCCAAGTGAAACTTCTTTGGCCATGGGTAGGGAGAAATTTGTGAGAATTACCTGGTTACTGCACATGCGCCACAACGTTCTGCCAACGTACAGAACCCAAGGTATATGGTTTAATGGCATCAAAGTTGGCGACTTGTGTTTGGTTCAGTATCAAATTGAAAATTAGACAAAACATTAGGATTGTAGCACATCTCCGAATCAAAAGTTAGATGACATTATTTATCATTTACATCATTCATTATTACTGTATACAGTACTAGGTTCTGCCTTACTTCATAAAGATAATATAAAATACCTATGACTTTTAGTGGAGATTTTAATGCACATTTTTCATTGGACAAGACCTAGAATCTGGCTGAATAGTTATGAGAACAAAAGTTTAGCTGGGGTTAGTGCAAAACCTTCTGTCTCAGCTGTAACCGTGTTTCTGCCTAGGATAATTTTAGTTCATGCTTTGCAACAATAACTTGGTCACCACCTAGCTTGATTTAAACCCCAAACTAGGAAAGATAACAGATAATAAAAGTCACTGGTATATTCTGGTAGATAATCACTATATTCTTCAAATTTTACCAAAGTCAGAAAACTAAATTGGCATCAGTCAACGTCTCTAAAGATATGAAAATGCTGTTTCAATTACTGAGATCGAGCCAGACCAAACCCCATTGTTCAAAGTAAAACTAACTGATGCATGTAAGCAGAGGCAGCCTTAGGGGGTGGCAAACAATGGCTCGCTCTTGGAGGGGCCTTGTGCAACAACCCGTGTAGAAAACAGTTTATATGTATATATTTTTTTTAAAATTATTTTATCTTTAGCTATAAGTGATTACTATCAATTAACCAACTTTATTGTTATGTATATATTAATAAGCACCTATTCAAAATTTCTCATTTAGATTTAGTCAGTATCACATTCACATAAAAAGTAAGATTAACGGTATCAAAATTATATAATTTATCACTGAATAATAATATTTTTTGTAATTTGACTGTAAAATATAGTTGAAAAATTCATTACTATTTGAATCTTGCACGTTAAATACTAGAAACCCCACTTGAACACACAGTTTTGTTACTTTCATAGTGTTTACGATTTACGCTCGGGCAGTCCGTGTTTCATTTCGTTCAGCAACTCTTGTCATCTTACTCTTGAACATCGAATCACACTTGACCAGTACTACTATGCACCGTCACCGCAACAACAGTTGGCCGACGGAAGGCTCACCCTTCCCGTATACACATTTGTTGCTAGCTGTAACGACCTTGTTCCTGGGGTCTTCAGTCTCCTTTAACGTTATCATTTGGTCGTTTCCCTAAAAGTGAGTTGGGAGTCACAACCAGGATTGCCAACCAAACTCTGTTATATGGTATTGTTCTTTATTTTGTGTAGGCATACTTTATAATCTACGAAAGTAATAAAGTAAGTTAAAATATTTTCTTTACCTAACTCACGTTATCACCTCACTGTACGATCTTTTACTGACAGAAATAGTATCCAAACGCAGTCCTAACAAACCACCATTAAAAGTCTTTCCCATGCTATACTTAAGTGAAAGATTCTTGCATTTCTGTACGCAATTGCAATGAAATGTTAAACGTCAATCACTTCGCACTTGACGTGTTTGTTATGTTTGAGGTTACTTTCGATTCAGTCAATAGTTTTTGTTAATAAAGAATGAGATTATTTTATATTTTGTGGTATCAAAGACCTAGTTACAGAGTTTCTTACCTGCTGTGCAATGCACATCTATCGTATCCACCTATTTTATGCTGGTAATCCTACCGTGAATAGGAGACCTATAGTTAAAGGTAGAATTCTAACAACGCAGCGTCCTGGTATCTTCACATTGACAAATCAACGATTTTACAGAAATTAAGGTCAATATTAAGCCACAACCAGGGACCTACCAACTGCAATTGCACACCTTGACAGTCTGAGACATTAGATCAAATCTAGAGGTAATGGAAAATATGTATTCCCATAAAAAAATAAATGTAATATTTCTTCTATATAATGTACTTTATTTTTTCTATCCCAAAATATACACCAAAAATAGAGTGCTACCTTTGTCACAGCATCTTATGGATGATGCAACGAATTTTTATTAGTGTTTTAGAATGGCACAATATGCATATTACCATCATCTGATGAACATGGAAGTGAGGATGAAGAAAAGACACTTTTTTTAAAAAAGGCGATCAATAACAGGGATACATCATTTGGTCGTGAAGAAATGGAAATTATCAAACTCCATCCATATGCTTCTCCATGTCCACCAGCCTGACAACGGACAACGCCGTCATAAAGTAAACCAAAAGCCTTGACTGAAGAAAGGCAATGTTGGACAGACAGTTTAGAAAGACTGCTTGCAATTGTAAATTTTTTAACATAACACACTTAGGACTTCAGAGGTCATAGAGAGAAATTGATTCAGTAAAGTTGATATCCCGACTTCACCTAAAACAAGTAACAGACAAGACTATTAATGACCATGATCTCCAAAAAAAATATTCAAAATGAGCTGATACAATAAATGGCAAGTCACTTGAAGACTCAAATTGTTGACAAAATAGTAAAGAATAATTACTACTCAATTATTTTTGATTGTACTTGTGATGTTTCTGGTGTTGAGCAATTGTCAATTGTTAAACGATTTTTTAATATAAATACAGCTGACGTTGAAGAACATTTTACTGGCTTCTTAGCTGTAAAAAAAAAAAAAAAAAAAAAAAAAAAAAAAAAAAAAAAAAAAAAAAAAAAAAAACCACAGCTGAGAGTTTCATTAATTATATAATCTCATAGCTAGAACAGCTGTGTATAAAAAAGTGTTCAGAAATGTATACTTAAAATTAATCCACCCGCTTATTTGTTACCCTATGGGAGTCACAGCTGAAATCTCATCCTAGGAGATGCAGCATTGCCTTTCCGCCAGATCGAATTATAAGTGGGCTGTTTCGAAAGCACACGTAAATTCCTTTTCGCTAAACCACTTTCTGAAACTAGATGGTAAGGCAGCGTAAAATCGGTGAAGGCCTTTAAATACCAACTAAGAGATATATTTGATGATATGAGGGATTCGGCAGAAAATAAAACAGATTGTCAGTTGGTTAGTGAATGGCACTCTACAGAAATGGAAATAACTATCTTCGAAATTGTAGTTGCTCTCATCGTACGGTATGACATATTTGTTTACATGTATAACATAAAAAGATTAAAGGAAATTAGTGACTGAACTTTTGAAGCAATGCAGTTACCTCTAACAGCAGGAGAAACATCTAATGTTGATGTACTAGAATTGAATAAAGAACTGTGTAAGAAGAAAACGACAGCATTATCTCGGTGAAGAGATATAGACTATAAAAAACATTAACTGAACTGTACCTCACTATCGAAGTAGTCCTGAGAATTATTGCCTCCACACCTAAGATGGTTGCATCCGCATAAAGAAGTTTTTCATGGTTAAAAATTATTAAAACATATTTCAGGAATTCGAAGACACAATATCGGTTTTCAACACTTTCTATTCTTTTAATTGAAAATGACGTAGCTCATTCATTAGTTTTTTTTGTGCTTTAATTAAACATCTTAGTATCAGAAAAAGCTGCAAACATCATTTTTAAATTCTTCCATATATCTTTCAAGACATTTATGTACTTCAGTTTATTCTTAATAATTTGACGTCTTTGTAAACTTTTAATAACTCTTTCAATATTTTAAAACACAAAATTTATTTATTTATGAATTTGCATTTTTCGTCGATCATCAGAAATACCTACTTTCGATTCACATACTTTGCACAAAGGGCAAGGGCCTCGCAAAGATCTGCCGCCCCGAGTCTCGCAATCGATAAGGCCGCCGCCGCTTGTAAGCAGATAAAATTTCATCACATGCCCCTAAAGTTCAACTTGTCTCTGCCAACGACCTTTAATTAAGTTATACCACCGTGCCATATGGCATAAAATTCTGCCTCAGAGCAGCACTGTGCTTGCTCGAACAACTTGCAAAAACTAGCCCGCGTCTACATCACACCAAAATGACACGCCGCAGAGCGTGGTTATTCTCAGATGACTTGAAACGGACTGGCCATGGGGAAAACCTGGGACTGCTATATATAGATACACTTGTGGGAACACGTCTTCCTGGTTACTCACCGAAGTAGGCAGACAAATTGATCAAATGTCCGATCTCACACTTCATTATCTTTTTGACCTTGACAACTTAAAATATTCCCGTTGCTCTGAAATTTTGGCAGTAGCTGGATTGATTAAATAAAGTGTTAATTTTTATCCTTATAAAAAAAAATTTCGTAGCTTCAATAGTTTGGCTGTAAAAAAATTGTTTTCTGAGATTCCAAAAACTTGTTAATAACTTTAACAATAATGCAGCTACAAAGCTCAAATAACTTGTATTATTTTACTTCTAATTGACTACTCTTTCATTTGATATCAAGCAAGGCACATATACTGTTTTCTAAAGAGTGAAATAAAATTCGTAGACCAAAAATAGAATTTATAATTAATATGTTGTTGTTGATGTTGTTATTACTGTTTCAGGGCGCGTCGACGTCGGGGTCATTAGCGCCCTAACAATAACCAGCTATTGCTGTGGCTTTAAAATGTACTTAAATACTGTCTGCATGGTCGACTATAAAGGGGTCGGCCATACAGACAGCAAATAAAATAAATCATAAAATCACGCGTGGCTTTAAAAGGGCCACCAGTACTTTAAACTGTACAGCACCTGGATGGCTGTAAAGGGGCCAAAACTGTTAAAAGGAGAATTAAAAACACTACAAGTCTCGCTGGCTGTATAGTGGCCAGCGAGACATGAATCATAACAATATAAAAAATAATAACAATGCACATGCGTGGGTGGCTGTAAAGGGCCACCCATCCATCTTAAAACTAGGCCGATCTGCCTAAAATTTTAGGCGCTAGAACGGCCAAAGCACAAAATTTTAAAATACTCACCACGTTGCTGGTCTCATTGTTTAAAATGAAGGACAGATCGTTGGCCAAGCCACAGGTATCACATTCCGGTGGGTCCTCCCGGCGGAGAGGAAAGCTGTGTGTCAGAGGACAGTGCCCTGTACAGAGGCGAGTAAGGAGAACTTCATTCCTCCTCGCCCGCTGGAAGGAGCTGCTCCACGGCTTAACGGTCTGTTTGACCTGCCGGAGCTTATTATGCTCGACTTCCAGCCACTGCCTCTGCCACACATCAAAAACATTTCTTTTTACCGCCGAGGCAAGGTCTGACTTCGGGACCGGAGCGAAGTCGATTCTGACCTTATCACAGGCTAACCGGGCAGCTTCATCGGCTGCCTCGTTCCCCGATTCCCACATGGCCAGGTACTCAGCAGAATAAAACCTCCTTTCCCTAAGACTGCAGGGAAAGGAGGGTGTCCTGGATATCCTGGACTAAACGGTCTGCTGGGTACATATTTCCTAAAGCCTGAATACAGCTGAGGGAATCTCAGCATATGATGAACCTCTTATCGCGGATTACTTTCATATGCTGGAGCGACTTTAACACAGCGTAACACTCGGCGGTGTAAACGCTGCATCTACCATCAAGTTTGTATGTGCAAGTCGCTCGAGGGAACAATACAGAGCATCCTACTCTATTAGCCTGCTTAGACCCATCCGTATATACCGGGGTGAATATGTGATACTGTTTTAGGATATCGGTAAAAACAATTATAAAAACATTATTATCGGTAAACAATTTGTTATACCGACAAAGATTTAAAATTATTCTGGGCCTCTTTAAAAGCCAGGGAGGAGATTTACTCCATCCCTGGTGATAAAAAGCGGGCAGCTCACAACCATATTCTTCTAAAATAGCCTTTGTATGGTGGCTGAACGGTTTGGTCGCTCTACAGCGATTGGCATATAGCCGTTCAAAGTTCGGACGCATCACTACGTCGTGCACGGGACTACCAGGAGTTGTGGCAATATGTACATAGTGTCGCACCATGAGGAGATGCCACCGGGTGGAAAGCGGCGGCTCGTCAGACTCTGCACAAATGCTCGGTATCGGGCTAATGCAATAGGCACCCATGGCGAGCCGAATTCCTGCATGGTGGACACTATCCAGTATCCGAAGATAGATGTCCCATGCCGAACCGTATACAATGCAACCATACTCGAGGCGTGACCGTACAAAGGCTCTATAAAACTGTAGCAGGTAGGAGCGGTCGGCGCCCCATGACCTGCAACAAAGACATTTTAAAATATTCAGAACTTTCAAGGCCCTGGCTTTCACATCTTTAAAATGAGGCAGCCAGCTGAGCCTTGTGTCTAGGATAAGGTCCAGAAACCGAACAGTATCAGTAAAAGTTAAAACAGTGTTCCTCAAGGTAAGTAAGGTGGGGCTCTGGTAAAAGACTTCTATTACGAGTAAAAATTATACACCGGGTTTTCTCAGCAGAAAAACGAAAACCGGTGTGTACTGACCATTCATCCAGCCTGTTCAACGCGAGCTGCAACTGCCGCTCAGCGCTTCTCAGGCTGGAAGATGCAATAAAAATTAAAAAGTCATCCACATATAAGGAGTACCGTATGGGACTCCTTATTGTGGCTGCAATACTATTAATTGCAATGGCAAACAGTGTAACACTTAAAACTGACCCCTGAGGGATGCCGTTTTACTGGATAAAAAGATCTGACACTTCGCTACCAACTCGGTACCGGAAGCAACGTCGTGATAAAAAAGATTTTAAAAAGCGGGGCAGTTTTCCCCTAAAACCCCATTCATGTAGTTGTTTTAAAATAATGTGTCGCCAGGTAGTATCGTATGCTTTCTCGATATCGAAAAAGAGACCTACGAGGTGTTGGCTGCGGATGAAGGCGTCTTGGATTGAAGCTTCCAGTAGGATCAGGTTGTCCAAGGTGGAACGGGACTTCCTGAATCCACACTGAAAGCGGCTGAGTAGATTTTGGGATTCCAGACGCCAGACGAGGCGGCGATTTACCATCCTCTCTAGCGTCTTCCCCACGCAGCTTGTAAGGGCGATGCTACGATAACTACCTGGCAATAATTTATCCTTTCCAGGTTTTAAAATTGGGATAAGCGTTGCTTCTTTCCACGAGTCGGGAAAGTGTCCTTCGGTCCAAATCTGATTAAAAATATCTAAAAGGTACTCCTTAGCATCTTTACTAAGATGCCTCAGCATCTGGTACTGGATCATATCAGGCCCTGGAGCGGTGTCATTGGCGCTGTTTAATGGCCAGTTGTAGGCCACTGTATTCGACGAATCGAAGCACAGCACTCGCCTCTTGGCAGCAACTCTTTGTCGCTGAAACCGAGGGTCGAAGTTGGCGGACGAAGTGACGGAGGCGAAGTTCTCCGCCATCAGCTGGGCTATGCTTCGTTCGTCGGTAACTACACGTACTTGATCCAGTAATCCAGATACTGGTGGGCGGGAGTACCTTCCAAATATACGGCGAATGGACTCCCATACTTTGGACGATGATGTGGAACGATTGATTGTGCTCACAAAGGCCTGCCATGACCTTTTCTTGCTCTCCTTAATAACACGACGCGCCTTTGCTCTTGCAATACGGAACGCTGCCAGGTTGTCGGAAGTTGGCTGCAACCTAAATCGACGCAGCGCCCGTCTACGACCCTGAATAGCAGAACAACATTCGTTGTTCCACCAGGGGACGGCCGACCTTCGCAGCGTTCCGGAGCTTTTCGGCATTGAAACGTCAGCTGCCTGGTGAATCACTTCGGTAAAGTGATTCACCATCTCTGTAATGCCTTTACAAGGCCGGAGGCATAGTGACCTGCGATACAACGGCCAATCAGCCTTGCTGACGTTCCATTTGCGTTGGTTATTGCCTCCTCCGCGTTCGAACTCTACATGCATCCATATTGGGAAGTGGTCGCTCCCATGAAGGTCGCGATCCACCTCCCAATGTACGGAGTCCGCGATTGAGGGGGAGCACAACGAAAGGTCAATGGCAGAAGACGTACCGGAAGCAGTGGTGAAATGAGTCATTTGCCCTGTATTCAGGATACAAATTTCCTCCTGCTCTATCAATTTACCAACCACTCGGCCCCGGGGGCAAACGGTGGTGGAACCCCACAACGCACTGTGGGCGTTGAAATCTCCCAAAAGGAGAAAGGTCCGAGTGAGTTGTCGTATAATGCCAACCAGGTCGTCGTAGTCGACGGACAAACTGGGTGGCAGATAGACAGAGCATACGGTCAGCTGGATTGAACCGTGTATTTTCACCGCAACTGCTTGTAGTGAGGAGGTGAGAGCAATAGGTTCAGAGTGGACTGTGTTTCGGACAAACACAGCCACTCCACCCTTCGCTCGATCACCCTCGGTATCGTCCTTTCTATAGATGTCATACCCTCTTAGCACTGGCTGGTGTAAAGGTCTAAAATGTGTCTCCTGAAGACAGAGACACAATGGATTAGACCGTGCTAAGAGGTGGACTTCCTCTTTGTGAGCCTGAAAGCCGTTGACGTTCCACTGAAGTATGGGAGCCATTCTAAATATTTAAAACCACCCGCCCTGGTTCGGGTGGGTCCTCCGATGATGGTTGCTTAAGAACGGAACCAGGTTCGTCCACCAGCATTAGAACGTCTTCGGGGTCCGAAGACGAATCTGCATTTTGTAAGGCCTCGGTGCCTGGCGGTTCTTTCTTCCGCCGAGGCCTTCGCCCCCTTCCTTCCCTGCCAGTTTGTGCCCTGGGGGGGGGGGGGAGAAGATGAAGGGGACTTAACAAACATACTGGGATCCGTATGTTTGAATTTCGGACCCCGAACCTTTTGCACTGTCTGCCATCCGCTGACGGCAGATGGCATTGCCGATGCTACTTCTGATATGGATGCTACCTCTTCTACAGGCGCTACTTCTGCTGCTGCAGAAGCACCAACAGTTGTAGCCATTGCAGCAGATGACTGTGCTTTCGCTAGTGGACTTGATGAACCTGTTGCGTTTGTGGTCGGGTTTACAAAAGTGTTGCTGCCGACGTCAGAGGTCCTAGATGTTATGACCTTTGTGGCATTGGCGCCACAATTGCATTGACATGAACACGTTGTACTTGTGCCCATGTCCGCAACTGTCGTCTGGGTGGCAACACTTTCTTTCCTGACGGAAGTTGAAATAGTTTTAGCGAAGCTGGTAGCAAAGATGGTAGATGCCTTGTACCGCTTCTTCGCTTCACCGTAAGGGATTTGCTCTTTCGTTTTTAATTCCTGTATCTTTTTCTCTTCAAGATACAATCGACACTCCCTGCTCCAGGCTGGATGTGCGCCGGAGCAGTTGACACACACCTGTGGGAGGGTACAACTACTACCTGGCTCGTGTGCAGCCTTTCCACATTACCCACAGGTGGGGTTGCCCTTGCAGGTCGCCGTCGTATGACCGAACCTCTGGCACTTGAAGCAGCGCATGGGGTCTGGTACATAAGGGCGCACATTAAGTTTTAAATACCCTCCTTTGATGTCATTGGGCAACGTTGGAGTGTCGAACATCAGAACGAAGGTGGCCTTCTTTTCAAGACTGCCGTTTACCCTTCGCTTTGTCTGACGAACCTCGACCACATGTTCGGATGCCCACTCCTTGAGGAGTACCTCGGACTCTAAATCAATTAGATCCCGGCAGGTGATCACGCCTTTACTTGAATTTAGAGTTTTATGTGGTTCGCATTTTACTGCGAACTCTCCGAGCCTCTCAGACTTAAGGAGCAGGACAGCCTGCTTGTGAGTTGGCGTTTCAAGCAGCAAAGTCCCGTTCCTCAGCTTTTTGACTGATTTTAGGGTTCCCGCTATACCCTCTAAACCTTTTTGTATGTAAAATGGAGAGATCTTCTCAAAAGATCCCTCCAACCTTTCCATTACAATGAAGGCATTATCCAGTAAATAACCCTTCCCGTTACTGTTGTTGTCCTGGTCACGGGGAGGGCTTTCCACCCTGGCCCGCTTACCAGTTTTTTGGGCGTTGAAGTGACATTTCTCCTGCGGGTTACCCAGGCCACAGGAGGAGGTGTTAGGTTTAGTATTCTTCCTTGTTTTGGTCCCACGAGTTCGGAGGAACTAAATGTCGAGTGACGTGGAGCTCCCGCTTCACGCCACCAAGCCCAATACAACAGGGGTGCGGCAGGTGCCCCTGAGGTTGTACACTAACGGGTGGTTTGCCTCACCACCCACCCACCTCCTCGGCACGTTACTCACCTTGAGGTTGAGGTTTTTTGTTTTTTTTTTATAGAGGTTTGTACCGCCCTCACGATCCGGGTGATGAAGCCAAGATCCCCGTTCTCCTAGGCACACAATGTTCCACCACCACGCCCTACGGTGGTAGTTGAAGCATGGTAGGAGTTTACGGTGTGGGAAACTTGCGGCACTCACAAGTTTCCAGCTCGGGCACCGCTGGTTCGCCAAACCCGCACCTGACACTTGCGTACCAGGCCCCTGCGGGGTATGATTCATATTTCCTAAGCTATTAAAGCTATCTATCTGAATGTGGCTTTAAACAATTCTACGTATTCCAAAATGCCTACTGAGCGATTTTGATGTCGCAACCTGCTTTATTATTATGTTTGTAAACACTTCCAGATGAATGCTTGAGGGTGATGCTTTGTTCAGAAACTTTCTCAAACTTTAAAATCTGATTTATAGCTTAAATGAAATTAGTAACTGACTTTAGAAATTATATGCAATGTTATTAAATTTATTTAATTTAACTTGCGGTTCTGAGAACAAATTTTGCTACGCATTTACAAAATTTTTAGGTTACCTTACAATATTCAATTTATCTTTACAAAATACTCAGGACACCTAATATGACAATTGATGTAGTCTTCATGAGGTACGTGGATAGTATTAAATCTGAACATACATTTCCTAATAGTAACTGGATTTTGTGGGAATAGTTTGTTATTTATATGACAGCCTAAGCTTTCAGCTGCCAAACTGCAGCCTTCATTAGAGAAATTGGCCATTATCATCAATGAAATTGTTTGTATTCTATTCTTTAAAATTTCTGCAGCTTCCTTCATTCAGCAGAATGGGAACCAAAAGCTGACAGTCAAATAAATAATGCGGCATTCCAGCAAAATCCAGTTGTTATTAAGAAAGATGGTGTGGAAACCTGAGAATTCACTTTTCTATTTCAGTTACTATAAACCTTTGATTACACAAGTATATGATACAAACTCTCCAAATACAATGTAATTAGAATAATAATGATGATAAATTGTAATATAAATTAATATTAATAACAATAATCATCATCAACATACCATCTGATAAAATACTGACTTAAGAGCAGTTATTAAATAATTTTGTCCAAGTTGTTCTCAGATATAAAAGTTGAACACAAAATACAGGCTAAGGCTCAATTCAATACTCTATAATTTACTTTCTAGTGTGTCTGATAATCTAGCGAAATGTGCCTTAACTTTTTAAAATTTTCATTTATTTATGAGAATAACTTAGAAGGAGAGGTCTTCAGCGTGAAAATCAGAATAAAACTATAAATGTGGATTTATACGATAACACTCCTGGTATCTCACCCTAATACCATTCATCATTTTAGCCTTAGGAGAAATTGAGCTAAAAACTGTGACTTTTAAATTGTGTATATACACCTACAGAAAAGTCGTATTTGCTAAGCCATCTGAATAGGTGTGTGGTTTGACAATTGTGTCAGTATACAAAAGGTTTCGAGTTCGATCCCTGCATGGGTAAATATGTGTCTTTTCAGCGTGCATTTGTTTTCACTACTATTTGCTGTTAATAGGTTTACAGACTCATTTTTAATAAAAATCACTGAAATAATAGTTTGTTTTTCTTTGAAGTATTAACAAGAAAAATACACAGAAAAAAGTGTGTGTCGCCTATAGAAGTTTCACTTCTTACACATGTACACACTGATACATGCACTAGTTTTTTTTTTTTTTAAATAAATAAAACAAAAAGAAATTTCATCTATACTTGGGAGATTTTATCTTAATTGTACAAACAAAACAGCAAGGTATAGCTGATGAAAATGGCATTTAAAAAGATTTTATAATGAACTTGAAACTTTGAACACTGGAATTCAGAATACAGTAAAAGAAAGTGCTTAAGTTTGCTGGCAGAATTACAGCCACCATAGGGAAACTAAAATACTTATTATTACAATTACAAGTCTTAATCCTACACTGTGAAGACATAAATGCATATGGAATGATTCAAGTGGATCTCGGATAATATCTGGCAGGTGGTTTCCAACATGTACAGGCTGGTTGAATAATTATGCCTTTGTTAGATAAAAAATAAGGGCTTGAATGTGACCTAAGTGTTAATTTGTTTTATGTGTTACAGTGATAAGTTCGATTCTATTTTTTATGGGTAACTAATAATCTGTCTTGCTACTGAAGTTTTAACTTTCACTTCAAACGGTCCTGCTAAGTTTTTTTTCTCACATTTGCATGATTGGCCCTTCATTAGAAATGGTGCACCTAGCATTAGATAACTGTTGATATTGATCTCTTGCATCTGATGTTTAATATAATAAATATGCTGTAAAACGATTTTAAATATCCCTAATTTCATTTAAAATTGTTTAGTCTGATTTTAAGTAATTTTGAATAAGTTATAATAGATTTCATATTATTTACATTGTTCAATTCATTGTTAATGCTCCAGTAAACTCTGCCGGCATCATTATAGTTTTCCAGAATATTCTATGATTGATTATACATTAGTGAAAGCATTAATCCTTCCACATTCTTTTTAAGTTTTTTGTACTATTAATAAATTAATGATGAAAAATTACAAGGTATTTAATTATATTATTCCACCCACAACCTCATTTATTGATATTTATTCCTGATGTTGATGCATCTAAAAATTTGAGTAAAATTTAGTAGGTTAATAGTGGTATTTACAAGGCTAACAAAAAATCATCAAGAGCTTCTGCACTGCATGATGAGGAAGTGTTAAAATATTCGATTTAATAACTGCAAGTTGCAAAAATTACTAATGTCTAAAAGGTAATATGTTTGGGAAAACACAAACAGAAATATTGATATCAAGTAATTGAAATATATGTGAATTTCTTGATTAAATATATAAGATTAGTCCAGTTTACTAACAAGCAAAATGCACTGAAATCTTTTTTCATGTATCGCTGCTGAGAAAGGACCTCTGAGATGTGAAACATATCATGGTTAATACACATAATAAGAGTCATAATCATAGTGAAAAACCGAGCGTGGTGGTGTAACGGATAGCGTTCTGGCCTCGCATTCGGGAGGACGGCGGTTCGAATCCCCGTCCGGGCATCCAGATTTGGGTTTTCCATGGTTTCCCCAAATCACTCCAGGTGAATGCCGGGATGCTTCCTTCAAAAGGCCATGGCCGAATTCCTTCCCATTCCTTGCCCCCATCCTTTCCCGTCTCTAAAGACCACGTTGTTAAAAAGGGACGTTAAACTGTTTTTTTTAAAAAAAAAAAAAAAAAAAAACATAGTGAAAACAATTATATATTACAAGACAAATAAAGATAATAAAAATAAACATTAATTTTTGCTAAAGATCATATTGAATACAATTAATTATTTTGTTCAAATTCTTGAATGGAGTAGGAGGAGTTGTCAATAATATAATCTCTCAGTTTTTCTTTAAATATATCTTTTTTATCTGCAAACTGTTTTATACTCTTGGGAATTTATTAAACAGCTTTATCCCAGAATAATTAACTCCTCTTTGTAATAATGACAGAGATGTTTGTGTTTTGTGCAAGTTATTTCTGTTTCTTGTATTGAAATTGTGTACCTGCGAATTAGATGTAAAAAGGTTAAAATGTTCTATGACAAAGCACATGAGAGAATATATTTACTGAGAAGTCATTGTAAGAATGATGAGTTTTTTTAAAAAGTTGTCTGCAAGAAGTTCTTGGCTTTACCCTACACAGCATCCTAATACCTCTTTTCTGTGCTATGAAAACTTCTTTACTTTGTGAAGAGTACACCTGTTTTGTTAATTCTAGATCTGCTATTAGAGAAAGTGTTCGTAGAGCAAAGCTGGCACTGCTTAACTTTTTCAGTAGTGAAGTGATATGTTCATGCCAGCAGTGTTTCTCATCTATTTTAATACCAAGGAATTTTGTACTCTTTGTTTCTAAGATTGTGTTATTTTTGTGATATATATGTAAATCTGTCTGTGCATATTTTTTTTGTTTTAAACCTAATATAATGTGTTTTTTTTCCAAAATTAAATTTGAATGAATTTGCCTTAAACCAATTTATTACTTCACTAAGAACTTCATTTACATTAAATTCTAGATTACTGTTCAGTGTGTTTCTCAAAGTAATGTTAGCAAAGACAGTTCTGCAAATAAAACACTCTAAACTTTGTGAGATAAGTTTCCAGGAAGGTCATTGATATATAACAAAAAGAGGATGAATCCTAGCACAGAGTCTGTACAATTCCATGTTTCATTTTCTCCCAGTCTCCAGCTTTACTTATTTTAGAATCAAAAATGGAAACTTTTTGCATTCGACTTTCCATGTATGATTTAAACCATTTTACCTGTGGTTCCATAAATACCATAGTATTCCATGATTTACACAGTCAAATGCTTTTGCAAGATCATAAAATATTAGGAACCCAAATTTTGAGTGATACTACATTGCTAAATGCTAAGAGTGAAAGGTCAATAGGGAAGAACATTATATTTATCAGGAAACAGATTCAAATAATTTGAAAAATGACCAGGTCAGCAGCAGACTTAAGATCCACTGATATGACAGGATGAAGGAAGTTTTTTTTTAAGCAATTCTGAATTACCAACACATACTGAATACTTGGATTTAGAAAACAAAATGATCAATTGTAGAGAAGTCTAAAACATCATTAGAGTTTTAGCTGAATATGTTTTCTTTTCTAGATATATAAATTCTGGTTTAATAATTGAAACAAAAGATAATGGAATAAACAACTAATTTTAACCACATTGCTATATTTAAAATCTGGCCCCACAAAATACTGCCAATTTGCTGTAGAAAATTACCTTTACCTTACTTAGTAGGTTGGTCACTGTAATGCCTCTGTGTGCCATTTTTAAATGCTGATACGGAGGACTGCACGATTTATTATTATTAATTTAGTTACAAAGAAGCTAATCCTCCGGTGTCAATTCTCCCAGTCATCTAATTACTGATTTTTATTTTATTTTTTAACATTTTATTTTATAATTGATGTGTTACATCCCTCAATTTATTTTTCTGATTTACAAATTTTAATTTTAAATTCCTTAAGTGTTTTTGATACATTACTTACTCATTACTTCACTTGGTAATTTGTTCCAATCCCTGAAACCCTTACCAACAAAAGAAAATTTTCCTGCTCCCTTATGCAAGAAATCGAGTGCCAACTTCTGGTCATGGTCACATTTTTCGTTACGTGCATTATTCATAATTCTTTGGCCAATATTCCACCATGCCCCATCACCAACATATGCCCTGTATATTCCCGGCAGTCTCTTCACCCTCCTATCTTCATCCAGTAATTCCCAATCCCAATTTAATTTTCTGAAATATTTTTTTTTTTTTCCTTTTGCTGTTAGGATATTAGTTTTATTTTGATGATATGTTAGTACGGTCAGTTATTTTTGCACAGTATCACACGTTAATTTCCTTTGTTTTCATATCACTGTATTACTAATGCCATTATTTCAGCCACATATAAGTAATTCCAAAATGTCACGATTTGCTCACGGTACAATGTATGTATTAATGAACGTTTACAGAAGCTATGATTTTCGAACGACAATATTATCTGAGGTTGTGGTTAGGATGAAATACAGCCTGGACCATGATGAAAGTTTATAAGCTTTGTTGGAACATAAGAGACTGTGGATTTAGCTTTATAATTAATGCAATGTAGCATCAGGATATTAATTTCTCTTAGCTTTCAATAAAGCCACATTATTGATGTTATTATTCTACTCGCATATAAGTAACTCCAGCAGGCCAAGATTCAATAGCGAAACAGTGAATGTACTAATGTGCATGTGACAGAAGTCAAGTTTGTCGTTAGGCTGAAATGCAGCCTGGACCAGAATGGCAATTGATACACTATGTTACAGCATGAGGCATAATGGATCTAGTTTTATAATTTACGCGGTGTAACATAGGGTGTTACCTAATTAAATTTTATAATTTCATTGGTTGCATGTTGCTCAATTGCACGTATGGAGATGGGCAGTTCTGTAGAAGTTATTATGGAAAAACTACGCATTTACCTGTTAGCGTTTTTCTAAGAGTTCTTTCGAATCCACAGTGATATGTAACGAAAAAATATTGGCGTAATAATGTTCCTTTAGCGATCACATAAGACATATTGTACCAGAGAAGCTGTTTAATTGTGTAACAGAGACAATCTATGTCTACCACATTAGTAATCTAATGCACTGCACATGACAACTGACCTGTTACGATGTAAATTAATGGTGATTACGTTTGATTCACATATTCCGTTTACTTTAGAGTACTGCGGTACAGAAAACTGAATAAAAAAAGGAAAAATTAAAATGGAATCCTTGGTTTTGTCAGATTACTCCAAAAGGAGTGAGCGTCTCAAAGTGCAATATGATCCGCAGGCCACAATTTCCCTTATATAAAGGTTTTTAATTGCTTGATCCTTCCCATGGTACATATAAATCATTAGCTATTTTTGCAGATTTTGACTTGCACCATTAGTTCTAAAAATTTGAAAACCCCGTCCAAATTGCTGTCATAGTTTTTGCGCGGCTCCCTTTCAAATACAGAGACACACACGGCTTGCTTACAGACTTATAATAGTATAGATAAATAAAAAGGGGTAATTAGATGACTAGGGTAATGGAGTGTTAGCTCCATCACCATTAGGAGGGGACCCTTTCCAGTGTCACAATGGTGAGCTTGCTGTTGAAAATGAGAACATGATCAAGAATAAAATATAAGAGTTTTCTAATATCTCAAAAGAAGATTGAGAGAAAAAAAAACAAAACCTTATAACTTGTAAGTAGCCTTAATATTGTGTAAGTATACTTATTCTAAAATTAGACTCACCTTCGTCATCTTCCATAGTTTCCAGCTATTGGATGAATATTCTTAAATGAACCTTAGAAGTACTAATAAAATTAGTATTTCAATGCACTACGAAGAGTAATTTCTTAATGAACTTTCAGGCTCTTTCAAAACTGCAAACATTATGTAATTATGCCTGTGACTAAAATATAAACAAATGCATCCAGGCACACTAAAACTGCTATTCAGATATCTATACATAGGTAAAATTGTCAAGCACTAACAGTTTGAATTATGATTTAAGTACCTGGGAGACCGATCTTTGCTCGGCTTCTTTCGATTTCTGTTCAATATCCAAGATTTAGAGTAAAGTTTGGTTTAAAGTAAAAGGCTTGAAGGCTTCATAGGCACTTTGAGGTGCACAGTTAACCAAAGAGAAGCTTAACTAACATCAGTAGGCTTACTGGTACCTAAACATTCTACGTAATGAGGTTAGAGTCGTTTTAGAGAAACCAAATACAAAAATTGCCCCTTTTTTTAAAATCGTGTTAAAAACTTGAAAAGCAAAACGTTATCTACATATGGAACATTTATTCTTTATTTTCTATATGTTTAGTCGAGTTCTATAAGAATTCATCATCAAATTGTGATATCACGGTAGGAATTTGTAGGTGTATTAATATTTAATTATGCACTTTATTATCAAACTTTACTCGAAATCTTGTATATTGAACAGAAACTTTTTAAATGTTTTATAATTAAGGTGGTAGTAATTAATGACAAACTAACAACCACTTTTTACGGTCAAAAAGTTAACGATTATTGCTTTATAACTGGTACCGGTAATATTATTTTCAAAGAAGTTTCTGACCAAACCAATGATAAATTTTTAATTATCTTCCTTTTTAAATGTTTTACAATTAAACTTGCAGTGCTAATATTTCCACAGGTCACCAGTATACAACTGTTCGTTTAAATATTCTTTGAAATCAAAGAGAAATTATTTGTTGGCTTTCTGGTACCTGAACGAGATGGCATTAGTGCCGTTTTCGAGATACGAGTGAAAAAATTGTTCGTATTTTCTAAATTTGCTTTTTTGTAGGGAAGACAACTATTTAGGTAACCTTAAAGTACAAAACGTTATCTCAATATGAAATTTCATCCAAATCATCATAGCCGTTTCCGATATATATATATACAAGAATAGCTCGTTTAAAGATATAAGATATTTTTAAAAAAAATTGAACCAAAAAATAGTATTAACTATAGCAAAATACTAAGTATTATTGACAAGCTCTAATAACAAACATGCAATTTACTAAGATTATAACACTGATGACTCACACCCTTTACCAAAAAAATGATTCTTGAAAACAAGATTACAGAGGATTGGGGAAAAGGGGGAAAATGGAAGCTGATGAGGAATTATAAATAGGAAAAAGAAGAACTTTCTCTTACCGCACATGATGACAGTACAACATAGAGAAAAGCAAGAACCAATATTCAAATTCTGCAGATTTCTTCAGTAGAAAACAGGGTGGCTGTTAATAAAGATGGGCTTGTGAGGGGAAATTAAAAATGTGCCATAATAAGAAAAGGGGATGGGATGTTAATAAATATAAAATGAAAAGATCCAAACCTGTTGAAATTACAAAAATTAAAACAAGTACTTAGTACAGTATGCAGTAATTTATTACAAATGAAGAAACACTGAATAAATTAGGAGAGTGGAGGGGCAAAGAAAAGAAAGGAATTGAGAAGTATAGCTAACTGAGGGCAGGATGGTGCACAGTGCCTAGTATAAGGCAGCCTAGTTCCCTCCACCTAATCTCAGAGAAACTCTCTTACCAGAAACTATGAAAAAGGAGTTTACTCTTCATTTACCTTGAGATCATTGGAATCAGTAACAGACTGGGGGCAAGTAACTGGAAGAAATTCAGCTATGGCCTATTGAAACAATCATGCCAGAATTTGCCTGCAGCGATTTTGGGAAACCAAGGAAAATCAAAATCTGATGTGTCTGGTGAAATGGGCTAGGCAGGATCGTCGGAATTATGGTGATTACTATCTGCCAGTGGCCATTCATCCTAATGGATTACCTGATAGTAATATTTGTAAATAAAACCATGCCTTCCTTCACCTCCCTTTCAAACACATTCTAGTACCACATTCTCCACCATGTTAACTGGCGTTTCATTGCTCTTTGATTCCCAATTTGTGCACTTACCCAAAAATTGTAAAAATTGTTCCATGTTTGTTTCCCCTCCCCCTCACCTGTGGTGATGGGTCTCCTCTAATTATAAAGTTACAAAATATTAGTGTTTAACTTCTTGAAATATAGAAATATTGCATTCCAAAACTAATTCACACCCAATTCATACACCATGTATATGTAATCCAATAGAGATAAACACCAGGTCAAAATATTTATAATATTTTTTATTTTAAATATAGATGTTAATAACATGTACCAACTACATTCAGGAGGATGATATGAAGAAATTCTTTCAACAACTTAATACTGCAAAAACAATGTGTTATAAACAAATATAAATCTTCTATATCGCACTGTCACTCAGGTTTATTTGCTTTCAATAGAGACAGTTAATGTACTGACTCCCTAAGCAATTTTCATGAAATATTATTTTTAAATTATAAAAATTTCATTAATAGGAAATTAATTTCCTAAACTATGGAAAGATAGAAAACTTTTTAAAAAAGGTGGCAAGTAATGTGATAATTACAGTAAGATTATGTTTTCATGTAAACTTCTAGTTAGTTTTTGACTAAATAAAAAAAAAATCTTTACACAGTTTCCTGATAAGCAACAATTTAAATAAACTTATATTTTATTTATCAATTCACTTCACACTTCATCACAACTTACTAACTAATCTTAATACACACACAGATATGTAAACTTCAGTTCTATTAATACATAAAACAAGATAATGAATAAGTAATACATAGAAACTTAAAGCTTATCTCATATTTTTATTACTGTGGCATCATCCAGTAAGGAGTATACTGGTATTGCCCTTGGGGAGCATAGTATGGACTATAAGGGTTATGCTGTGGAGGTGGTGGGGGTGGGGGAGCTGTCTGTTGTGACTGTGGTGGTGGATGATGCTGTGTTTGCTGAGGAGGTGGAGGGGGAGGTGGTGGGTACATATTGATGCCATGCACGTGAAACGGTAGGCTGGCATTGTACATCTGCGGCTTTGAGGAATAATGGGAGAAAGAAAGACGCTCTCCAGTACTACTAGCACCCCTGTCTGCACGTTCTCGCTGGTCACCCCGGTCGTTACTTGTACTGCGCCGCGCATGAAAATCGCTGCGACTGCCACCTCCACTGACACTGCTGTTGCTGCTATTGCTGGAATTATTTCCACTGTTCCGCTCACCATTGGCTTCACGGGTATCTTGATCCTCTTCATAACCTTCTGTTAAACATGTTATAGTGAGGTTATCTCTGCAAATGTTTCTAATGTAGGTTCATGATTTTAATGACAAGGAGTTGAAACAGTAAGTTACTAATATTGTCCATGGTGCAAACATTGTTCAAGTAATCAATGTTTACAAAATGTCTTATTAATGTAATACCATTAATAAAATACTATCTAAGATTATAATTGCATTAACATAAACACACCCATCTAGTATGATGTTCTGTTCTTAAATATACATCCTTATCGCACCTGAATGAATTTAATGTGCAGATCTTTAGTTTTTCAAAAATATTCCTAATCTTCACTACTGATATGTTAAAAGGTAATTATTTGACAATTAATTTGCATTTTACTGAGTTTTCATGGACCAGTTGCATGTTTCTGAAATATTGAATATCTACACATTAAGTGGACATTCTTAGTTCATACCACTTACTACATTTAACCAATGACATAAATATGTGTTTACTTAGCAAGAGTAAATAAACATAATAAAAAATAAGTAGACTAGAAGCAAGTATGATTACATTCATTTTTAAATGAAGGTTTGTGTCCTCTTTGCAGCTTCTGCATCATTAAGGACAATTGATCATTAAGGACAATTGATCCCTAAGGACGGATTTGAGTTTTGCCATCTGTTGTGTGTTGTTTTCTATATGTAAATTATTCATTTGACGATGGAAAATAATTGCTGTACCATCAATCACAAAAGTGATTATATAGAACTACACACAAATTGTAGTCAGGACTGGTAATACAAAATGGCCAAATTTGAACCTGCACTCATTTTATCTCCACCTGTTCAGTATGCCATTTAATTTAACATGCGGAGCTTTATTACCAACCAAGACAATTAAATAGTGTGAAAAAAATTGTTCCAAATCATCATACTAATAATCAGTCTGCATAATCTGATTGAGTGGTTGTGATTTCAAATTGTGTGTGATCCAGATTCCAAGCATAAGTCTCCTGGACAACAGGTAGATAGATAGTAGATAGATTGATTGATTAATTAAAATAAATAATAAAAATAAACTATCACTTTCTTCAGATGAACACCCACGACACCATGATGTCATGTTGTATCCAAAAAATTCCCAATATTGTGACTTATCTACAGAGATACAGTATTTATAATAACTGCAGAAGTGAAAATGTTACTAGACAAAAGAAAAATAATAAAGAAAATAAATCTGTCACCGCCATAGATGAATGCAGGAGTACCACAACAAACATGAAAAAGGAACACACTTTACAATACTTCAGTTAAAACCAACATGATGTTAGCGATGGGACATATGCCAAGATGATCTTATGTGTACACTGTGACTCATCACATAAATGAAAGCAGAGATGAAAATGGTGTGAAAGGTGAGGATGTGTAGCTAGACAGTATAGACAGAGTGATAACAGTAATTGGGAGAAGTAAATAAAAATTATTTGTAAAGCTTAAGTCGCCACGAAGCACTGTTGAGCGAGGAGGCATCCTGGATAAAAAAAGTAATTGTTAAGGCAGTCTAAAGCGAGAGTCGGGCTAAGTTACAGCATGGCACATATTTTGTATAGTAGGCCTGTCTTACCCTGTCTAATTGTATAGTGGACCAGAAAGAAATACAATGTTGTCCACTGATCGCGTTAGAGAAGTGCTTCATGACAAACTATGAGCTAGTGGTAGTGAGAACACAGTGTGTAAATCGACAGACAGACTTAATAGAAAAATCGAACCTGCATTCCTAAACAATTAAGCACAATATCCACATAACCACCATACCATTATCACAAGCCCGTGTGCAGGCTTCTCTTTTATCACCACATGGCATATTAAACCACCGGCTACTCTACGAAATCACTACAGATGGCAACAGTAGGGATTGAAGCAGACAACTGATAGTTATGGAAACATATAATTTCAGGAAAGGCCATGCAATGTAACAAAATAAAATGAAATTCAAAAATAAAATTAAGAAATCTGGATCAAAAACAAAAAGTAATATACAACATAACAAATAAATGAAAATAAACTTGAAGCAGGAATCCAGACACCACTACCTATTCCAATCCTACAACAGGGGAATCTTTACCTTTTACTGCACATGCCTCTTACAAAACTATACACTTCATTTATGAACTTACCTGCCTTCTCTTATATAGGTGTCACCACTAACATATTGTCCTCAGGATGAACCGCCACAGACAAACAGTTTATACTGGAAACCTAGACCATCTGGTGGCGGTCCATGCCAGTTCCCACAAGTATTAACAACTCCAACGATGTTTTAAAGAGAAAGTCATCACAGTTTTTTTCTGATACTGCTACCCCTTCAAAACTCTGTAGATGGGACTTGGCCTACCAACATATTTTTGATAACAGGAATCCACCTGGCCTTAACCTCTGGTAAGACATGAAAATGCTGTTAGGCAATGAATATCAGGAATGACAGAGAAAGTAAACTTGTCACTTACCACATGATTAAGTCGGAACCCTACCGATTCACCTGTGGTGAGCCATGGGTTTCCTTAATTTTTTATATATATGGTTGCAAGGAACCTACAGTCATTGGAATGAATTACTACCACTTATATCAGATGATGGCAGGAAGGCGTTGACACACAAAACAGAAACAAAAACAATAAACATCACTGTCTCAGATAGTAGCTATTGATGAGGGCACATGTCGGGGGTAACTTCAAACAAAGGACAAGGAGTGTTGGTAGGCAGTTGAAAATACATGACCATTGCAAAATTATAAATATTCAACCAAAACCAGTCATGGGCGGGGAAAAGGAGCTGATGGCAAAATAAAATATTAAATATGTAAATAAACAATAAATAAATAAATATGAAGAGTAAATCAGACAAATATGAAGTTAAATATAACCATGTGTTAACAGTGGTTCAGGTTTGGTACATGGGTATAAGATAGGAGAGAAGGAAAATTTGAAGCAATCACTGGATATTATCTTAAGTTGAGATCTGGTGGTTGCATGGTGATCAATTTATACTGGAAGGCCAGTTGCAACCTTCAGAGTTCAGAAGAACCATTATTGTTCGGGACGATCCTGACAGCACAGTCAGCGAAGCAAAGAATAAAATTACTGCTGTCAAGGGATATACAGGGTGTCCCTGATTTCAAAATTAAATATCTCGAAAACAAAGATCGATAGAGGAATGCAGTAAACGGTATGTTTATCGTGACAGCTGTAAGAAGTGTATACAGCAGTTTGAAATAATAGTTACAAAAGCTGCTAACAGATGGGCCTGTAATCGCCATACGTAATGCCTAAATAGTGATACGAAGCTCAGGGGCGATCAGTTCCACCATTGAAACGTGCCAATGGTGAACATTTTGAAAACATTGTGATGTGATTGTTTACAAAGATTGTTTTCATACGATTATTTCACTTATGTATGCTAATATAAGCGTACAGCGCCATCTGTTAACAGCTTTTGTAACTATTATTTCACACTGCTGTATACACTTCTTACAGCTGTCACAATAAACATACCGTTTACTGCATTCCTCTATCGATCTTTGTTTTCGAGATATTTAATTTTGAAATCAGGGAGTCCTTTTCTGGACCCCCTGTATCATGAGCAGCAACTGGGATTCTTCAACAGATATAAGCCTGGCTGAATATTATTTATCTGATATCATTCGCTTTTGTGGGTAGTTTATTGGTAGTTAAACCTATGTACAAAGTCAGACGGTAGTTGCAGGTTAACTTCAATATTATATGGGTGGGTTCTTAGGTGGCGTGGCATGTCATATGATAGGAAAGTTTTACGCAGAGATGGCGTTAGTGATGTATGTAGTAGCATCATGAAAAAACACTTGAACCATAAAACAGTTGTTGAGACTTTTAGACTTGTGGGAGCTGACATGAACTGCCATTGGATGGACTATGTTGCCAATATAAACTGTTTGCCTCTTGCAGTTCAAACTGATGGACAGTTGATTAGGGATGGGGTCTACATAAGGAGCTGTGCAATGAAGGCCGGTAAGTTAGTAAATAGGGTGTGCAGTTGTGCAAGTGTCATATCAAATAATATGAAAAGATTCTTCTGTGTTAGTACTGAAATAGGTAGTATTGACTGGATTCGTGCTGCAAGTTATATATATATGACTTTTCCGGTTTTAATCCCTAATTTAATTTTTATTTTGTCAATTTCATAGCCTTTTCGTAGATATACATATGTATGCAGCAATAAATTACTTCCCTAACAACCACTGCCATCCCAAACATTCGCAGCTTGTTCATCTTTGGCTTAATTCATGGGTTGAGTCTCGATTTGCATAGTCCTGTCCCCATGCCCTATGCCTCACAAATAGCATGATTAAGAATTCAACTGAAATGTTGTAAAGTTTGTTCATGTTTGTGTGTTCATCACGGCCATTCAGCCTTCATCAATGTTGAATGGAGGGCTTTCTTTCCCTGTTACACGTTTGTAAGGAAATAATCATAACATACACAAAATAAAAATATGATGGAAATTATAGGTTTAAATGCTCTCAGAGCACAATCATTATGTGGGTTGAAGCCAGAGAGAAATTAACAACTCATTACCTAGTGGCAGCTGAGTGGTTGAAGAAACATAGATTCTGACTCACTTTATGACAGATGCGACATTGAATGCAGATCACTGATGATGTACATAATATATTACACATGCACTTTTAACAGCTTTGTTTCTTGCAGGTGATCAGGGTTTCAAACATCCAAGTTAAAAACCAGTTACTAAGTCAAAATACTACTTGCTCTCTTGCAGCCTATTTATTGTAGCATTATTTCTAATACTAGACGACCCGTGTGAAAATTTCGTGAATAAAATGCGATGAATAGTGAGGTTGAATATGATGTCACCAAAGCTGAGTAATTACTCTTCATACTGCTACTTCATTTATCGATTTTGGTTAGAAATCCAGGGAGATAAATGGCTCGAAACACAAAAAAACATATTTTAGAAATATTGACATTTTGGCCATTAAGGGTTGAATTACAAAAAATTCCTTTCTTAGAATATAACATTACCTCAGCGGAAACCTTAGTCTTTAATATGATATCTCATTTACATATATCGGTCAGATATGGAGGGAGATAAATAGCTCGTGACACAAAAATGCGTTGTAGAACCATTTATACTTTTTCCCTTTAAGGGCTGAATTCCAAAAACATTCTTTCTTAGAATATGATTTCATAAAGCTGAGACATTACTCTTCATAATCCTACTTCATTTATCGATTTTGGTTAGATATTCAGTGAGATAACTACCTCGATATACAAAAAAATGCATTTTAGACAAATTATCATTTTTGCCATTTATCGGTTGAATTAGGAAAAATGTTGGTATTGGAAAGGGGGGGGGGATATGTTTTGACCTTCCTACTTTCTATGAAAACCTTCATAACTTTAAATTTAATATTCACTTTTGTATGAGTGACACACACAACATGTGAAACCATATTCTGTTAAAATGCTAGAGGGATGTGGCAGATTGTTGGATAGAAATGTCAGCAAAGAACCAAGTTTCTCATTGGGAATGGAACCTTAAAAATGAACAGGTACCTAAGACTGAAGCACCGACACATTTTGGGTAAGCCCTTGTGACAAAATCGTGAACATTATGGGTATTTTTTAAGTTGATAATGTGATCTGAGATATGTATATAATGTCTTTGGCATTGGGTGGTCGTGCAGCGTGCAGTCCAGTATTGTCAATGGTCGAGTGAAGTGCTTTACGGCCGGCTGGAGCTAGCATGCGATAGCCACGAGTGTGTTCCGCGTATGCGCTGTATTACCTGCTACTGTGATATCCACGATATTCTGAGGGACAGAACATTGTGTGAACAGTGCTCAAGTATCTTGTAAATTGTATATGATGTTCTGAGTGATATGATTTGTTATAAACTGTGTATGGTGAACCGCTATGGTACTGTACCACGTCAATTGTTTAATGATTAATTGTGGGACTTATACTCACTATTTCCAACATTAATTATACTTGAAACTGCATTCTTTGGTGACGAAGCTTAGTTTTAGTGTCTGGTGGCTTGCTTTTGGATTATGTAGCTTCAAAAGAATAAAACTTAGTGAACTTTGAAAGCTAACATGTGTGTTTCTCAGTAGCTTCTTCCATGTTCCCTTTGACTGTTATTCAATTGATGTATCCAACTAGCAACATTAACTAGACTGGTGACTGCACGGCATTCAAAACATTTAATTAGAAGTAATATGTGGTAAATGAAAGCATTGAACATTGTGTTAATCAACATAGCTACACAACTGCAATGATGAACTTTAGCTATTTTAAAGCCCCAAAGCACGTTTAGTTTCTTACACCCTGTAGGTACTGTGTTGTACACAGAGATGACTCTAGTAGTTAATAAAAGAATCGCTGCCAATGGCCACCATGTAGCTACCACATTCTATTGTTGATGAAGGGCCATAATCTCAAAAATTCCAATGCTCAATGTGTGTGTGTGTGTATTTCAACACTGTCCTGCCTTCAGCTGTCGTAAGCATTGGTTATTATCCTATCCAAATGTTTAATTTGTTCTGTAATGAAACTAAGGAAAAAGGAAGCAGCTTCTAAGCGATATAAATAATAAAGGAAAGGGAAATGAACCCATCACATACCAAAGTTGACATCTGTGACAAGAAAAAATATGCAAGGTGGACACACAAATACAATATTTTGGTATTACCCTTCTACATGAAGTAGAGAAACAAACCATTTGGTGTGGACACAGAATGTCTTGATGTAACATTCTGTGTGCACACACATCTAGAATCAAATGGCTCATTTCTCTACTACACGAAGAAATTTAATACCAAAATATTGTATTTGTGTGTACACGTTACTCATTTCCTCTCATCTCAGCCATCAACTTTGGTATGTGATGGGTTAATTTACCTTTCCTTTGTTATTAATTTGATCTGTAAGAAATACAGACACTACTATGTGTTCAGACAACTGTGTCAAACTAACTGGTTAGCATAGAAACTACTAACAGCAAAACTTATTCAGCAAATATGTACATGGTATATAGTAGCATTCGATGGTCAGTGAGTTAAGTGTGCCTTAAAGGCTGTGAGCATTTCACAAGAACCTTTAGGACACATTATGCATGAAGTACTGTATACAAAAAAAGCTTTACCCAACATGGGCGCCAAGCGTTAGTAACAATGAACTGGAAACAAATTTGCATGAAACTATCTGAACAGTATTTGCAGTGTTTTAATAACCATCGAATCAATTTTCTGAGTTGAAATATAACTGTGGATGATTCCTTAACTTCAAATGAATGAAACGGCAACAGATTGACATTATTAACCTACCCTGTCTGCACTTGCACTTCATTATGCAGACAAGGTTGCAGGATGTTTTACTGCCCGTCAGTCGACACTTAGCTTTTGATGTTATGGTTATATTTCCTTAGTTGACCCCTTTTTTAGGTTTGTATTAGAAGTAGGTAATGCAGAGATTCCTACATACAATGGGTCACCACATAGAAGTAATATTGGTATTGGTGCAAACAGACACCACGTAAGAAAGCGAAGTAAAGTCACTTTAGCATATGTTTTCAAGTTTTTGTTCAGAAATCTTAGGAAATTAAGAAAACTGTTTGCCCAAGAACAAACACTTATAGTGTTTTGCAGTATTTTTGAGAAATTAGTACAACAAATAACTGATACTTTAGAAAAGTGTCATGAAATAGAAGACTGTCCTGTGCATCTGTGTGCAATAATTTTTTTTTGAGTGAAACAACATAGGAAAACACCCAGCAGCTGAAAATACCGGAAGAACAATGCCCGATAAAAAATTTTAACGTATGCAGTGACTTTAAGGCTTCAAGGGCAAATTTTTTCCTAGTTGTGAACTTGTGAACTTAGAGAGAGTAAAACATTTGTTAGTCGAAGTCATGCAAACAAGTATACGACAGTCATCTTTTAAGTTCTTATAAACAAACACTACATGGCACTTCTGAGATGAAATATTTGTATTATTGTAAAATTTGTCCTTTGTTATTGTTAAAACAGTGGTAGCTTAATAATTGGCCAAGTAGTTTGTTTACAGTTTTTTAAAAAAAAAAAATAAGTGTTGTACAAAATGGAAATTTCACATAAGTGTTTTCACTGGGTAATTTCTTACGATTTTAGTAAAAGCCTAACTCAACAACAATGCCTTTAATAACTTTAGTCTACTTTCAGTAATCAAACACCATCAGAAAAGACTGTTTACAATTTTTTTGCAGAATTTCAGCCCAGCCGTGCTTCCGTCAGCGATGATTTTTATGAAGGTTACCAAAATCAGACGTTGTTCCAAAAAAACATCGATTCTGTGCGCAAGATGATTGAAGATAACCGGCATGTGACTTACTGTGAGATAGAGGCATCCTTAGGTACACTGAAGACTGCAATACATTCGACTTTGAATGAACATTTAACTGTGAAAAAAGATCTGTTCCTTATGGATTCCGCAATCTCGAAATCTTCTTTCAAAAATGTATACATCTCTTTCCATGCCTTCAGATTTTCTAGTCTTTGAAAAAGTCAACTGTTTTATTCCTCATACACGTGTTAGTCACCGTCAATTCAATTAATGTTACAGTATTGTGTGAGCATTTACTCATTATTACAAAATTATGAGGAAGATTAGATCGTGTAAACATCTCTCCATCACAGGCACCAATATAGACAAGTGTGCATAAGGAAAGGGCCAGCGTCCTGTTGTTGAGTTAGCCACCACCTCCATTTACTGGTGCTGGACACCAGGCTGGTGAATCCGCTGAACCAGACTATGTGTGAAAGCTATAATTTTATTATATTGCATCCGGCGCTGGAGCTGGCTCCAGTTTTGCCAGTGTGCGTTAAAATACCATTAGTATTAGTGTAAAAAGATTTTATATATACTACACCATTCTATATAGTAATGGGAATGATCTGGTAACTGACACAAGCATACTTAAATCTTATTCTTTAATTTCTATTCATCAGCTACTAGTAACTTTCAGAATACTACAGATCCAATGTCATATGGATTTTAAAAATACCATATCTTTTCTAACATGTACAACTGATTTTTTGTGAATTACATATGTCTCTACACGTTATTTGCCATCCGTATCTGTAGTTTATGAAATTCCCTGTTTTGTCATATGTTTTTATATTGCGTTATTTGCTTCTAAGGTTTCTCAAGGATTAGGACAAATAATTCACTATAATAACAGCAGTTTTTAAATGAGATGCAAATAGAATATTTCATGGAAATACAGGAGATATTTTATTCTGTAGTAATTGTCATAATCTATTAGCCAGTGTTGCATGCAAATGCTGTATGCACAGCTCCTATAAAGCAAACTGACTTGCAACACTGTACACAGGATCATGTCACTGGGAGGATTAAATATTCATAATATCTCAAGGTTCTTGGCCTATGCTCTGTAAACAGAGGTAGTGAAATCTTGAGAAACATCTCTGTGTCCTCCTAGCAGCTCTATCACATAGGCTAAACCCGCAGGGTGAAGCATATGGGAGAATGTGAAAGGAAAGTATCTGCCATCTTAAAATTGGGCTAAGGGAGACAACCCCCTACAAAGTAACAAAGCCTAAAGATGGCCAGTAACACACATGGGGGAAATCTTCCTTCTACTCACATCCTTTACACAGGGAACAGAAACTGGACTGATCTTCATCTGATGGAGAAACAAGGGAAAGGACTAAGAAACTTGGAATTGAACAGGAAATAAAGTCAGTAATTTAAAATGTGGAAGGCTAGACCAAGGATAGAAACAATTTACAGATAGTAGAAACTAAGAATAAATTAAAAAATAGCATGAAACTGAATAATTATATCATGGTCTAAAGTGGTGTACCACAAGACAACAGGGACACATAAGGAATAGGGAGTAGCTTTAATGATTAGGAAGCAGCGGTTATCTAGAAATCGTACTAACAAATGGATTAATGAACATTTAGTGAAGCCCAGAATTAAAATAGAAAGAGGGGTACATGACATTATTTGAGCATATATAGTGGAGAAGGAGAACAACTGGAAGACACAAGATTTCTACACTCAACTGCACAAATCCCTGAATGCCTCCAATGAAAATTACTACACAGTTATGCTCAAATGGAAACAGACTCTTACAGAATGTAATGGGAACAAATGGAGAACATGTGATAAATTCTAAAGGAAAATTGCCGATTGGTTTATCCAACTATAATAAATTGAGAGTAACAGACACTTTTTTCATAAATAAAGATATACACAAGTTGACAAGTAACAGTCAAGACAGTTTTCATCATCTACAGCTATACTCCACAAATCAGAGAAAACTGTCAGTGGCTCAAGGTGGTTTGCATCAAAACAAATCTACTTTCTGCATATTATAATCCCCAAAAGAATGAGGAACAAAAGAATTCATACAGGCATCAGCATGGCACCGTATTTTCTAGAGCGCATCTATTTAACCATTATGACCCTAAAAGGTTGGTGGGTGAAACATTTCACAGCATTCATAAATAACAGAAGTTGCTTCCATGTTACTAATACACTACCACAGAATTACAACCTATTGTGCATCAATTCTGCAATAAGAAATAAGAAAGCTAAAAGACTGCAGTAAGCGATCACTAATCTCACACCTCTTTTCTGCAAATTTTTGATACTACTAATCAATCTCCTATGATACGCACCCCAAATATCTCAACAATATTCCAGATGAGGATATACAAGAGTTTTATACACTCTTTCCTTTATGTAACAACTCCTCAAAACTCAACCAACAAATCACAATATTTATTTATGTACTAGGTACCTCAAGTGTTCAATAATCCCAAGAATTAAACACCACTCTTAATCTCTAGCAGAACCCTATAATTCCCCCACCGGCAACTCGTCATCTACAAAAAATATTTAAAGTCTGAAGTTCAGCAACTGACTAAACTTTAGCAAATACATATATGAGGTCATAGAGTATAGAGGCAAAAATGTTCCCAACGACCTTTTTATAAATGTTGCAAAAATGGAAATGCTTAAGAGATGACACACAACAAAGCTAAGTACATAATCTATAGAACAGAAGTATGATACACCACCTCTACTGGAAAAGATTATCACATTCTAGGAAATGCTCCTGTGCAGAGTAATATTAATGAAAAATTGATGATTTTATTTATATATATATATATAAAAAAGGAATTACAGTTGGAGGCTTTAGGAGAAAGGAAGTAAATATACTAAATGAGCATAATATTGTAAAGAATGTTTCAGAGGCATATCTGAAACAACCAGAAAAATGAACAACATAAAATATTTTAGCAGTTGGCTTGGCTCCCCAGAAATAGGAACATGGTCTTCATGGTAGCCGGGAAAAAGCTTACTAAGATCTGAGTCTTTGAAGATGGCAGTGGGGGAAACAAAAACATCATTCACATACCCATACCTCAAAGAGATTAGTTACAAAATTTCACAGACTTCTGCATGGAACAAAACAAAGTCTGAGCAGAGACATCAACAAGCATGCATATCCAATAACAACAAGAGAGCTATTAGAAGTATTTGCATAATTGCAGAGTAAAATGATCCCAGATTGTGATGACTGGAACCTGGAACTATTTAAACACCCATAAAATAAATTTAAAATATGCTTATTAAATTTTCAAACTGTTGTTGGCCATATGGATACGTACCAGAGAAGAAGAACAAGACTACTGCATTTACTACATTCAAATAACTGGGCAAGTGCAAATCAAGCCTCAAGTTATTAGAGGATTCAGTACAGATTTGGTACAAAAATGGTCTAAAATCAGTGACTTTAAACAAGACTGACACCTACGTTTTGAAAAAAAAAAAATCTTTGTTCTCTCTGTATAAATGGGCTATACTTTATTGGGATATACTTTTTTTCTGACCTTATTTCCATGAAAGCCCTCAAGACACAATTTCATAACATTTTTTAACTGCTGTTCAATTCTGGGTAAAATTTCTAAGGCTCTTCAAGTGGAAGAGGCCTGTGACAAATGGACAGACTCTGGAGCATCAGCTACAGGGCCCCATTTCCTGTTGGATTGGAACCATTAAAAGGAGACAGGATGAAAACTGAAAATTATCAAACTTATGGAAATATGAAATAGAAGACCAGAAAGTTTCCACCTTTTCTTCAGTCAGTCAATTTTCTTTCTTCCCTGTTTTGGTCTGTAATGTAGCAGAAGTTTTTATCTCCTTTACCTATCAAATGACAACTATCTGAAAGCTTATTTAAGTTGCTTCTAACCTCTTTGTTTGTGATTCAGTTATGATTTGAATCCACATAATAATGTTGGTACAGCCATTAATTTGCACATTTTCACTCTGTACCAATTGCTGTTCTTAAAATTACTTCTAATACTGCACATAGATATTGAAATTTTTGTATTTTGATATTGAAATCATCATGGCTCGTGAAACTTATGTCATATCCCAAATACACAAATTTTTTATATTATTCTCTCACTAATTGCAATCTTAGTGTAAACTGATTCATGTCTTTTGAATGCCATTATTTTTGTTTTCTCTGAGGAGATTTTCTGATTATAAGAGCTGGATTATTCACCATTAATAATATAATGGTCTGTCCCAGCTAAATTAACATGGTCAATAGCGAATAATTGTATCTGATGCAGTGTTATTTACCTTAGAACATTTCTGCCATTTCCTGATGGCATTACCTGCATGCAAGGGTGATGATGGGCAACATTGTCTCACTCCACACATTGTTTCAGTCTATTCCCCTTGTGAGGCTGTAATATATGTGTTATAGTACATTGTGTTCGTTTTTGTCTCCCACAATTACGTACAGTTTCATTCTGTATACCATATCAAATACTTTTTCATAATCAATAGATGCTATGTGTGTGTTGGCATGTTTTTCTATAATTGTGTTATAGTGAATGTAAGATACACATGATCTTCCATTTTAAAAGATATTCATGAGAGCATCTGATATTACAATTATTTGACTGTATGCTATTTATATACTGTCCGTATCAGACTCCACTGTAAGCATCATCATCAGCCAGTTCAATCATATAAAGATGTGACCTCTTAAAGCTATGAGTTCAAATAGGAACAGTATTCTCCAGACAAAATTGTCTGGGGCAATCCTCTGCCAGTTAACTACAGCAACCCTATATATGTATGTCCTTGTCCCAACAGCCTGGTGGCCTTCCTCTTAGTCTCAGATGATCTCTTGGGCCCCAATCCAACACTGCTTCTGTCCATATTTCCTCCAAGCAACATGACCGCCCCAATGACACTTCAAGGATGCAGTCGTCTCCAAAATGTATGTTATCTTTACAACTGATCTATTTTTCGTTGTTTTCTTGTCTCCTTGTCCTTGCTAGTTAAACCTACCTCTTTGTGCCATTCTAAGTTTTCCCTTTGTAAATTCATTTAGTGTGCAGGTCTTACACCCATAAGTCAGCAAAGGGAGAATGCACTGGTTGTAAACAATTTTCTTTAGATTTGTTGAAATATTAGAACTGAAGATAACTGAATGCCCCCCCCCCCAAAAAAAGCATGCTATTACCGTGATGTATTTCATACTACGTTACTTACAAAACTTCATAGCTACGGCATATCTAGACAAATATGCAACTGGGTTGCCAACTTTCTGAAGGGTAGAACAGTGCGTAGTTCTCAAATATGAATATTCATCAATGACCCAAGTGAGGTCAGGGGAAATTTGATAGGTCTCCTTGTTGTTTTTCATATACTTCAAAGATCTGTATGGTATAATGGAAGTGAAAATAGGACTATGTGCCAGTAATGCTATTACTTATCACGAAATAAAATGGAGACTGTGCTTTGTTACAAGTTGATGTGAAAATCATAGCCTGATGCAGAGATTGGCAGCTGGAGCTAAACGCAAGAAAAAGGCCATTTAACCCTGAATATTTTATTAATGACACAATCCTCAGTATGGCATGTTCTGCTATATACATAAGGGCACAATTCATAATATTTGTTGTGGAATGAATATTCTGACAAGGTAATTGGGAAAACAAACCATTTGTTTCAAATTACAACCTAGGAAACGGAACAATGATAGTTAAACTGAATGCATACAAAGCACTAGCCTGAACTCACTTAGAATACTGTTCTATATGGGCCAGAACCTCATCGAAAAGGGTTAACAGAGGCATTGAGAAGGTCCCAAGAAGAGCATTCCGATTCGTTATAAGTATATACAGTTGGAGGGAAAGCATAAGTGTCTTGAAGCAGTTGGGTTGGGAAGATCTGGAACATCAAAAGCTAATTGGAAAGTTCATGAAAGATCCGTTACAGGATGACTGCACAAGCACATTATACCACCAGAGACATTCGTATCCAGCAATTACTGAGAAAATAAGATGGGAAAATCAGGACTGGGAACAATTATTTTTTCTAAACTCATTATCCGTGAGCTATTGTGGAATGGAATAAGAAAGCATTTATGCAGTGAGAAAACTTAGAATCTGACAAAGAGTAGGTCTCAAACAACCACTCTGGTCATCCTAATCAGGGTCTCCATGGTTTATCTAGGTTGCTCCAGGCAAATTCCAGGATAACGCCTCAAGATAGCTCATGTGCACCTCCTGTCATATCCCATATATCCCTTCCCAAGCATAAATGCTTATAAATTAGGAAAGGTGCAATGCACCTTCCGCCACCCATTTTATAGTGAATCACAGAGTAACATTAAGAAGGGGAAACCAACCATAAGTAGTTTAGGCCCTGAAGATGACGACTTTATTGCTGGAAATATTTACTGATAAAACATAGTGGAACTTAGGCAGTAACAACATTTTACATTATATAGCTCGAACATGAAAGTTATCCCTGAAACATTTTATTTTACTTAGCATGTTTTTCCATTTTGTGGATATTGTATATTCCATACCTGACACTTCAGAAGACTACAAACATTTCTTCAGCTTACTTTTATAATTTGTCTAAATTATTATTGACCAATTTAAAAATTGATTTAATTAACATGTTTTGTGGATGCATTAACCACATAAACATATCAATAAAAAATAGAATATATTATTTTATTTATTTTTTAGATTATAGTTGAAATAGTTGAAGAATTGCAACACTGCAGAAAGCACCATGATCTTGAGAGGCCTAATTTCACGATGGCAGCTATAATTGAGATGGAACATTATTGGAATAAATGCATGTATCTCGAGAGGTTAGGATGAAAAATAATTTTTAAATTATAAATTCCATGCCTTTGCTAGGCTGATAACTTCTACCAAATTAATTATCCATAACTTTAATTTATTACAATACCCTCAATTGTTATTTGTGTTACTTGTGAATGATCATATTCACTGAAGAAAGATATTCACCTCAGTTCCTGCTTCAAAATGTGTGCACTGAGCATAACTGTATTGCAACATCATGATACCTGCAGTTACATACACTTTAAGAGTCAGAGGTGGTCCAATCATTATGGGAGACTGCTTGTATCACTTCCAATTAAAGGAATTGATGATATGTGAAAAAATCAGAGAGAGGACAAAACAATGAAAAACATTTTGCTATCATGTTCTTTATAATGCACCATGAGATAATGAGTAGATCAATCAGTGTATACAGCAGCATTGAGCACACGTATGAAAAAGCAGGAGAACAATTAACAACTGATAATCTGAACAGAGTTAGCTCTTGAAAAAAATTTCAATCATTTCAAAACCTAGGCCAACGCTCATAAGGCTTGTATGTCTACCTGTGAATAGACTGTATAAAGCCAGTACTGCTAAAGCACAGTAATCATAGCAACATTCCCTTTGTATGAATAGAGGCTTCCTGGTGTGATGGTGCAATGTAGTCATCTCAAGCAGCAAACTAAGAAGACAACCCCCCCCCCCCCCCAAAAAAAATGTTTTCCAGCCAAAATTAACTTTACTTCTCAAATTACTTAAGTATCTGCATGAAAATAAGGAGGGAGGGGAATAACCAGCAGACAGATCATAATCAAATGGTTTATGTTTAAAGGAAAAACTGCCCCTTATGCATACAGTGTACATTGATTTCCAGCATATTTTCAAAAAATAAATCCTTCCAAGTGTAAAATATTGGCAGGAAAATAGTCATACACCAATTTAAAACAGTACTCGCAAAGAAACCATTACATATTTTTTAATTTTTTAAATTGATGGCATCCATATATGACAGACAAAGAACAGGGAAAAATAATATTTCTGGGTGTAGAAAAGTAACAGGTAACATGACATGTGAGGTATATATTAGAGATGGGTCATTCGCGAGTGAATCAGTTCTTTAGAACTGTTCCTTTGAAAGAGCAAGAGAGCAGTCGCTCACTAAAAGTGAGCAGTAGTTCTTCTTGGAAGCCGTAATGACGGTGGTGTGTTGGTCTCGATTGAACTGAACTTCAATCAAGTGTGTGCCAACAATATGAGATTAACCTAAGTAATCAGTACAAATGTAAATAAAACATAACTGCTCATTTTCTTTAAACCGATCCAGTGAACTAGTGAACCGTTGAAAAGAACTAGTTCTTTTCGTAGAATGATCAAATGAACACCGCTCTTTTTAGTGAATCACTTTTCCCACCTCTAGTATATATCACTAGTGCATAACAATCTAATGCCTTGAGCGTAAGAAACTTCAAAGTGGTATACAGTACATTTATGCCCCAAAACTAAATCTTAGAATGAGAAAATTAAGGATATCAAGGTAGCATGAAAACAAAATGAAGTATGAAATATGTATATATATATTATGGGTGATGAAAGGTTTCCACAAGTAAATAAAATTTGCATTCAGTCTCTTACTTTCTTTCTAACGGATGGGAGCACACAGAGGCTAGCATTTTTTATAGAAAATTCAGCCATACAGTATCTGTGTCAAGTTCATATCATATTGGCTGCAACTAGAAGCATTAAGAATACTTACAATTGGAAAATCCTCCAAGAACAACAAATTTTCTCCATGTGTCGTGATAACCACTGGCCATCATTTTCACTTGGCCCGTACAGTGTTATCAATATATATATATTCCTGACAAACAGTCATTTTGTGAGACTGTCTCCCACACCACCCTCCCTCCATAATGTTCTGTTGACAAAAGGCCAAGTCCCGAAATATTCATTTTTTTTCCTGTTCTTGTGCATTTTTATATTTTTATGTGTTCACCCTATGAAACCATCATCTAATGTAAGTAGGGGTTCATTTCACTATTTTTTTTATTTTTTTTTTGGTAAATCCATTCGCTACTTATCTCCAATTGTTTCCTGGTTACTATAAATATATAAAAAGAACAAACACAAGAAACACTATATATTTGAATGGACTGAAACAATAGTTCAGATAAGGCTCAATATTACATGTGAACTAGCCAAAGCTAGAGCTTATCGAAAACCACAAAAACTAATGGTAATGTTTTGGAGAAGTTGTCGCTTCCTGTAATGAAAGGGTGGAAAAGATTGCAGAAACTTTTCTGCCAAGATAAATATTGTGCTCTGTGGCCAACCCTCCTTCAGTACTTTACTGTAGGAAGTGATTCTTTATGCTCCTAGTTGCTTGATCTAGCTTCTAGCGATTTGGATATTTTCTGAAGATAAAGGATGCACCTTGAGCTCTCACGGTGTATTGCTCTTGTATCAGTGATTTTTCAATGGTCGCAAAAGATATTTAAAGAAACATTTGTAGTGTTATGAAATAATTGCATAAAACGATGTAAAATTTGTATAGATTGTTATAACGTGTACAATAAGCTTAGTGTAGTGAATATTGCTGATGATCTGTGTGAGACAGTCTTTGGTGGAGTTGATTTTGTTGTTTGGTGGCATTGTGCAGTTTTGTAAAGCTGTAAAATAGTACAAATAAAGCCGAAAATAGTCAAAGAATGGTAAAAAAACATGTAAAATTGGTGCCATAAGTGAAATTGTTTGTGTGTGAAACTACTAAGAGTTATAGGAATTAGTCGGAGTCGTAATTACCGGTCTACACAGTGATGAAGATTCTGTGACAACTATGAAATGCTGTGACAAAGACTGTTCTTGTAAATTGGGAGCTGTTACTCACAAGAAGTAAATCAGAAAAGATAGCTCGGTTGGAAGCAGTA
This sequence comes from Vandiemenella viatica, assembly GCA_031002005.1. Lineage (NCBI taxonomy): Eukaryota > Metazoa > Arthropoda > Insecta > Orthoptera > Morabidae > Vandiemenella > Vandiemenella viatica. The sequence continues at coordinate 39,100,879 of JARYHS010012519.1, read as the reverse complement.
ATAGAAGTGAAGGAAAAGATTCAGAATCACTCAACTTGAGCAAGTATTTAAGAGGAGATGCAGTGGGTACTGATGGGACTTTTCAACCAAAAGAAAAGGAAAAGGGGGGGGGGGTGTTCAGTGATGCCACAGTAGAGTCTGATGTTTTGAAGCAACCACTGGAGCAAAGAAAATTGGATGGTGATTCGATTGTCGGCCAGTGCATCAGTAAACTAAAACCAGCAGATTTTGATGGCCATATACAAGGGACAACATACAAAACGCAGTTTAAGACAGGCAGCAAACTACAATGGTTAGCCTGATATGGAAAAAGCAACTGCACTGATTTTGAGCCTGAGCGGGAAGTTTACAGATATTTTTCTTTCTATCCCAGAGGAAAAAGCAGAAGACTACAAGTATCTTATGCTGCTGTTTGATGGAGATGATCTAAAAGAATAACCTAAAGTGCTGCATTCAGCTACCCAGACAGTCTTTCCAGTAGCTATATGGCTAACCATACGCTGCAATTCCATATGTGAAGAACAGATACCAAGTTGATTTGCGATACACACACACACAGATAATATATGTGGCCAATAGGATAGTGAAAACAGTATATCCAATGTTAATGGTGGTTAAAGAACAATATTCAGGTGAGCAGCATCATGAAAGGTTTATGTGACCAAGCACACAATAACGTGATGGTCTGGTGAAAGGGAAGGACATACCCAGCGATAATGCAGGAATCTAAAATCAGACAGAATTCGTGACATATTTGCTAAAATTGTGAAGAGATTTAATGATGTGGTATACAGAATTAGAGTTCCACATGGCCAAATGATGATTGTTGATATCAATGACAGCACAATCTAGCGATTTCAAAACATCTGAAGAAATTCTTGCAACTGATCTTCAGAAACTTCAACACTTGGCGCCTAAAACTTAATATAAATAAGACAGAGGTCAGCTCTTTCCACCTAAACAATAGAAAAGCCCACTATAGACCTCAAATAAAATTCAGAGACCAATTACTGAAGTACAATCCTCATCCAAAATATCTAGGTGTGGTTCTGAACCGGTCACTGACATATATGAAACATATCCATAAAACAACGGCAAAAGTAAAAACTCAAAATAACATCCTTCACAAACTTTCAGGAATGTGTTGGGGAGGTCATGCTGCAGCTCTCAGAACATCAGCTCTTGCTCTGGTATACTCAACAGCTGAATACTGCATTCCAGTATGGATAAATAGCAGTCACAAGAAAAAGATCGGTGTTCGACTAAATGACACAGTGAAAACAATATCTGGAACTGTTAAATCTACACCTACAGACTGAATGCCTGTACTCTCTAACATCACTCCACGAAGTCTCCGAAAACAAGCAGCTTTAAAAAAGGAATGGCAGAAGTCCTTAAGTTATCCACACCTTCCAATTCATCAGGACTGCACACACAATGCTCCAAATAGACTAAAATCTAGATATTCAACATGTAAATTTGATCAAGAGTTGATCCAAAATAACTTCAATATAGGCGAAGCATGGTGTGCTGACTGGACAAATTCAAACCCCGACAAACATGCACTAATCCAAGAACTTACATGACAGCCTCCTGGATTCAACCTTCATAGGAAAACCCAGACGGCACTGAACTAAGTGAGAACAGATCACGGTAGATGCAACTACTGGATGGACAAGTGGGGAATAATAGAGAATCCTTCTTGTGACTATGGTAACTATGAGCAAACCATTCACCACATCACCATGGAATGCCCCCTCAGGAAATTCAGTGGTACAATGCATCATATTCAAGAAGCAATCACAGAAGCAATTGAATGGCTGCAACCATTGTACATCGGTCAGTAGGAATAGTTATATTTATTGTAATTTAATTTAGTTAATGTTTTTTTGTATTTCTTCTGCCATACAAAATAAATAAATCACTTGAATCTTTATTATTGTTATTATTTATTTAAAAAAGAGAACATTTCAGAGGAATTTGAAAAAAGTAGTGTCATTTAGGAGCTTTTATTTTAACACTAGCGGAGTTCCCGGTGTTGCCCGGTATAGTTGACGTAGATTTAACCGTACCCTATATTTATTCTCGCAAAACATTTGTACAAAGTTTCATAAAATACGGGGCAACTTTTTCGGAATTAAAGCAAACTTACATTCACCCGCCCCCTACCAAGAAACTGGTGGGCTGAAGTTTATTTGCACATATACTATTTTCATTCGTCCGAAAAGATTCATGTATATCAAGCTTCGATAATTTGGTTAAGAAATTTCATTACTACATTACTGAACAACCTTAGATTATGTTAAAAACTCACATTTGATTCAATTGCGAAGTGAATGGATATACTTGTGACTCGAAACTCCAGATCCTTTAACTCTGCAGATAAAATATCAAAAGTGAATCCCAAATAATATTATCGTAAACAGAAGACTAATGCTGAAGGCCAGAGATATTGTCCAGAGATCGTGCTTAAAGAAAAATTTTGTTGTTTTTACGGCTATCTATGTCGTTTAAAAATTGATATCCCAAATTAAAGGAAAGAATACTTCAAGCTATGGCTTTTAAAAATTGAATATATCGAATTAAAAGAAAGAATACTTAAAGTTTTGTTTAGTGTGCAAAATAGTTATTACTATAAGTTATCTTATTGCTTTATTTAAAGGCTATGGTCAGAGACATTGTGTTGTGTGTTTAGTGCGGAGTATGCGACATCTAGTGATTCCTCCTGTGGAATTTCTCACCATACGTTCAGAATTTCATTTAATGTTCCTACATTATTTAACGTTGAAACATAAGACATGCCAGACAAGTGAATTAAGATTCTAAGCTTTAAAACGGTGAAAACTCCATCAAAATCTGCTCCGTAGTTTCCGAGTTTTTGTACGACCAATGTCTGGTTTTCATTTTATAGATATAGATTAAGTATCCATTTACTAAATACATTTGCTATAAATGATTCTGCACAACTAAAAACCATAAAAATCTATCAAAGGGGGGTAACGAATGTAAATCTATAATTTAACAAAAATGAAGGCAGGAGAGCAGTAATGAAACACAAAGAAAAGAGAGAAAAATAAAAGTTTCAATATTTCAGGTAAATCCTTAGTCAATAACAATGGGAATAAATGTGCCAACACAATTCCTTTCACACTTACTGTTGCAGCAAACATATAAAAATAATTTTTTTTAGCTAGGACAAAACAAAGTTGTTTTCCCAAACTTCATGTTTTGTTCACATTTTAGAATCACAAATGACCTAGCCAAAAGAAGATTAGAAATTTTTGGCATTATAAAGGGTGCGACTGAAAGATTCCCGGTATAAGGACTCACCCACTGCTTGCCAACAGCCTCCGAAAGGAGGGCGGCAGAGCGGGCAGTGGCCCAGGGCACCTCTTGCCCTTGGGGTTGGAAAGGCGGATGAATCAGAAATGATCAACGACATGGGGATGCAGAAGGCAACGGGAAAGGGTATCCCGAGGACATGTAATCCACTCAAATTACATATATCATGATGGATTCTTCCTGAGTAAAATATTACAGAGGTAAAATAGTCCCTCAATCAGATCTCTGGATAGTGACTACTCAGGGAGGAGTCATCGGAATGGATAGAAACATTCAACAAGCCGGAGCATCGTATGTCAGAAGTTTGAATAGGGCAGGTAGAATAGAAAACTTAAAAAGGGAGATGGAACGACTTAAGTTGTTGGGATTAGTGAGATTAAATGTAAGGACACACAGGAATTGTGGTCTGGTGAATACAGGATAATTAGCACACAAGTTTTCAATGAAGTCACTGGTGTAAGATTTGTAATGAATGAGAGAATAGGGAAATGTGTGAGTTATTATGAACAGTTTAGTAACAGGATTATTTTGATGAGCTTAGAAACTAAGCCCGCTCCAACCACATTGGTACAAGTGTATATGCTCACGTCACAGGAAGATGACGAAGAAATAGAGAAAATATACACTGAAATTGATGAACTAATCCAATATGTGAAGGGGAAGGAAAATCTAATAATCGTGGGTGATTGGAATGCAACAGTGGGAGAAGGAAAAGAGGGGAATACTGTAGGATCTTTTGGTCTAGGAGAAAGAAGTGAGCGAGGAAGCAGGTTGTTAGAATTTTGTGAAAGATATAAGCTAGTCATCGCAAACACACTGTTTAAGAACGTAGCAAGAAGGATATACACCTGGAAGCGTCCAGGGGATAAAGGCAGATATCAGCTAGATTATATCATGGTCAAACAGAGATTCAGGAATCAAGTTCTAGAATGTAAAGTGTACCCAGGAGAAGACATAGATTCTGACCATAATTTGATAGTAATGAAGTGTACGCTAAAATTCTAGCGAATAAGGAAGGAATGTAAGCAGAACAGACTGGAAGTGAGTAAACTGAAACAATCTAACACGAGAGAAAAATTTGCAGAAATGGTAGACTTAGGTCTAAGAAATAATTCTGAAAGGAGCACAACCAAGGATGAATGTAATGCATTAAGACCGAACTAATGAAAGCTGGTAAAGAAACATTAGGCTTTAGGGAACAAGCTGCCCAAAAACCATGTATCACAGAGGGAATTTTTGAGCTGATGGATCACAGGAAAAGGCACAAAAGTGCTCAAGAAGAGAGCAGTACAGGCAATTTATAAATCAAATAAACAGGAAATGCTAAAAAGAAAAGGGTGAAGAAATAGAAAAGCAAATGGTCATAGGTAAAGTAGATGTTGCATATAGGAAGTTCAAACAGAATTTTGGAGAAATGAAGAATAGAGATGTAAACATTAAAGCTGCGAATGGGAAACCTCTTTTAAGCTCAGATGATAGAGCTAACCGATGGAAGGAATACATTGAGTAACTTTATGATGGGGACACCTTGAACAATAGCGTAATGGAAAAGGAAGGTGATGTCGACATTGAGGATTTAGGAGATCCTGTTTTAAGGACAGAATTTAATAGAGTTTTGAATGACTTGAAAGCAAATAAGGCAGTTGGGATTGATGGGATCCCTGCAGAACTTCTTAAATCTCTAGGAGAAGAAGGAATCGAAAGATTATTCAAGCTGATATCATAAAGTTACGAAACAGGAGAAATTCCAACTGATTTTAATAAAAATATCATCTTCACAATTCCGAAGAAAGCACAAGCTGACAAACGTGAGAATTATCACGTCATTAATTTAATATCACATACTTCAAAATTACTGACCAGAATAATATACAGAAGAATTGAAAAGGTAATAAAAGAGGTAGTGGTGAGGATCAGTTTGAGTTTAGGAAAAATCTTGGTATGAGGGAAGCAATTTTGGCTTAAAATTAATACTTGAGGGGCGGATCAAGTAAAACAAAGATACTTTTTTGGCGTTTGTTGATTTAGAAAAAGCTTTTGATAATGTTAGGTGGGACAAGATGTTCAAAACGTTAAAGTAGTCATGTCTTAAATATCGAGATAGAAGAATACTTTATAAATTATATATGAATCAAATAGCTATAATAAAAGTAGAGAAACATGAGAGACATGCATCAGTTAAAAAGGGTGTGAGACAAGGTTGTAGTCTATCCCCGTTAACATTAAACTTTTATGTAGAAGAAGCAATAAAGGAAATAAAAGAAAAAATTTCATGTGGCATAAGTGTTCAGGAAGAAAAAATCAGTATGCTAAGAATTGCTGATGACATTGCCTTGTTAGCAGAACAGGCTGAAGATGTGGCATGAACAAAATACTGAAGGAAGATTTTGGACTGAATATAAATCAAAACAAGACAAAAGTGATGAAATGTAGCAGAAATAATACCAATCAGAGCAGATTAAATATAAAAATAGGATCGGATGCAATAGGAGAAGTAATTATGTTACTTGGGAAGCGAAATTACAACTGATGGTAGAAGCAAGAGTGATGTTAAAAGCAGAATAGCACTAGCAAAAAGAACCTTAACCTAAAAGAGAAATCTTTTAGTTTCAAACATTGATCTGGGAATTAGAAAGAACTTTTTAAAACTCTATGTGTGGAACACAGCACTATAAGGTAGCGAAACATGGACTGTAGGAATACCGTAAAGAAGGAAAATTGAAGCATTTGAAATGTGGTGCTACAGAAGAATGCTGAAAATTAAGTGGACAGACAAAGTAAGAAATGAACGAGTTTTATAAATGAACGAGTTTTGGAAATGATGGGTGAGGAAAGAAGTTTGTGGAAGAAGCTTACAGAAAGAAGAGACAGGCTGGTAGGTCATATTTTGAGACATGGTGGATTAGTTAATTTGTTAGTGTTAATGTGTTAGTTGAAGGTAAGAACTGTAGAACAAGACATGCCTGTTCGACATCAAGGTCATTAGAAGCGGGGAAGGACTGGGGGGGGGGGGGGGGCAAGGAATGGGAAGAAATTCAGCCAAGGTGTTGTGAAGGAACCAGATTTCTCCTGGAGTGATTTCAGAAAACCATGGAAAACAAATCTGGATGGTCAGACGGGGATTTGAACCTGCATCCTCCCGAATGCAAGAACTGACCAAACAACTGAATATTTTATGGGTAAAGACAGAAAAAAAAATTGTAACAAAATAGCAATACAAATGAATGTCAGTGATAAGGAAAATAGGCATCATGCATAAAGTAACAGCACACAAGACAAAGCCATTAAAACAATGATACAAGAAGAAAAATGTAATCAAATACATTGTAGATCAAGTGGCTAGCAAATACTGTATCAGCTTTGCAGAAGTAACAGAACAAGTCAATGATGAGATAAATGATATTTGGCATATAATTTTTAAAAGTCTCTTCAACAAATAAAATTAAAGAAGACCATAACTAGCTGCATTTCAAACCAATATCTAATTAATTTAAAAGAGAAAGAAAATCCATCATTTGTACAATCTGGAGGCAGAAGCGATACAGCAATACAAAACCAGAAGAGCAATTCAAATAAACAATAATTCAGGTCATGACAATTTAACATAAAATTTAAAAAGAGCTTGCCAGATTCTGAACTGACAGTGTGAAACATTTTATTAAGAGAAAATTTTTAGAAGTTTCGCAATACATTTTTGTACAGTCTACAATATTATTCTGGTTATCTGCAAGTCATTTTTCAACTTCATGAAATATTCATGTATTTTTAAAAACAGCATGGGAACTACAAATTAATTATATTTACTACCATGCATTTCTAACATAAATTATTCAGCTTTTCATTCTATTTTATTTAATATCAATACAATAATAATATAAGAAAATTTCAATTTTATACAGGTAATTAAACTGTTTTCAACTGTGTGTTAGCTTGACAATATCATATAAATACACAGAAATATCACACTACATTATATACTAATTCCATTCTCTGCTACTTGTTTCAGTATAAGATCAGTCTACAATTAATTTTAAGATTTTGATTCATTTTAAGATAGTATAATATAGTTTGTAAAAATTAAGTTACGTGTCAAAAATACTTAATCTTGCTGTTCTAACCATAGCATCTCAAAAATCTAGTTTTTAAATATAGTGCTAACAGCTAATACAGTAAAAGAATTATGATTTCACACCAAATGCACAGTAATTATTCACCCAGACAAAATTGAGAATAATGATCAAGGGAACATACTGAAACCAATCAAATTATCTAGAGCAGTACACGAAAAACCTTCACAAAATTTACCATCTAACATACCAGTTCCCAATATGACATACTATTGTCAATATTTTGCAATTTATACTATCAGTATTATTTCATACAGCCAAATGAGAGTTCCAATAAATGAGGCAGAGATTTTAAAATTCGAATATAGAATACATAAACTAATTAACAAAGGAGAAAGGTATATTTCAAAATGCATTTTTGATGTTTCTTTAGAATTGAACTTTCAGACATTACACTAAAAAAAAAAAAAAAAAAAATCTTTCAGATAAATAAATCACTTGTACACACATTTTTCACTTCTTACTTTATATGATGTCTTATTTTCATATCTTCTTACTATATGGTGGAATACACTTGAAATGTTTATACTTCAGAAGGAAAATTCCTTCTTATTGAAATGTGCACCGTATATGAGTTTTTAAATAAAAATTACAGAATTTTGTATGCACTTTTTTTAGCCTTTAGAACTATATTTCCTATTTCACTTGTAGTGATTTAAACATATACAAACCTTGTGTCTTCACTCTTTTTGTTCCATTTGCTTCTTGATCTGTTGGACGCTTATCACCTTCTCCAGCAAATGGTAACAGTGAAGCAATTAAATTTGCCAAGTAGTGTGTTTGGTGATTTTTTTAATTTTTTTTTTTGAAAGGTGATATGGAAAAAAACAAAACATTTATATAAGCAAATGAAACACAAATTTATTCATGTTCATGCAAAATTCAGCAATGATCATTCTCAACTGAAACATAAATATGCATGCTATATAAACTTAAGCTCAGTTAACAGATATCTCGAGCAGCAACACTGAAAAAATAAAGATCATAATATGCTTCATATCATCTTAAACAATATAATTTAATATAACGTACATGAAATTAAATGAAGTACGATAGTACTTATTTATATAAGGAATACTACATAATTCCCAGTGAAAATAAAAACTGAAGTGCACTATAGAATTGAGAGAATTTATGATGATTCTGTTTTAATTTAATTCTTAGGTACCTCAATTTTGGTTTAGCTTCAGTTATTAAATCTATTGAAGCATTTAAAATAAAACCTTTAGAATGTAAATCATTAATGAAATCTATCTTCAAGGAGTGAACTGCAACAGGATGAGGCATTTTTCGACTTCTACTATACTTCCAGAACAAACAATGTAGTAGTATTCCTTAAATATATTTCCTCAAGGTGATAACACAATATCTTAAAACTAAGAATAACCATAATCTTTTTTAGTAAGACATATGTGTAGATTTATTAACAAACACAACCGCAAAAACTGGTTTGTTCAGATAAGTTTTCTGTCTGTGTATAACAACACAAGAAAATTGTACACAGTATGGAATTATAACAGAGTGAACTTTAAAAGCAATAAACATCTTTCCTCTTCAGCAAATAAGCAATTGCTGTAAGTGAAGGGTAAATACAGACAGTGATCTGAGACAAATCAATTTAGCAGGAATTATTCTACAGCATGAGGCAAAAACAGCAGCTGTCAACCGTAAAGTGATTAGGATTTTTAATTACTCATCCTTTAAAAGTATATTGAATCTTTAGCAAACATAATTTAAAATTGGCACAGGGCAGTTGCAGAAATACATACTTCATAAGTTACTAAAAGCAACACTCTCCTATTTATGGATATGGATAAACTTTAGAATAGGCACGTAAAAGTAATGTGATATTTTTGTCATCAGTCTCTCAATTGGTTTGATAAAAATAATAACCCATTCTTTTTACCAGTGACTACCATAAAAATTTAAAACATCTGCATCAAATTTTTACTTGTTCCATTCCTTCCGAGTGAAAAACAGAACCTTCAACTTCTGAACCTTTTAACTTTAAAATTATTTAATTGCATAATTCTTTAGTTCTTGTTAATCTTAAAACAATTATAACACAAAATTTTGAAGAAAAAAAAAACATGGACTGTAAAAATAATTAGAGGAGCTATAGTGGAGATTACAGAAAATATTTCATTTTGATATCCTTCAGGTGTATCACATGAAAACTGGCCACTACCCATTGTAAAAATGTTTTAATATTATTTTTTATTACATGACTGGTGGAAGCTGTTGCTAGAAAACAATTAAAAATGCCATTCCCTCATATTAAACTTCTTTCAAAATCTACAGCAATTTGTAGCCTGCTTAAGTTTACAAAATATTATTTGTATCTTTCGATTGACAATTTTTGGTCATTAACAACATTTTTATATAGTAAATTTTTCAAATGATTTTTTTTGTCTGGTTTATATAAGCAATTTGAAAGACAATTTTGCAAAACATATAATCAACTCTATTTATTTAAAAAAGGATTTACTTTTTTTTAGTGAATTCAATCTAAAATTAAATCAGTGTAAGGAACCTTCAGAGTGAGAGAGAAGTGCCTAATGTCGTGGGATGCCTACTAATATTGTTTGGGGTCCTTTCTTACCTGGTGAAGTGCAGCAATCTCGCATGGCACTGACTAAACAAGTTGACGCGATTCCTATGAAGAAATATTCAGCAATGCTTCCTTAATACCTGTCTCGAATTGCAAAAGTGTTGTCAATGTAGGATGTCATACACAAACTGACCTTTCAATCATGTGCCAAATATGTTCAATTGGATTTATATCTGGTGATCCATGTGGGCAAACCAATTGCTAGAAATATCAAGAATATTCCCAAACCAATCACGAATGATTTTGGCCTGGTAACATTATGCATTGTCATTCTGGAATAGTTGTTCGGGAACAGGAAATCCATTAATAACTGCAAATGGTCTCCAACCAACTCAACATAACCATTAAAAGTAAATGTTTGGTTCAGATTGACCAGAGGTCCCAATCCATGCCATGTAAACAGCCCATACCAGGACGGAACCACCACCAGTTTGAGCATTACCTTCCTGACAGCCTGGATCCATGGCCTCATCAGAACTACCATCATCTCTAACTGGAATCTATGAACACAACCTTCTTCCAGTCATCTAGGGTCCAACAACTATGGTCACGAGCTTGGGAGAGGCACTAGAGTTGATAGTGATTTGTTAGCAAAGGCACTCACATTGGTCTTCTGCTGCCACATTCAAATGCCAAATTTCACTGCACTGTCTGCATGTAAAGGCATTCAACATTAAGTGTTGCTGTTCTTGGAAGCACTACTGCCTGTCTGTCAACAATGACATGTCTCAATCTTTAAGTAGGTGGCCATGGCAGGTGGTAATGCCGTAAATTGCAGATTCACAGTAGATTGTTGACACTGTGAATTAAGGAAAGATGAATTCATGAACAATTTCCAAAATGGAATGCCACATGTGTCTAACACCAACTAGCATTCCATATTCAGTCATGCACCCATAATCATGTCAGAATACCTTTCACATGACTGAAGAGAATACAAAAGAAAGCACTAACATGGCATGGTAAGTTTATATGTTTCCTCTGTGGTGTTACTGTCATCTAGATATTTGCATCCTTCTATCTTGTGAATTTTAGCACTTCAGTGAATAAATCTATAGATTCCTGTGTCTGTTTCTTTGCTCTAACATTGTGCAAAAACAATTACATGGATCTTGATATGGGTTTCCACAGTTTGAAAGCTTAGAACCTAAGTTAAAATTTAAGATTCTTCGTGACTTGGCATCAAAGCAATAAAAGAAAAAACATACTTAACCTCACAAGATATGCTGTACAGATTCATAACACAATTCATGGGTTCATGCTACATCAAATATTAGTATAAAAATATTATACAAGTTTGTTCATTACTACTATTCATGGTTCGTTAGGAAAAAATTATTTTATAAGAAATCGTGGGATTAAATATTGGTTTTTCATGACAACAGTTTTTTCAATTTTAATCTCTGGATTCTGTACATATTGCGATCAACTATTTCTCTTTGTATTTTACTCTTCAGATTGTGCAAATATTATTGTTGATTTTTCCTCTTTGTATTGTTTATAATAATACGGTTACAGTTTTAAATTCAAACAGCAGTTTACAGGAAAGACAAGACTGGATTTGATAAAGAAAATGTTCACCTCAAAATTACACATTTGGTAAAGATAACAATACAAAACACGTTAGAGAAAAATATACATGGTTCACAGTGAGATGACAGGCACCACTTCACAAAAATGTTTTTTTCTTTACGTCTGTGAAATGTGAGGCTTGAGCAGGTATATAGTGAGTAATTCTGGTCACAGCTGTGTATCAATTAGGGATTGCAATCCAGCAAAACAGGATCCCACAATCCTGCACCATTAGACAGTCTAGCAGATCCTGCGCAAATTAAGCAGATGCACAATCTGCAAAATGCAGCGAAATCATGAGTCAGTCTGTGAGACTCGCTGCTCCATCATTTTTTTCCGGCTACACTCTGTCTCTACCAGATGTAACCCACTTTTTGCCTGTAATCTTGCAGCTGGCATTTGACTCATATGAACAATTGTTTGTTTTTGTTAACCTTCGTTATTCGTAAGTAAATAGAACCACTTTTACGTATTCATTAAAACTTCGTGTTTTGAGAACACATTTCTAAAATTTGAGTATGTTGTGTATTTAGTACAATTTTCTTACTATATAATAGGTATTTTTTATGTGTTGCACACGTCATCTGTATTTGCAGATAAAGTATTCGAGACAACTTTCTGTATTTGCGGCTCAAAATTTGATTTTCATTGATACGAAACTAGTGTTATTGTAATTTTAACGATTGCATACCTATTTATCAAAAGGCAATTGTATATCCTTTGACTTATTGTTGTCTCGATTGCCACCTTAATGTATATGAAACACATGATCTTTGACGAAAGCTGCCTTCTTACATGTGCCACTCTGGCTTTCGGTTAATTCCTCTTGGGATGATTTGGTCAATCACTAAATAATTTTAGAGTGAATAGCATGTGTCCTTTCAACTCGTTATTATTTCGACTAAAGGAAAAAAGTTGTAATGAATTCTTCATGGGTATTTTGTCAAACTGTGTTGTAAAAACACCATACTTTGACGGCTGTCTCCGCCCTTGCTCAGGTATGAAATTTTATGTTTCTAAAATGCAATCTGGTAATACATCCTTGAGGACTTCATTGCAATTATACACTAAGATTCTACTTTCTTACATAAAAAATTCATTTCCACTCTACAAAAGTCACTTAAAGTAAAACTAAAATACTTGACAATTTACATCTTGATGAGTAGTTTCTTTTAATAACAATGAATCCTTTATAAGATCAATCAAATAATGAATCCCATAAAAACAATTCTTGTAAAAATAGACCAAGTATCGTGCTTGTGCAATGACAAAAAGTTATGAGATCTTGTTCTGAGCTAAGTCTACACTTTACAGAGTATATTCACTTCACTTTGTGAAATACAATGCTTCCTCTCGGTGTTACAGATCATTTATTTAGAGGCAGGAAAAAAAAAACTCTGTTGACTTGGCCATTATGCAAACAATGTTTTCAAACTGATGTGATTTATTGTAAGGTACATGATATGACCTAATACTGAATATTTTGCATTATTGATTATTTAAAGATTGGTTTAGATTTTTTTAAAAATATTCTTAAGACTGGCTAAAAAAAATAATGTCATTTTGCCAATTAAAATATAGTATTGTTAACTGTTAATTTTTATCATTTAACATTAAAATTGATTTATTGATTTAATTAAAAGATATTTATTATTTAATTTGTTAACACTTTAAATGATTGTGTTTTAAAAATATGCATTGAAAAACTACACACTTTTCATCTGGTTTAGAAGAGATTGGGAAAAATGTGAAGCTCATACATGTTTAAAAGGGAAAAATACTTGATACCTCAGTTTAAGCATATAATTACTGCAAATTAGGAAAACCACAAAACACACAAAAATAACTACTATGAGAAAAAGTTTTAAAATAAACTCAAAAAATATGACTGCTGAGGGTGAAAAGATAATAAAAAATGTTCTGCCAATGTCCTAAAATGAAAAAAAATTGAACAGTAGATTTTGGACTTTATGGTTTGTGATTAGTGATGATCCGATACCATCAAAGTACCGATACCTACTTAAATGAGTAGTATTCAAATTTTCTTACAATACTTACTCATATGAGTACTGCAAAAGTATCGATACTTTTTTTAATTAATGTCGAAATAAAAAAATATATGTTAATGTTGCTAAATTAATTATTTTATTTGCCTAGTGTAATAAAATCAAATAACACTCAGTAATCATTTTTATTTACTCATTCAAATTATAATAAAGCTCACATTGTAAGCAAACTTTGAAGGTTTCGTCTTATCTTTAAATATTTATTTACTATAGTTTTAACACTTTTAAACAATAAAATTCCACTTTTGGAAGGTTTCCCAAAAAAGCAATTGTTCCAAAAAAGTTGGTTTCTTTTGATTGTCATTGTTTCACCCGCATTAGAAAACAAACATTCACTCAATACTGACGTTGCTCCGAAAATAAGATACTTTGTGTGTATTTATACAGACAAGGAAATATAAGTTTCATTTCTTCCCATTCTGTAAATGGGTTGCTTTTTAAAGACATTACAGTGTTTGACAAGTAGAGAGAGACTTTGTCACTACTGTGCGTTTTCTTTGTGATGTTTCCAGAAGTACTAAATACTGTATTCAAAAATTCATTTACTGATGAAAATAAGGATAGTATTCCCGTCTTCCCACGCCATGTCAAGTTGGTGATGGAATAATTATGAATAGATACTGCAGGTATCATTAAGCAATTAGAGCTCCTGAAGTGGGGAAAACCACCGGGCCCGGATGGAATTCCAGTAAGAGTATTTTCAGCGTATGCGGCGGAAATCGGGCCATTTCTGTCTGATATATTCAATAAATCATTAGAAGAGCGAAAAGTACCTTCCGACTGGAAAATCGCGCAAGTAACTCCGATTTTCAAGAAGGTGATCAAAGTGACCCTGGGAAACTACAGTCCAATATCTATAACATCTGTTTGTAGTAGAGTTATGGAGCATATTATATGCTAGAACATCATGAATTTTCTACATGAAAATAATTTGCTTACAACAAATCAACACGGATTTCGGAAGAAAATATCATGTGAAACACAGCTGGCCCTATTTACACACAACGTAATGAAAGTTATTGATGCAGGTTCACAAGTAGATGCAATTTTTTTAGATTTCCAGAAAGCCTTTGACTCTGTGCCACACAAACACCTTTTAGCGAAGTTTCGAGCATACGGTATATCGGATCAGCTTTGTGAATGGATCATGGATATAACTGGTCAGTCACAGTATGTTGTCGTTGAAGGAGAAAGTTCTTCTAATCTAGATGTTACATCGGGTGTACCTCAAGGAAGTGTAATAGGACCATTTCTTTTCTTAATTTTCAAACAATCTCGGAGACAAAGTGAAGATCATTTTTAGATTTTTTGCTGATGATGCGGTTATTTATAGGGAAGTAAGGAATTTGGCCAATTGCTTAGAAATTCGTCATGATCTGGATGTTATTTTGGCTTGGTGCGCTGAGTGGCAACTTACTACTAAATTGTAAGAAGTGCAAGACAATGAGCATAACTAAAAACGAATCCAATTGTTCAGAAATACGAGTTAAACAATACAGTTATTGATATGGTCGGATTTCTAATAAAATTTGGGAGTAACAGTACAAAGGAACATGAAATAGGGACATACACATTAATTCGTTAGTAGGTAGAGCTAATTCTAGGCTGCGATTCATAGGTAGAATCTTGAAAAATTGTAATGAACGAACAAAGGAGATAGCGTACAAATCTCTTGTGCTGTCCACATTTAGATTATTGTTGTGCCATTTGGGACCCTGTTTCGTAAGGGATTGATCAAAAGTATAGAGAAAGTACAGAGAAGAGCTGCTCGATTCGTGACCGCTTGCTACAGTCCTTATGAAAGCATCACAGAACTGATTAGTAGACTTAGGCTTGGGAGTCTCTGGTAGATAGACGACAGCACGTTTCGTTTAAACTTATTGGTAAACATGTGTACTCCCACTTTCACTTACTGAGTGCAGTGAAATACTTCTTCCACCAACCTATTTGAGCCGGAATGACAGGAAAGATAAGATTAGAGAAATAAGGTGCCGCACTGATTCTTATATGAATTGTTTTTTCCCTCGTACCATTAGGGATTGGAATGCACAAGAAAGAGATTAGCTTTGGTGCTGAGTACCCTCTGCCACCCACGATTTTGTGAATTGCAGAGTAGATGGAGATGCAGAAGTGATATTACTGTGAAACGTTAGCTGAAGCAGCTCTTCTTCCGATTCACATGGGCTATTTAGTTGCTTATAAACCATATCATTTAGTTTTTGTGTGGGGCTGCGCGGAAGCGGACCATTGGCGATGTATAGCGAAATAGGGACCTAAAACAAACTCTTTGAGATTAGATTGCGTATTCTACGACTGATTTTGTTTATTTTTCAATGCTACCAACTTGATGTCAGTAGGAAATTAATTTCACAGGCGTGACTGAGTGGCGCAGCAGGGATGACGCATTTAGAATTTAACACCGGGAGCATTTCAATACTTTTGATCCGATACAAGTACTTTTGATCCGATACAAGTACTTTTCATCCAATACCGAGTAAGTATCAAATGAATTAATTCGAATACGAAAAGTACTTGGTATCGAAATAAAGTATCGAGTACTTACTCGTATTTACTTGTATCGGATCATCGCTATTTGTGATTTCAAGAAAATTCCACATATACTCCACAAGCAACCAGAATTATATCATTCTTTTTTGCAGCAGTAGGGTTTTACAGCATGGTTTGCAGATTGACAACATGGCACAAATCTCAGAAGGTGGGCTATATGCAAGATATTTCAGATGAATTCGACAAGGGAAGCCACGTTGATAGTGTACCACTAGATCTTACTAAGGCATTTCACAGAGCGAGCCATAAAATGGTTTTAAATAAACTGAAAACTGTTGGAATGCATGAAAAAGTTACTTGCTAGGTAGAGGATTTCTTAAAAGCCAGAAAGCAAAGTGTTAAAGTGGGAAAAAGAGGCGGAAGTAAATATGGGATTACCACAGGGTAATGTATTGGGATTATTGCTGTTCGTTATTTAAATGAATGATTGTGTTGATGGTTTACAGTCAGAATTTAGGGGTTTGCAGATGACATAAAAGTATATAATAGGATCAAAACATGAGCAGACTGAACAGCTGCTGGGTGACCAGGATAGAGCTTCTAAATGGGTAGATCAATATGGAATGAAGGTATATGCCAAGAAGAGTCAGCTTATTAGGTACACAGAAAAAACTAAAGATTGTTTGTGATTATAGGGTGGGTTCAGCATTGCTTGTGAAGGTCTGAAGGGTAAATATCTTGGGATAACATTTGATAATAAACTCAATTGAGATGAGGACATTGGGCAGGTGGTTGGAGAAGGTACAAAATCTTACAATTACTGGAGAGGGTGATGAGAGGATGTACCAGAGAAG
Source organism: Vandiemenella viatica (assembly GCA_031002005.1). Lineage (NCBI taxonomy): Eukaryota > Metazoa > Arthropoda > Insecta > Orthoptera > Morabidae > Vandiemenella > Vandiemenella viatica. Next base: position 39,083,799 of record JARYHS010012519.1, on the reverse strand, counting down.
TTAGGGAGTTGGGTAACAAAAATTTGGTCAGACCATTGGTTGAATATGGTAATGTAGTTTGGGACCCACATTTTGGTTATCAAATACAGTACTTGGAGGGCGTGCAAAGAAGAGCAGCCAGATTTGTTTGTGAAAATTATCACAGGACCCACTGGAGGACAAAGAGAACGGTGAAGAGATTGCTGGGAATTTACAGACATATGTTGGTGACAGGGCTTGGTAGAATATTGGTCAAAGAATTAAGAATAGTGCATGGAAGGGGAAAGATGACCATGACCCGGCATTCGATTTCATGCACAAGGGAGTGGGAAAATTTTCTTTTGTTGTTAAGGGTGTCAGGGATTGGAACAAATTACAAGTGAAGTGATGAATAATTTACCCAACATGCTGAAGGAATTTAAAATTAAAATTTGTCTATCATAGAATTAGATGGAAGAGGATTTTAACACTCAAGTTATACAAGATAATTAAAAATTATAAGGAAAGGGAAAATGACTCATCACTCACCAACTTTGGTGATTGACGAGTCATTTTCCATTTCCTTGTAATTTATATTGCCTAAAGCAGTTTCCTTTGTTTAATTACAAGATAATTAAAAAATAAAATAAAAAGAGGAAATCAGTGTATGCTCCACTGCAATTAAGTTAATAAAAAATAAGAAAATACTTTCTAACACCACTGAAATTAAGGCTGGAAGCATATCAAAAAAATTGTAACTTTTTTTTAACCATGTTACTCAATTTTATTAGAGGAATAAACCCCAACCCCGTTTTAAAAAATCTTACATATAAGTTGTGTTTTTTAATCCATTCTCAAGGTAAAAGATTTGCACTGTTTCATCAGCGATTAGTTCCTCCCATACAAAAGAACAAAATTTTCATTCGATATTCCCAACATTGACATACACTTTCATACCTTAATATAAGTGTGGTTAACTCATTTGTGGGAGTAGTTATGCAATGATTTTAGATTTTTTGAAGAAATTCAATAAGCACAAATTTCAATGAGTCTGGTAGTATCCATTTTTAATGAAGTTCATAAATCCTTGAACTTTTATTTTTATTGAAATTTCATAGTTCAGGCAATCACACTATCTGGTGATATTAATGTTGAAAGGAATGATAAAGTAAACCTGTCACTTACCAGGAAATAGGCAGCTTCCAGAAATTTATTATATTTGCATGTGAAACCAGAATAGGTATTCTGGGAGCACCCTAGCTATCGGCAGTCTTCCTAGAGTTACTGTGTTACACAGACATGTTATGCAGGGGCAAAACTATCTCCCCATAATGTGAAATATTTAGCAGATTACTTAAAAAAGCTTTTGGTTTCCTCCTTTTCCCTGTGTGAACTCTTCTGAAGCAAACAGCATGCCTGGGTAATAATTTGAACTTTGGGATTTATAAAAGTTAACTTGTTTCCTTATTACATGTTTGTAATATTGGACAAAGATTGTTGATGTGAACTGTTCTAATTTGGACTTTCAAAACCTCGAATTCCCAATCAAAGTCTGATAAATGTCTTGATTCAATACTGCTGTGAGTAGGACATTTAAAACAGTTCATTAAACTTTCAGTTGATAATTGGCTATAAACGTAAAATTTTAGTCATTCTGTTAATCTCTAACTTCCAGTTTAAATATAAATGATTCTAGAATTGAAGTTATTACATTCTCATGCTCGGTAGAATAAAAGTCATTGGTTGTTTCTATAGCTAGTATGACAAATAATTTTCAGTATTTTTCCGCTGTAGGCTTCTACAAATTGTTCTTCATTTTATATTCAGCACAAAATCTCATTAGTAACAAGAGATAACCAGCAACAAATAGTTGAAACTAGGATAGCGGGAAACACTCCAAATGCAGCCGCAGCGCCTACAGGCAGGTGACGTCACTAAAGCGATCTCCAATCCCAGAGCGTTTTCTGTCACGTGATAAGAGGCAAGAAAATTTGATTTTTATTTCACTTTTTTAATTAAAAACAATCCATCTTTAAAAATTTAACAAAAATGGCTTCCTTAGTTATTAATCTACGCGAATGACTACAATTTGTAATATAATATGAGTACTGTCAAATAGCCTATTACAGAGTTTTCCTTTTTTATTTTGTGATTCTCCTTTTGTCAAATTAAACTATAAAATGTATTAATAGGCAGAATTGATGGTGACCAGGCTAGAACAATTTTTTCCCCATGCACTTCAAGTAATTTATGTAATACACAACACCCTGGGTTGACAAAATAGGCAGCACATTAAAAAATCAGACCACGTGATCAGAGCAATATGGAACTGAATTAACCTACTCATTAATTTATGGTGTTGAGAAAATAATGCCACAAGTCCTTACTTATGTTTGCAGAAGATGAATCTCATAGTTAAGTCACCATCAGCGCCCACATTCAACAGTGCCAAGTGAAACAGAATTTCATATTGATAAGAAAAGAAAGGGAAATTAACCCACCACATACCAAAGTGGACGGATTGCGATGAGAGAACACTAATGCTGACAAACAAACAACACAATATTTCGGCATATGCTTGCTCACAAATAGAAAAAACGGGCCATTAGGCTCGGAACGTGTGTGCACACCGAACGTTACCTAATGACTCAATGAGTCATTAGGTAACGTTCGGTGTGCACACACGTTCCGAGCCTAATGGCCCGTTTTTTTCTATTTGTGAGCAAGGCATATGCCGAAATATTGTGTTGTTGTTTGTCAGCATTAGTGTTCTCTCATCGCATCCGTCCACTTTGGTATGTGGTGGGTTAATTTCCCCTTTCTTTTCTTATTTATATCGCCTAGAAGCCGCTTCCATTTTCCTTAGTTGCATCAGAATTTCATATTGGTAATTTCTATTTTTAGGCAGGAATTTTTAAAAACTGGCAGGTGGTTATCCTTCTGGAAACTGGATCACCAGGCCGAGAATCAATTTGCTATTTTTTGGCAACATTGATTGATATATGAATTTCCATTATGTACCATCAATCGTGTTATTTGATTCCCATAAATATGTTAACCAAGATATAATAATTTAAAAAAAGATCTACAACAAACAGAAAAATTGTGAAAAATAGAAGGGGATGCTTGTGGAACCTACCATATAAGTGAAAAATCAGGTATGTATAGAGCATGAGAAACCTTCTTTTTTAATTATGTTTTTACAGCTCCTAAAGGTTGCCATTGGAGACAATGAGGATTAGTGATTAAGAACAGGGAGGAACCAAGGTATGGCCTTTTGAAAGATTTATCCCAGCATCATGTGAATGCTGGGATAAATCTTATCTGGGATAAATGACTGCATTTCTCAATCACATCACAATTAATATTGAATGTCATTCCATACAAATGCAGAAAACAAACGATTACACACTGTTGCTCTGGATGATGCTTCCATCTGGTTGAATCATCCCCAAGTAACCAAAGCTTTTAAAATCTCACCAAGTTTCTACTTGCTTCCATTCCAAGAAAAGAACTATGAGATCTTAGAACCTGAATTTACCTTATAGTGTGTATTTCTTCAGAAAGGAGGCTTCTTAACAGAGGGGAAAGATGAATTGATGGCTGTATCAGAATGAGGAGAAACACCAGCATCCTCAAGATGAGAGAACTACTGCCAGTAACGATGGCACATCCAGTACAGTGAAGAAATTGAAAGCCATGGAAGAGGTATTGGGTTAGCAGGCGCAGC
>JARYHS010012519.1:38946442-39079111 GCA_031002005.1 Vandiemenella viatica | reverse complement strand
TACTAAATACATTTGCTATAAATGATTCTGCACAACTAAAAACCATAAAAATCTATCAAAGGGGGGTAACGAATGTAAATCTATAATTTAACAAAAATGAAGGCAGGAGAGCAGTAATGAAACACAAAGAAAACAGAGAAAAATATAAGTTTCAATATTTCAGGTAAATCCTTAGTCAATAACAATGGGAATAAATGTGCCAACACAATTCCTTTCACACTTACTGGTGCAGCAAACATATAAAAATAATTTTTTTTAGCTAGGACAAAACAAAGTTGTTTTCCCAAACTTCATGTTTTGTTCACAGTTTAACATCACAAATGACCTAGCCAAAAGAAGTTTAGAAATTTTTGGCATTATAAAGGGTGCGACTGAAAGATTCCCGGTATAAGGACTCACCCACTGCTTGCCAACAGCCTCCGAAAGGAGGGCGGCAGAGCGGGCAGTGGCCCAGGGCACCTCTTGCCCTTGGGGTTGGAAAGGGCGGATGAATCAGAAATGATCAACGACATGGGGATGCAGAAGGCAACGGGAAATCACTGCATTAAAGACCCAAAGGGTATCCCGAGGACATGTAATCCACTCAAATTACATATATCATGATGGATTCTTCCTGGGTAAAATATTACAGAGGTAAAATAGTCCCTCAATCAGATCTCTGGATAGTGACTACTCAGGGAGGAGTCATCGGAATGGATAGAAACATTCAACAAGCCGGAGCATCGAATGTTAGAAGTTTGAATAGGGCAGGTAGAATAGAAAACTTAAAAAGGGAGATGGAACGACTTAAGTTGTTGGGATTAGTGAGATTAAATGTAAGGACACACAGGAATTGTGGTCTGGTGAATACAGGATAATTAGCACACAAGTTTTCAATGAAGTCACTGGTGTAAGATTTGTAATGAATAAGAGAATAGGGAAATGTGCGAGTTATTATGAACAGTTTAGTAACAGGATTATTTTGATGAGCTTAGAAACTAAGCCCGCTCCAACCACATTGGTACAAGTGTATATGCTCACGTCACAGGAAGATGATGAAGAAATAGAGAAAATATACACTGAAATTGATGAACTAATCCAATATGTGAAGGGGAAGGAAATCTAATAATCATGGGTGATTGGAATGCAACAGTGGGAGAAGGAAAAGAGGGGAATACTGTAGGATCTTTTGGTCTAGGAGAAAGAAATGAGCGAGGAAGCAGGTTGTTAGAATTTTGTGAAAGATATAAGCTAGTCATCGCAAACACACTGTTTAAGAACGTAGCAAGAAGGATATACACCTGGAAGCATCCAGGGGATACAGGCAGATATCAGCTAGATTATATCATGGTCAAACAGAGATTCAGGAATCAAGTTCTAGAATGTAAATGTACCCAGGAGAAGACATAGATTCTAACCATAATTTGATAGTAATGAAGTGTACGCTTAAATTCTAGCGAATAAGGAAGGAATGTAAGCAGTACAGACTGGAAGTGAGTAAACTGAAACAATCTAACACGAGAGAAAAATTTGCAGAAATGGTAGACTTAGGTCTAAGAAATAATTCTGAAAGGAGCTCAACCAAGGATGAAAGTAATGCATTAAGACTGAACTAATGAAAGCTGGTAAAGAAACATTAGGCTTTAGGGAACAAGCTGCCCAGAAACAATGTATCACAGAGGGAATTTTGGAGCTGATGGATTACAGGAAAAGGCGCAAAAGTGCTCAGGAAGAGAGCAGTACAGGCAATTTATAAATCAAATAAACAGGAAATGCTAAAAAGAAAAGGGTGAAGAAATAGAAAAGCAAATGGTCATAGGTAAAGTAGATGTTGCATATAGGAAGTTCAAACAGAATTTTGGAGAAATGAAGAATAGAGATGTAAACATTAAAGCTGCGAATGGGAAACCTCTTTTAAGCTCAGATGATAGAGCTAACCGATGGAAGGAATACATTGAGTAACTTTATGATGGGGACGCCTTGAACAATAGCGTAATGGAAAAGGAAGGTGATGTCGACATTGATGATTTAGGAGATCCAGTTTTAAGGACAGAATTTAATAGAGTTTTGAATGACTTGAAAGCAAATAAGGCAGTTGGAATTGATGGGATCCCTGCAGAACTTCTTAAATCTCTAGGAGAAGAAGGAATCGAAAGATTATTCAAGCTGATATCATAAAGTTATGAAACAGGAGAAATTCCAACTGATTTTAATAAAAATATCATCTTCACAATTCCGAAGAAAGCACAAGCTGGCAAACGTGAGAATTATCACGTCATTAGTCTAACATCACATACTTCAAAATTACTGACCAGAATAATATACAGAAGAATTGAAAAGGTAATAAAAGAGGTAGTGGTGAGGATCAGTTTGAGTTTAGGAAAAATCTTGGTACGAGGGAAGCAATTTTGGCTTAAAATTAATACTTGAGGGGCGGATCAAGTAAAACAAAGATACTTTTTTGGCGTTTGTTGATTTAGAAAAAGCTTTTGATAATGTTAGGTGGGACAAGTTGTTCAAAATGTTAAAGAAGTCACGTCTTAAATATCGAGATAGAAGAATACTTTATAAATTATATATGAATCAAGTAGCTATAATAAAAGTAGAGAAACATGAGAGACATGCATCAGTTAAAAAGGGTGTGAGACAAGGTTGTAGAAGAAGCAATAAAGGAAATAAAAGAAAAAATTTCATGTGGCATAAGTGTTCAGGGAGAAAAAATCAGTATGCTAAGAATTGCTGATGACATTGCCTAGTTAGCAGAACAGGCTGAGGATGTGGCATGAGCAAAATACTGAAGGAAGATTTTGGACTGAATATAAATCAAAACAAGACAAAAGTGATGAAATGTAGCAGAAATAATACCAATCACAGCAGATTAAATATAAAAATAGGATCGGATGCAATAGGAGAAGTAATTATGTTAATTGGGAAGCAAAATTACAACCGATGGTAGAAGCAAGAGTGATGTTAAAAGCAGAATAGCACTAGCAAAAAGAACCTTAACGTAAAAGAGAAATCTTTTAGTTTCAAACATTGATCTGGGAATTAGAAAGAACTTCTTAAAACTCTATGTGTGGAACACAGCACTATATGGTAGCGAAACATGGACTTTAGGAATACCGTAAAGAAGGAAAATTGAAGCATTTGAAATGTGGTGCTACAGAAGAATGCTGAAAATTAAGTGGACAGACAAAGTAAGAAATGAACGAGTTTTGGAAATGATGGGTGAGGAAAGAAGTTTGTGGAAGAAGCTTACAGAAAGAAGAGACAGGCTGGTAGGTCATATTTTGAGACATGGTGGATTAGTTAATTTGTTAGTGTTAATGTGTTAGTTGAAGGTAAGAACTGTAGAACAAGACATGCCTGTTCGACATCAAGGTCATTAGAAGCGGGGAAGGACTGTGGGGGGGGGGGGGGGGGCAAGGAATGGGAAGAAATTCAGCCAAGGTGTTGTGAAGGAACCAGATTTCTCCTGGAGTGATTTCAGAAAACCATGGAAAACAAATCTGGATGGTCAGACGGGGATTTGAACCTGCATCCTCCCGAATGCAAGAACTGACCAAACAACTGAATATTTTATGGGTAAAGACAGAAAAAAAAATTGTTATGAAATAGCAATACCAATGAATGTCAGTGATAAGGAAAATAGGCATCATGCATAAAGTAACAGCACACAAGACAAAGCCATTAAAACAATGATACAAGAAGAAAAATGTAATCAAATACACTGTAGATCAAGTGGCTAGCAAATACTGTATCAGCATTGCAGAAGCAACAGAACAAGTCAATGATGAGATAAATGATATTTGGCATATAATTTTTAAAAGTCTCTTCAACAAATAAAATTAAAGAAGACCATAACTAGCTGCATTTCAAACCAATATCTAATTAATTTAAAAGAGAAAGAAAATCCATCATTTGTACAATCTGGAGGCAGAAGTGATACAGCAATACAAAACCAGAAGAGCAATTCAAATAAACAGTAATTCAGGTCATGACAATTTAACATAAAATTTAAAAAGAGCTTGCCAGATTCTGAACTGACAGTGTGAAACATTTTATTAAGAGAAAATTTTTAGAATTTTCGCAATACATTTTTGTACAGTCTACAATATTATTCTGGTTATCTGCAAGTCATTTTTCAACTTCATGAAATATTCATGTATTTTTAAAAACAGCATGGGAACTACAAATTAATTATATTTACTACCATGCATTTCTAACATAAATTATTCAGCTTTTCATTCTATTTTATTTAATATCAATACAACAATAATATAAGAAAATTTCAATTTTATACAGGTAATTAAACTGTTTTCAACTGTGTGTTAGCTTGACAATATCATATAAATACACAGAAATATCACACTACATTATATACTAATTCCATTCTCTGCTACTTGTTTCAGTATAAGATCAGTCTACAATTAATTTTAAGATTTTGATTCATTTTAAGATAGTATAATATAGTTTGTAAAAATTAAGTTACGTGTCAAAAATACTTAATCTTGCTGTTCTAACCATAGCATCTCAAAAATCTAGTTTTTAAATATAGTGCTAACAGCTAATACAGTAAAAGAATTATGATTTCACACCAAATGCACAGTAATTATTCACCCAGACAAAATTGAGAATAATGATCAAGGGACATACTGAAACCAATCAAATTATCTAGAGCAGTACACGAAAAACCTTTACAAAATTTACCATCTAACATACCAGTTCCCAATATGACATACTATTGTCAATATTTTGCAATTTATACTATCAGTATTATTTCATACAGCCAAATGAGAGTTCCAATAAATGAGGCAGAGATTTTAAAATTCAAATAAAGAATACATAAACTAATTAACAAAGGAGAAAGGTATATTTCAAAATGCATTTTTGATGTTTCTTTATAATTGAACTTTCAGACATTACACTAAAAAAAAAAAAAAAAAAAAATCTTTCAGATAAATAAATCACTTGTACACACATTTTTCACTTCTTACTTTATATGATGTCTTATTTTCATATCTTCTTACTATATGGTGGAATACACTTGAAATGTTTATACTTCAGAAGGAAAATTCCTTCTTATTGAAATGTGCATCGTATATGAGTTTTTAAATAAAAATTACAGAATTTTGTATGCACTTTTTTTTAGCCTTTAGAACTATATTTCCTATTTCACTTGTAGTGATTTAAACATATACAAACCTTGTGTCTTCACTCTTTTTGTTCCATTTGCTTCTTGATCTGTTGGACGCTTATCACCTTCTCCAGCAAATGGTAATAGTGAAGCAATTAAATTTGCCAAGTAGTGTGTTTGGTGATTTTTTTTTTTTGAAAGGTGATATGGAAAAAAACAAAACATTTATATAAGCAAATGAAACACAAATTTATTCATGTTCATGCAAAATTCAGCAATGATCATTCTCAACTGAAACATAAATATGCATGCTATATAAACTTAAGCTCAGTTAACAGATATCTCGAGCAGCAACACTGAAAAAATAAAGATCATAATATGCTTCATATCATCTTAAACAATATAATTTAATATAACGTACATGAAATTAAATGAAGTACGATAGTATTTATTTATATAAGGAATACTACATAATTCCCAGTGAAAATAAAAACTGAAGTGCACTATAGAATTGAGAGAATTTATGATGATTCTGTTTTAATTTAATTCTTAGGTACCTCAATTTTGGTTTAGCTTCAGTTATTAAATCTATTGAAGCATTTAAAATAAAACCTTTAGAATGTAAATCATTAATGAAATCTATCTTCAAGGAGTGAACTGCAACAGGATGAGGCATCTTTCGACTTCTACTATACTTCCAGAACAAACAATGTAGTAGTATTCCTTAAATATATTTCCTCAAGGTGATAACACAATCTCTTAAAACTAAGAATAACCATAATCTTTTTTAGTAACACATATGTGTAGATTTATTAACACACACAACCGCAAAAACTGGTTTGTTCAGATAAGTTTTCTGTCTGTGTATAACAACACAAGAAAATTGTACACAGTATGGAATTATAACAGAGTGAACTTTAAAAGCAATAAACATCTTTCCTCTTCAGCAAATAAGCAATTGCTGTAAGTGAAGGGTAAAATACAGACAGTGATCTGAGACAAATCAATTTAGCAGGAATTATTCTACAGCATGAGGCAAAAACAGCAGCTGTCAACCGTAAAGTGATTAGGATTTTTAATTACTCATCCTTTAAAAGTATATTGAATCTTTAGCAAACATAATTTAAAATTGGCACAGGGCAGTTGCAGAAATACATACTTCATAAGTTACTAAAAGCAACACTCTTCTATTTATGGATATGGATAAACTTTAGAATAGGCACGTAAAAGTAATGTGATATTTTTGTCATCAGTCTCTCAATTGGTTTGATATAAATAATAACCCATTCTTTTTACCAGTGACTACCATAAAAATTTAAAACATCTGCATCAAATTTTTAATTGTTCCATTCCTTCTGAGTGAAAAACAGAACCTTCAACTTCTGAACCTTTTAACTTTAAAATTATTTAATTGCATAACTCTTTAGTTCTTGTTAATCTTAAAACAATTATAACACAAAATTTTGAAGAAAAAAAAAACATGGACTGTAAAAATAATTAGAGGGGCTATAGTGGAGATTACAGAAAATATTTCATTTTGATATCCTTCAGGTGTATCACATGAAAACTGGCCACTACCCATTGTAAAAATGTTTGTATATTATTTTTTATTACATGACTGGTGGAAGCTGTTGCTAGAAAACAATTAAAAATGCCATTCCCTCATATTAAACTTCTTTCAAAATCTACAGCAATTTGTAGCCTGCTTAAGTTTACAAAATATTATTTGTATCTTTGGATGGACAATTTTTGGTCATTAACAACATTTTTATATAGTAAATTTTTCAAATGATTTTTTTTTGTCTGGTTTATATAAGCAATTTGAAAGACAATTTTGCAAAACATATAATCAACTCTATTTATTTAAAAAAGGATTTACTTTTTTTTTAGTGAGTTCAATCTAAAATTAAATCAGTGTAAGGAACCTACAGTGTAAGGAACCTTCAGTGTGAGAGAGAAGTGCCTAATGTCGTGGGATGCCTGCTAATATTGTTTGGGGTCCTTTTTTACCTGGTGAAGTGCAGCAATCTCGCATGGCACTGACTAAACAAGTTGACGCGATTCATCTGAAGAAATATTCAGCAATGCTTCCTTAATACCTGTCTCAAATTGGAAAAGTGTTGTCAATGTAGGATGTCATACACAAACTGACCTTTCAATCATGTGCCAAATATGTTCAATTGGATTTATATCTGGTGATCCATGTGGGCAAACCAATTGCTAGAAATATCAAGAATATTCCCAAACCAATCACGAATGATTTTGGCCTGGTAACATTATGCATTGTCATTCTGGAATAGTTGTTCGGGAACAGGAAATCCATTAATAACTGCAAATGGTCTCCAACCAACTGAACATAACCATTAAAAGTAAATGTTTGGTTCAGATTGACCAGAGGTCCCAATCCATGCCATGTAAACAGCCCATACCAGGATGGAACCACCACTAGCTTGAGCATTACCTTCCTGACAGCCTGGATCCATGGCCTCATCAGATCTACCATCATCTCTAACTGGAATCTCTGAACACAACCTTCTTCCAGTCATCTAGGGTCCAACAACTATGGTCACGAGCTTGGGAGAGGCCCTACAGTTGATAGTGATTTGTTAGCAGAGGCACTCACATTGGTCTTCTGCTGCCACATTCAAATGCCAAATTTCACTGCACTGTCTGCATGTAAAGGCATTCAACATTAAGTGTTGCTGTTCTTGGAAGCACTACTGCCTGTCTGTCAACAATGACATGTCTCAATCTTTAAGTAGATGGCCATGGCAGGTGGTAATGCCGTAAATTGCAGATTCACAGTAGATTGTTGACACTGTGAATTAAGGAAAGATGAATTCATGAACAATTTCCAAAATGGAATGCCACATGTGTCTAACACCAACTAGCATTCCATATTCAGTCATGCACCCATAATCATGTCAGAATACCTTTCACATGACTGAAGAGAATACAAAAGAAAGCACTAACATGGCATGGTAAGTTTATATGTTTCCTCTGTGGTGTTACTGTCATCTAGATATTTGCATCCTTCTATCTTGTGACTTTTAGCACTTCAGTGAATAAATCTATAGATTCCTGTGTCTGTTTCTTTGCTCTAACATTGTGCAAAAACAATTACATGGATCTTGATATGGGTTTCCACAGTTTGAAAGCTTAGAACCTAAGTTAAAATTTAAGATTCTTCGTGACTTGGCATCAAAGCAATAAAAGAAAAAACATACTTAACCTCACAACATATGCTGTACAGATTCATAACACAATTCATGGGTTCATGCTACATCAAATATTAGTATAAAAATATTATACAAGTTTGTTCATTACTACTATTCATGGTTTGTTAGGAAAAAATCATTTTATAAGAAATCGTGGGATTAAATATTGGTTTTTCATGACAACAATTTTTCAATTTTAATCTCTGGATTCTGTACATATTGTGATCAACTATTTCTCTTTGTATTTTACTCTTCAGATTGTGCAAATATTAGTGTTGATTTTTCCTCTTTGTATTGTTTATAATAATACGGTTACAGTTTTAAATTCAAACAGCAGTTTACAGGAAAGACAAGACTGGATTTGATAAAGAAAATGTTCACCTCAAAATTACACATTTGGTAAAGATAACAATACAAAACACGTTAGAGAAAAATATACATGGTTCACAGTGAGATGACAGGCACCACTTCACAAAAATGTTTTTTTCTATACGTCTGTGAAATGTGAGGCTTGAGCAGGTATATAGTGAGTAATTCTGGTCATAGCTGTGTATCAATTAGGGATTGCAATCCAGCAAAACAGGATCCCACAATCCTGCACCATTAGACAGTCTAGCAGATCCTGCACAAATTAAGCAGATGCACAATCTGCAAAATGCAGCGAAATCATGAGTCAGTCTGTGAGACTCGCTGCTCCATCATTTTTTTCCGGCAACACTCTGTCTCTACCAGATGTAACGCACTTTTTGCCTGTAATCTTGTAGCTGGCATTTGACTCATATGAACAATTGTTTGTTTTTGTTAACCTTCGTCATTCATAAGCAAATAGAACCACTGTTACGTATTCATTAAAACTTCGTGTTTTGAGAACACATTTCTAAAATTTGAGTATGTTGTGTATTTAGTACAATTTTCTTACTATATAATAGGTATTTTTTATGTGTTGCACACGTCATCTGTATTTGCAGATAAAGTAATTGAGACAACTTTCTGTATTTGCGGCTCAAAATTTGATTTTCATTGATACGAAACTAGTGTTATTGTAATTTTAACGATTGCATACCTATTTATCAAAAGGCAGTTGTATATCCTTTGACTTATTGTTGTCTCGATTGCCACCTTAATGTATATGAAACACATGATCTTTGACGAAAGCCGCCTTCTTACATGTGCCACTCTGGCTTTCGATTAATTCCTCTTGGGATGATTTGGTCAATAGCCACAATACATAATTTTAGAGTGAATAGCATGTGTCCTTTCAACTCCTTGTTATTATTTCGATTAAAGGAAAAAAGTTGTAACGAATTCTTCATGGGTATTTTGTCAAACTGTGTTGTAAAAACACCATACTTTGATGGCTGTCTCCGCCCTTGCTCAGGTATGAAATTTCATGTTTCTACAACGCAATCTGGCAATACATCCTTGAGGACTTCATTGCAATTATACACCAATATTCTACTTTCTTACATAAAAAATTAATTTCCACTCTACAAAAGTCATTATGCCAATTAAAGTACAACTAAAATACTTGACAATTTACGTCTTGATGAGTAGTTTCTTTTAATATCAATGAATCCTTTATAAGATCAATCAAATAATGAATCCCATAAAAACAATTCTTGTAAAAATAGACCAAGTATCGTGCTTGTGCAATGACAAAAAGTTATGAGATCTTGTTCTGAGCTAAGTCTACACTTTACACTTCACTTCACTTTGTGAAATACAATGCTTCCTCTCGGTGTTATAGATCATTTATTTAGAGGCAGGAAAAAAAAAAAAAAAAAACTCTGTTGACTTGGCCATTATGCAAACAATGTTTTCAAACTGATGTGATTTATTGTAAGGTACATGATACTGATACTGAATATTTTGCATTATTGATTATTTAAAGATTGGTTTAGATTTTTTTAAATATTCTTAAGACTGGCTAAAAAAAATAATGTCATTTTGCCAATTAAAATATGGTATTGTTAACTGTTAATTTTTATCATTTAACATTAAAATTGATTTATTGATTTAATTAAAAGATATTTATTTTTTAATTTGTTAACACTTTAAATGATTGTGTTTTAAAAATATGCATTGAAAAACTACACACTTTCCATCTGGTTTAGAAGAGATAGGGACAAATGTGAAGCTCACACATGTTTAAAAGGGAAAAATACTTGATACCTCAGTTTAAGCATATAATTACTGCAAATTAGGAAAACCACAAAACACATAAAAATGATAACTACTATGAGAAAAAGTTGTAAAATAAACTCAAAAAATATGACTGCTGAGGGTGAAAAGATAATAAAAAATGTTCTGCCAATGTCCTAAAATGAAAACAAATTGAACAGTAGAGTTTGGACTTTATGGTTTGTGATTAGTGATGTTCCGATACCATCAAAGTATTGATACCTACTTAAATGAGTAGTACTCAAATTTTCTTACAATACTTACTCATATGAGTACTGCAAAAGTATCGATACTTACTCATATCGATACTTTTTTTAATTAATGTCGAAATAAAAAAATATATGTTAATGTTGCTAAATTAATTATTTTATTTGCCTAGTGTAATAAAATCAAATAACACTCAGTAATCATTTTTATTTACTCATTCAAATTATAATAAATCTCACATTGAAAGCAAACTTTGAAGGTTTTGTCTTATCTTTAAATATTTATTTAATATTGTTTTAACACTTTTAAACAATAAAATTCCGCTTTTGGAAGGTTTCCCAAAAAAGCAATTGTTCCAAAAAAGTTTGTTTCTTTTGTTTGTCATTGTTTCACCCACATTAGAAAACAAACATTCACTCAATACTGACGTTGCTCCGACAATAAGATACTTTGTGTGTATTTATACAGACAAGGAAATATAAGTTTCATTTCTTCCCATTCTGTAAATGGATTGCTTTTTAGAGACATTACAGTGTTTGACAAGTAGAGAGAGACTTTGTCACTACTGTGCGTTTTCTTTGTGATGTTTCCAGAAGTACTAAATACTGTATTCAAAAATTCATTTACTGATGAAAATAAGGATAGTATTCCCGTCTTCCCACGCCGTGTCAAGTTGGTGATGGAATCATTACGAATAGATACCGCAGGTATCATTAAGCAATTAGAGCTCCTGAAGTGGGGAAAACCACTGGGCCCGGATGGAATTGCAGTAGAGTATTTTCAGCGTATGCGGCGGAAATCAGCCCATTTCTGTCTGATATATTCAGTAAATCATTAGAAGAGCGAAAAGTACCTTCCGACTGGAAAATAGCGCAAGTAACTCCGATTTTCAAGGAAGGTGATCAAAGTGACCCTGGAAACTACAGTCCAATATCTATAACATCTGTTGGTAGTAGAGTTATGGAGCATATTATATGCTAGAACATCATGAATTTTCTAGATGAAAATAATTTGCTTACAACAAATCAACACGGATTTCGGAAGAAAATATCATGTGAAACACAGCTGGCCCTATTTACACACAACGTAATGAAAGTTATTGATGCAGGTTCACAAGTAGATGCAATTTTTTTAGATTTCCAGAAAGCCTTTGACTCTGTGCCACACAAACACCTTTTAGCGAAGTTTCGAGCGTACGGTATATCGGATCAGCTTTGTGAATGGATCATGGATATAACTGGTCAGTCACAGTATGTCGTCGTTGAAGGAGAAAGTTCTTCTAATCTAGATGTTACATCGGGTGTACCTCAAGGAAGTGTAATAGGACCATTTCTTTTCTTAATTTTCTCGGAGACAAAGTGAAGATCATTTTTAGATTTTTTGCTGATGATGCGGCTATTTATAGGGAAGTAAGGAATTTGGCCAATTGCTTAGAAATTCGTCATGATCTGGATGTTATTTTGGCTTGGTGCACTGAGTGGCAACTTACACTAAATTGTAAGAAGTGCAAGACTAACAAAACGAATCCAATTGTTCAGAAATACGAGTTAAACAAATCAGTTATTGATATGGTGGATTTTATGAAAAATTTGGGAGTAACAGTACAAAGGAACATCAAATGGGACATACACATTAATTCGATAGTAGGTAGAGCTAATTCTAGGCTGCGATTCATAGGTCGAATGTTGAAAAATTGTACTGGACGAACAAAGGAGATAGCGTACAAATCTCTTGTGTGTCCACATTTAGACTATTGTTGTGCCATTTGGGATCCGTTTCGTAAGGGGTTGATCGAAAGCATAGAGAAAGTACAGAGAAGAGCTGCTCGATTTGTGACCGCTTTCTACAGTCCTTATGAAAGCATCACAGAACTGATTAGTAGACTAGGCTGGGAGTCTCTGGTAGATAGACGACCCACGATTCGTTTAAACTTATTGGTAAACATGTGTACTCCCACTTTCACTTACGAGTGCAGTGAAATACTTCTTCCACCAACTTATTTGAGCCGGAATGACAGGAAAGATAAGATTAGAGAAATAAGGTGCCGCACTGATTCTTATATGAATTGTGTTTTCCCTCGTATCATTAGGGATTGGAATGCACAAGAAAGAGATTAGCTTTGGTGCTGAGTACCCTCTGCCACCCATGATTTTGTGAATTGCAGAGTATATATGTAGATGGAGATGCAGATGTGATATTACTGTGAAATGTTAGCTGAAGCAGCTCTTCTTCCGATTCACATGGGCTATTTAGTTGCTTATAAACCATATCATTTAGTTTTTGTGTGGGGCTGCGCAGAAGCGACCATTGGCGAGGTATAGCGAAATAGGGACCAAAACAAACTCTTTGAGATTAGATTGCGTATTCTACGACTGATTTTGTTTATTTTTCAATGCTACCAACTTGATGTCAGTAGGAAATTAATTTCACAGGCGTGACTGAGTGGCGCAGCAGGGATGACGCATTTAGAATTTAACACCGGGAGCGTTTCAATACTTTTGATTCGATACAAGTACTTTTCATCCAATACCGAGTAAGTATCAAATGAATTAATTCGAATACGAAAAGTACTTGGTATCGAAATAAAGTATCGAGTACTTACTCGTATTTACTTGTATCGGATCATCGCTATTTGTGATTTCAAGAAAATTCCACATATACTCCACAAGCAACCAGAATTATATCATTCTTTTTTGCGGCAGTAGGGTTTTACAGCATGGTCTGCAGATTGACAACATGGCACGAATCTCAGAAGGTGGGCTATATGCAAGATATTTCAGATGAATTCGACAAGGGAAGCCACGTTGATAGTGTACCACTAGATCTTACTAAGGCATTTCACATAGCGAGCCATAAAATGGTTTTAAATAAACTGAAAACTGTTGGAATGCATGAAAAAGTTACTTGCTAGTTAGAGGATTTCTTAAAATCCAGAAAGCAAAGTGTTAAAGTGGGAAAAAGAGGCGGAAGTAAATATGGGAGTACCACAGGGTAATGTATTGGGATTATTGCTGTTCGTTATTTAAATGAATGATTGTGTTGATGGTTTACAGTCAGAATTTAGGCATTTGCAGATGACATAAAAGTATATAATAGGATGAAAACATGAGAAGACTGAACAGCTGCTGGGTGACCAGGATAGAACTTCTAAATGGATAGATCAATATGGAATGAAGGTATATGCCAAGAAGAGTCAGCTTATTAGGTTCACAGAAAAAACTGAAGATTGTTTGTGATTATAGGGTGGGTTCAGCATTGCTTGTTGAAGGTCTGAAGGGTAAATATCTTGGGATAACATTTGATAATAAACTCAATTGAGATGAGGACATTGGGCAGGTGGTTGGAGAAGGTACAAAATCTTACAATTACTGGAGAGGGTGGTGAGAGGATGTACCAGAGAAGTTAGGGAGTTGGGTAACAAAAATTTGGTCAGACCATTGGTTGAATATGGTAGTGTAGTTTGGGACCCACATTTTGGTTATCAAATACAGTACTTGGAGGGCGTGCAAAGAAGAGCAGCCAGATTTGTTTGTGAAAATTATCACAGGACCCACTGGAGGACAAGAGAACGGTGAAGAGATTGCTGGGAATTTACAGACATATGTTGGTGACAGGGCTTGGTAGAATATTGGTCAAAGAATTAAGAATAGTGCATGGAAGGGGAAAGATGACCATGACCCGGCATTCGATTTCATGCACAAGGGAGTGGGAAAATTTTCTTTTGTTGTTAAGGGTGTCAAGGATTGGAACAAATTACCAAGTGAAGTGATGAATAATTTACCCAACATGCTGAAGGAATTTAAAATTAAAATTTGTCTATCATAGAAGTAGATGGAAGAGGATTTTAACACTCAAGTTATACAAGATAATTAAAAATTATAAGGAAAGGGAAAATGACTCATCACTCACCAACTTTGGTGAGTGACGAGTCATTTTCCATTTCCTTGTAATTTATATTGCCTAAAGCAGTTTCCTTTGTTTAATTACAAGATAATTAAAAAATAAAATAAAAAGAGGAAATCAGTGTATGCTCCACTGTAATTAAGTTAATAAAAAATAAGAAAATACTTTCTAACACCACTGAAATTAAGGCTGGAAGCATATCAAAAAAATTGTAACTTTTTTTTAACCATGTTACTCAATTTTATTAGAGGAAGAAACCCCAACCCCGTTTTGAAAAATCTTACACATAAGTTGTGTTTTTTAATCCATTCTCAAGGTAAAAGATTTGCACTGTTTCATCAGCGATTAGTTCCTCCCATACAAAAGAACAAAATTTTCATTCGATATTCCCAACATTGACATACACTTTCATACCTTAAAAAGATTTCTCAGGCTTAGATGTTAGTATGCTTTAACATACACAAAAATTAATTAAGTTGAAGGGGGAAATAATATGTCCCTAATATAAGTGTGGTTAACTCATTTGTGGGAGTAGTTATGCAATGATTTTAGATTTTTTGAAGAAATTCAATAAGCACAAATTTCAATGAGTCTGGTAGTATCCATTTTTAATGAAGTTCATAAATCCTTGAACTTTTATTTTTATTGAAATTTCATAGTTCAGGCAATCATACTATCTGGTGATATTAATGTTGAAAGGAATGATAAAGTAAACCTGTCACTTACCAGGAAATAGGCAGCTTCCAGAAATTTATTATATTTGCATGTGAAACCAGAACAGGTATTCTGGGAGCACCCTAGCTATCGGCAGTCTTCCTAGAGTTACTGTGTTACACAGACATGTTATGCAGGGGCAAATCTATCTCCCCATAATGTGAAATATTTAGCAGATTACTTAAAAAAGCTGTTAGTTTCCTCCTTTTCCCCGTGTGAACTCTTCTGAAGCAAACAGCATGCCTGGGTAATAATTTGAACTTTGGGATTTATAAAAGTTAACTTGTTTCCTTATTACATGTTTGTAATATTGGACATAGATTGTTGATGTGAACTGTTCTAATTTGGACTTTCAAAACCTCGAATTCCCAACCAAAGTCTGATAAATGTCTTGATTCAACACTGCTGTGAGTAGGACATTTAAAACAGTTCATTAAACTTTCAGTTGATAATTGGCTATTAACGTAAAATTTTAGTCATTCTGTTAATCTCTAACTTCCAGTTTAAATATAAATGATTCTAGAATTGAAGTTATTACATTCTCATGCTCGGTAGAATAAAAGTCAGTGGTTGTTTCTATAGCTAGTATGACAAATAATTTTCAGTATTTTTCCACTGTAGGCTTCTACAAATTGTTCTTCATTTTATATTCAGCACAAAATCTCATTAGTAACAAGAGATAACCAGCAACAAATAGTTGAAAACTAGGGTAGCGGGAAACACTCCATATGCAGCCGCAGCGCCTACAGGCAGGTGACGTCACTAAAGCAATCTCCAATCCCAGAGCGTTTTCTGTCACGTGATAAGAGGCAAGAAAAATTTGATTTTTATTTCACTTTTTTAATTAAAAACAATCCATCTTTCTTTAAAAATTTAACAAAAATGGCTTCCTTAGTTATTAATCTACGCGAATGACTACAATTTGTAATATAATTTGAGTACTGTCAAATAGCCTATTACAGAGTTTTCCTATTTTATTTTGTGATTCTCCTTTTGACAAATTAAACTATAAAATGTATTAATAGGCAGAATTGATAGTGACCAGGCTAGAACAATTTTTTTCCCCATGCACTTCAAGTAATTTATGTAATAGACAACACCCTGGGTTGACAAAATAGGCAGCACATTAAAAAATCAGACCACGTGATCAGAGCAATATGGAACTGAATTAACCTACTCATTAATTTATGGTGTTGAGAAAATAATGCCACAAGTCCTTACTTATGTTTGCAGAAGATGAATCTCATAGTCAAGTCACCATCAGCACCCACATTCAACAGTGCCAAGTGAAACAGAATTTCATATTGGTAATTTCTATTTTTTAGGCAGGAATTTTTAAAACTGGCAGGTGGTTATCCTTCTGGAAACTGGATCACCAGGCCGAGAATCAATTTGCTATTTTTTGGCAACATTGATTGATATATGAATTTCCATTATGTACCATCAATCGTGTTATTTGATCCCATAAATATGTTTAACCAAGATATAATAATTTTTTAAAAAAAAGATCTACAACAAACAGAAAAATTCTGAAAATTAGAAGGGGATGCTTGTGGAACCTACCATATAAGTGAAAAATCAGGTATGTATAGAGCATGAGAAACCTTCTTTTTAATTATGTCTTTACAGCTCCTAAAGGTTGCCATTAGAGACAATGAGGATTAGTGAATAAGAACAGGGAGGAACCAAGCTATGGCCTTTTGAAAGATTTATCCCAGCATTCATGTGAATGCTGGGATAAATCTTATCTGGGATAAATGACTGCATTTCTCAATCACATCACAATTAATATTGAATGTCATTCCATACAGAAAACAAACGATTACACACTGTTGCTCTGGATGATGCTGCCATCTGGTTGAATCATCCCCAAGTAACCAAAGCTTTTAAAATCTCACCAAGTTTCTACTTGCTTCCATTCCAAGAAAAGAATTATGAGATCTTAGAACCTGAATTTACCTTATAGTGTGTATTTCTTCAGAAAGGAGGCTTCATAACAGAGGGGAAAGATGAATTGATGGCTGTATCAGAATGAGGAGGAACACCAGCATCCTCTAAGATGAGAGAACTACTGCCAGTAACGATGGCACATCCAGTACAGTGAAGAAATTGAAAGCCATGGAAGAGGTATTGGGGTTAGCAGGCGCAGCAAGAGAATCATATACATTAATTCCATTAGGTGTTTTTTTTTTTTATTTTTTTTATTTTTTTTTTTTTTTTTTTTTTATTTTTTGTCACAAGCCACTATCTCCTTTCATACCGAAATCAATAAATGAGGCATCATTTTAAAGCTTAAGATATCCGCTTTTAGGATATTATATTTTAAGAAACTAAGTTTTCCAAATTCAAACCTTAAATGGCAAAAATTTCAATATTTCTAAAATGTGTTTTTTGTGTCTCGAGCCATTTATCTCCCTGGATATCTAACCAAAACTGATAAATGAAGTAGGGTTATGAAGAGTAATGTCTCCGCTTTGGTGACATCATATATTAAGAAATAATTTTTTTGTAATTCAACCGTTAATGGGGAAATGTATCAATGGTTCTACAACCTTTTTTTGTGTGACGAGCCATTTATCTCCATTAATATCTAACTGAAATAGATAAATGATGTATCATTCTAAACATTAAGGCCTCTTCTGTGGTCACATCATGTTTTAAGAATGGAATTTTTCTTAATTTAACCCTTAAAGGGCAAAATTATCAGTATTTCTAAAATTGTTATTTTGTGTCTCAAGTCATTTATCTCCCTTTATAGTTAAACAAAAGGATAAATGAAGTATCATCTTAAAGACCAAGGTCTTTGGTTTCGTCACACCATATTTAAAAAAGGAATTTTTCAAAATTTCACTCTTAAAGGGCAAAAGTATTAATATTTCTATGGGGCATTTTTCTGTCAAGAGCCATTTAGATAAATCCACATCCTAACCAAAATTGATAAATGAGGTATCGTTTTAAAGATCAAAGTATCCTCTTTGGTCACATCATGTTTTAAGAAAGAACTTTCTCCAAATTCAATCCTTCAAGTGCAAAATCATTATTTCTAAAACATGTTTTTTTAACTTCACCTGATGCCTAACCGAAATAGATAAATGAGGTTTCATTATAAAGACAAAGGTGATTGCTTTGTTCACACCATATTTTATAAAAAAATTTTTTTTTAATTTGAGTATTTAAGGACAAAAGTATCAATATTATTTCTACAATGTGTTTTTATATATATGTATATATTACGAGTATTAAATTAGATGTAATAATAGCTGAAGTCCAAGCACACAAAGATCCAACAGAGCTGAAGGTGATAGCATATGCTGATGACATCATAATATGGGAAGAGACAGAGCAAGTTCTGGAAAGAGAATTACGGAAATGGTGGATTGCAATGGGTAAACATGGCATGGGGATTAGTGTGGAAAAGACCAAAAATGAAGATAACAGGAAAAAATGGCCCTTTAAAGTATGTGTTACTGGATGGCAATAAATTGGAATGGGTAGAATCGTTTGTGTATCTGGGAAGCAAGATAACTATCAACAGAAAGATGGAGGAAGAAATAGGTCAGAGAGTAAGGAAGAGTGGGCAATTGTATCATCAGATAAAGGATTTAATATGGAGGTGGAACATAGGAAATGATGCCAAAATTCTGCTCTATAAAGTATATTACCAGCCCATAATGATGTATGGATCTGAAACGTGGACAAAGAGAGACATTAGCAGATTGCAGGTGGCAGAGATGAGGTTTCTAAGCGGGATAGAGAATGTCACAAGGAAAGACAAAATTAGAAATGAAAACATCAGGGAGAGACTACTAGTGGAAGCTATAGAAGAGATGCTAACATGGAAAACACTGCAGTGGTTTGGACATGTTATGAGGATGGAGGAGGGGAGGATGCCGAATGTAGCACTGCTGAACAGCAGGAAGGGAAGGAGACCAGTTGGGAGACCTCGGGCAAGATGGATAGAGCAAGTGAAGATAGATGCAGAGGCTAAAGGAGCCATGTGGAAAAAAGTCTTGGAATGACTGCCAGGCTTGGAAGAGGATGTGCAAGATGAAAGCAAAAGCAGAAACATCTGGTGATGATGATAATAATATATTATGAGCTGTTTATCTTCTTCGCTACCTAACCAAAATCAATAAATGACACATCATTTTAAAGATTAATGTCTCCAAGAGGTAAAATCATAAATTAAGAGAGAATTTTTTAGAATTTGATGCTTAAAGAGGTCATGCATATGGGACATTTCAGAGCCAAATCTCTAGATTGCAGTAGCAGAGATCACAGAGATGTCAATTAACTGTGGTTTTTTTTTTTTTTTTTTTTTTTATACAATAAGTAGCTTTTCAGATATTTTTTTCTGTTACGGAATCATTTCTGTTTTGCTATACAATTCCAATGTAAACATTTTATTCGTGAAAACACATAACACAGAGATGTTGATATGCCGTGTGCATTTTGTTCAGGTTGGTTGTATTCTGTTAAGGTCAGTGATAGTTTGTCATACTTACAGTGTGTTTTAAATTTTCCAAAATGGTTCGTAATGTGTTGTAAGTATTTTGATACGTACCTATTACACTAAACAAATAAATATTTTCTACAAAAGAGGCGGTTCTACTTTTCATTATATTACAAGCATTCAACCTCACAATTAAACAATTTATTCGCGAAATTTTCTAATGGGTCGTCTAGTTTTGTATAAATAGTGTTTACCCTGACAGATTTTAATGCATGGTTACATTGATGAAGAAAGAAAATAAGCATTTGGTTAAAGAAAGGTGTATGTCACAAGTGTTACAGCAAGGTCTGCAGCAAAGAACAGAACCACAGGATTGCCTTACCCAATAATGATACAGGTTTCTATGGTTACGACTTCCACAAAGTTACTGAAGGCTGTACAGGGAGGTGCAGTGACATTTCAGAGCACACATAAGGAAACATAAGGCCTATTATAATTTTCATTAGTCAATACTGTCAACTTTGACCCCTAGTTGATACATAATGTAAAGCTGACTATATGCAAAGAAACATGAAGACTGATATCTAGTACTGTATAAGAGAGAGCATTTAATAGATTTTGAAGTATGTGAACTTAATGCAATAGTGTTTTCTGATGGAAAAAAAATCAGAAGGTTTCTTAAAAAAAAAAAAAAAAAAAAAAAAAAAAAAAAAATTAAACTTGATGCAAAAACATGGGTTTTTCCATTTTGGAGCATTACACCTTATGACTTGGACCATTCGTACCATGTATTAGCTTTGGTATAAGATACTCTTTAAAAATAATTGAGTGACTTGTTGAAGAAGAGAAACATATCCATACTTTAACAACATGTTTAAATCAGTGATTTTAAAAATCTGCACATCTAAAAATTGTATATACATGAAATGCATTAAAATCAAAAATGTTATAAATTAGTTTAAATATGGTTTCAGCCAACTTTAGCACATCTAAAAGAGAGAAAGAGAGAGAGATTCTGTCATAAAACCAAAAATGTATAATTCTTTCAAAACAATATCATAACATGTAAACACTAAATTATTATTTTTTTAATTAAAAATGCATTTCTGCTTATAACTACCCTGAGCCACTCATGGATTTAGTGCAGATATACAATGCTACTAATATATCACCATAATTGTCCATCATTAATCACAATTACATACCAGTTGTGAACACGGTCTCTATACTGTTGCGGCATCTGTCCAATCCGTCTGCAACCCAAGGTACCCAATATGATAAATGTTTTAAATACACAAACTCAGCAGATGAGGACCATGATGAAAGCAAAAAAATGACAACACGAAGGCGACTAAAATTATCAGATGACAGGTTTCTGGATCCAACTGTGTTTCAAATACATTTTTTGTGACAAAAATAAAATACATACCTTATTAACAGGCTATATACAATAAATGTCTGAAAAAAGAACAATATGGCACTCATACATGTGGCTGCAACTCCTCAGAACCTAGAATAATAGAAACAGCAACCTACCTTCACTGGATCACTTTCTGAACAAACTCTCTAAGCTATAAATGAACTAACTTGATTTTCATGGCTGTGGGTAGTGTGGAGCCTTATTGACCACTGGATCCTCTGACAGCAATCTAGAATACTCATGCACTGTTATCTTGTAAGCAAAACATAAAAACCACTTATGTGAAAAATTGAACTTCAAGTGAAACTTCAGTGTTTGCTGACTTCCTCTGCAGATTGGAGACAACGATGCTAGGATCATATTTGAAGTGACAAAACAATATAATTTCACTACTATTTGCATTAAAGCACAAAGAAAGAAGGATTTCACAGGAAAGTAGTGGAAAGGCTGTGTCAGTTGCTTCCACTGCCAAGAGAAATTCAACAAAATAAAAATATGGTTTACAATTATCTAAGCATACTTGAAGTTAATATTAATAATCCAGAAAAGACATGAATTGTTTTCTTCTTCAGGCTTTAAGCCTCATTAGTACTGAAGTAATTAAAGATGGGGGAGGAGCTGAAATCTGGATATATAGACAGGGATTTGAATCTGCACCCTTCAGAATGCCAGGCCCTAGCACCCACCAGGATTGGTAAATAACAAATTAGAAACAGAGAACTGTTAATAACATGGAGACTCCATTTTATAAACACCATTCTAATTATTCCTTATCTAATATTAATTCCTCAAAGGTGATACTGAAAAAATGTTCGAATATTTCCTGCAAAACTCCACAGAAAAAAATGGAAGGGGGCAGATGGGGAGGAGATGAAATGAACACAACAATTACACTCATTACTACTGGAAAATCACCACTAGTTATGGGTGTCGCCAAGTAATGAGGAAAGCTCCAGCACCCAGCTGTTTAATAAGTCAAGTGAAATATATATCTTGGCTCTTCAATATCAACTGGAAGATTTGGCAGTGTTTGCAACTGACACTTTCCACTAACTACTGCAGAACAGTTTACCTCAGCAGGGTGCTGCATCTGCACCGCGTCCACCATCTCGTAGGAAGTGTGTTCACTCAAGTGTATAAGGAGAGAACTAGACATACACATTTAAGCTTGGCAGCCCCAGGCCGGTCATTACATACGGGGGGATGGGGACCAACCTGTGGCAGAGGATGGAGGTGGGGGGGGCGGAGGCATGAGCTGTTTGTCCCTGTCCAAGGAACGTGGACCTGAGTCCTGTTGCTGAGCCCCCAAGTTAGTGGTTCCTGGTGTGAGCATCTGTGGTTGTTGCTGTTGCTGCTGTGACTGCTGTTGTTGCTGTTGAGATTGCTGAGGCTGCTGTTGAGACTGCTGCGGTTGCTGTTGGCGTTGAATCATCTCTTCCATTCTGGGGGTGAGAGCAAAGTTAGTTCCAGTCTCAGAGAAAGTTATGTCTTCATGTTTCCCTCTTGGTAAAAAATGGAGTTTTTAAAATTTATACACCAGTTCTTCAAATGATGTTGGCATAGGATTTCACCAAAATCCTATAATGTTTATGGTATACAAATATGATTTCATTAAAAATGTATGCTTAACCTACTACTACAGGAAAAGTGATTACAAGATGAGAGGATAAAAGGCAGATAAGAAAAGCAATAACAAACGTAAGTATAATATTCATAGTATTTTACAAGTTTAATGGAGGGCATTACTAACAAACTTGTAAAAACTAATGAAAATTGATTTCTTTTTATAAGAATGTAGACATTTTCCAAAATTAATTTTCTCAACTGCCTTTCAAAGCTGATGTAGGAGTAAGAAAGCATCATCTTCTACCTTCCAAACATGCTGCAAAATCTGAAAATAATACAACACTTAAAGACGCATACACATTTATTACCAAGTATTATCTTTTAACAATTATTATCTATGAATGCCAATATTATCTAAAGGGAAGCCAGTTTTGTTTCCTTTTTTTAATATAACATATTATATCACTGACTGCAATAATCAAACATTCAAATGTATGAGAAGATGGATATGACAGAATGTGGCACAAAGTAATTAGTTATATTTCAGCGAGATGTAGCTGACTTTAGCTTGATTCAAAACAATAATGTTACTACTTTAACAATAGTACATTTATTTTATTCACTCATTTTCAGAACCAAAATCTACACTGCATCATTAACATCAACAGAGTTTAAAACTATTCTTGAAAAATGGGGCAAACACTGCTTGGTTCATGATCAAGGATCTAACATGGTTAGAGCAATGGAATTATCAGGCTTTGAGGATGTCGATTGTGCAACACACGAGATCCAGCTTTGAATTTGAGCTGGTGTTGAATCTCAAGAGTGGCTCCTACAACTTACTGCTAAACTGAAAAAAAATAAAAAAAATGCCAACCATTCCTGGTCATAAAAGCCGAGCTAATAAAAATTCAAAAGGAATGCCTTTATCAATCTGCTATATCTGTCATTCAGGATTGCCCTACACAGAAAATGTTAAAGTTAATAATCAATCATTATCTAATATCTAAGTGATTTAGTATAATTATTTCACCTCTATTAGCTATGTGCTCAATGATCAAAGTATCCTGATAATTAAAATTCTAACCTAAAGAGGTTAACTTTGTTTGTAATATTGTTTGTTTGTAGGGGATAATCTCTGGAACTACTGGACCACTTCTAAAATTTCTTCCACTAACAGAAATCTACATTATCAATAATTATTAATTAAATGTGTGTTTTTTTTTTAGATGGAACACCACATTCTACATGATGGATAGGTTTTTGCAACTCAAGGATTCGCTTGTTTTGTACTTAAGCACAAATTCAATCATGATGATCTTTCCTGAAGACTGGATAAATGTTCGAAAATTTGTGCATTTGAAGAAATTGCTATAAGTAGTTCTCAATTGAGTATTTCACCAGTTATACTCTTGATTCAAGTTCTTATGACCACATTACAGCAAGAAGACACAAAACCTGGTACTTCAGAACTATTTCCAAATTTGACAAGAAGATTACGCGATGAATTGAACACAAGAGCAAGATTTGGAGAACTGACCAAAGACAATACATAAATGCCATATATTTAGATCCACAGTATAAAATTATTTATTTTTTTTCTTTTCCACCTGCACCACTACAGAGGAGGTCGAGTCTAAATTGGTAAATGTGGCGATCAGCAGAACCAGACAATCCAGAGCTACAACTCAGACAATGATGACATACCTACCATCAAAAGATACCAAATTCAAATTGAGAATGAATTTCAGTCTATGTCATTATCATTTCAAATATTGGAATCCATGTTAAATATGAATGAAGACCAGCAAGTCTCAACTACAATTGACAATAGTGACAGTCACACCTTTGGTAGTACAAAAGAATAAGCGATTACCTCTACATGAGAATCCTCTTATGTGGTGGAAATCAAATGCACACAAATACCATCATCCTTTGCCAAAAGGATGTCAACATCTATCAGCCCCCAAGCAGTGTAGCCAGTGAGCAAATACTTAGCAGAGCTGATGTAATATATAATACATAATGCCAGACATATTGCAGGGTGTAAAAGTGGCCAAACTGCTTTTTATAAAATAACTTACAGCTACATCATTTTGAATATTAATTTAATAGAAACTAATAATCATTAAAAATTGCACTTTTTACTAACAGTAAATTTGAATTTTAATTTAATAAAAATAATACTTGTTAAAAATTGCATTTTTCTTAGTAGTAACTTTGAATACTAATTTCATAAAAAATAATGTATTAAAAGTTGAATTTTTTCTTCATAGCATTTACACTTTATTCTTCTGCATCCACTTCCGTTTGCACTACGATTTACTTTTGACTTCTGTTTCTATTTCTGTTTCTGTTATGATACTTCTGTTGCATCACTAATAATTATCTACATACATTTATTTATACATGCTGAGGTATCTGGAATGTCATATGTTGTATGTTCTTAGTTTTTTCTCTGGTTCTTAATATGGTGCTTATAAAGAATCAAGCCCTTATCAAATACAAAACTATAGCTTTTAAACAATAATTGAATTATCTGATGTAAAGATTGATAGAATAACATGTAGCAAATTAACAATATAATGTAAACTGACTTTAACAGTAGGGAAAAAATAACAGGTAACAAATCTGGTAGTGAACTTTCTGAATGTAGACTTCTGGTTTTATTTCTAAGAGCAGACTCAAAAACAGGATCAGTGTTCTGCAATACTTACATGCTTGGTGAATATTACATATGTGGTTGGTGAATTACATGAAGTATTTCGATTGTCTAGTTTACTTTTGAATCACTGAATCATGCCTGAGCAATTAACTAAATAAATTGATACCCTATCAATCAAGCTACACACTAAGTTCAAATCAAACTTAAGACAAAAACCTTGATGACAAACTTAGGATAAAGTCCACTTCACTCAAGATGGATTATTAAGAAATGTACTTATAAATTATGGTCATTCAGAAGTAAACAAGCAAGCAAAACAGATCAACTAACTACAAGAACAGAAGAGAAAGTTTTCACCCAGTATATGTCTTATTTACCAGACAAATCAAATTCACGCTACACGTTTTACCCCATTAACATTTAACTGCAAAAATATTGAAAAATGTCTTCTTTCAATTAATTAAAGAAAATGTTTACAGTCTAACAAACTGAAAATTTTGAAGTTTTTGCATATTTCAGCTCTCACATTTAGTGAAAGATGTAGGGAATACCCACTGCAAGCCAAAAGTAGATCTTTTTTTTACAAACTTTAAACGGCATGATATTGTTATTATTATTAATGTAGTCCATCAGTACCGACATTATATGACTTTGTTACAGAAATTTGACACACATATTACATCAGCAATGACAATCCTTTGTTATTTTTGTATATTCATACTAATTTAAGACAACATGCCACAGAAAATTCTCTCTAAATAATTATTACATATCCCAAAAGATGTCTTTCTTAATGAACTAATATCATATTAATAATAACACTTCAAACATTAAAGCATCAAACTGAAATCAGAACAAACACACAATTAAGTTGACCCAGCAGTGAAAAAATAAAACTCACAGGTTAACAACAGTATTAAAATTACCATGAATTTATGAAGCTTTATATGTGTTTAATAATTTTACAGTAGTTCATCAATATATTAAAACTCACCCCATCCCCTGTCTAGCAGCTTGCTGATGCTGTGTCTGTTGTTGCTGTTGTTGTTGTTGAGACTGCTGCTGTTGTGATTGCTGCTGCTGTTGCATTTGTTGAGCACTTCCACTTGCCACAGCAGCAACATTAACTCGACTCTGGGGAAAAAACAAATATACCCTGTTTCTGTACCTGTATCTTCCTGCACCTTTTAAGAACATGTTTGGAAATCAAACATTCTATGCTCAAAGCAATGAATATGAAAAATTTTCAGATTCTGAACTTAATAACAATAATAACATCAATTAGAATGGACAGGACATCTGGTTGAAGCCAGTTCACATACTCATCATGTTCAATATGTGAACAAATTAGTTCTTTTTGGGAAAAAAATTAAAAAGGCATACAAATAACATTAAAAAAAAACATTCGACTTTTAAACAAAATTTTGAAAATTGTAAACTCGCTTGGAACTTCTAAACTCATCTAGACTAGTTTGGATAACAAAGGTTTCATAAAGAAAATTTCACATAAAAGTAAAACAAAATCAAAGGCTAACAACTGCTGTGCAGGATAGTTATCAAAGTAAAGCAAACCTGGAACCCTTCTGCACCTCCATCTTCACGTTCTTCTGTAAAACGTCTCTTCTGACCTCCTTTTACACCAGTCTTGATTTGATGCTGGGCTTGAACTTGCTGCTGCTGTTGTTGATAAGGGACAGATCCCTGCTGTGCTTGTTGTTGTTGTCCTTGTACCCATTGCTGTCCTTGTGATGGCTGCTGCATTTGAGCTTGCAAAGGTACACCTTGTCCTTGTATTGAAATCAAACCTGGCTGGTTTTGGACCTGAGGACTCTGACCCTGCATTGATGGAACCTGAACCTGTTGCAATGGAATAGGGCCTTGGTTCTGTAATGAAGCCATTTGCCCCGGCATACCTCCTTGGTTCTGCACAGATACGCCACTTTGGTTCTGGATTGCCACAACTCCTTGGTTCTGGAGTGGGATACCTGCCTGACCCTGCACTGAGGGACTGTGATTTGACAAGGGTAATCCCTGACCATGCACAGGTGGGCCCTGATTCTGTGCTGGAGGTATGTGGCCCTGCAAGTGAGGCAGGTGATTCTGCACTGGTGGTCCCTGATTCTGTCCTTGCATGGGCATCCCCTGACCTTGCATCAAAGACATTTGGCCTTGCATAGGGGGACCCTGGCCTTGCAGAGAAATCATGTGTGCCTGTGGTTGTTGTATTGCCTGGGGAGGATGCTGCTGGTCCAGTCGACTAAATGTTGGATATGTAACAGCTGGAGGAGCTGGGTTTGGCATGTACTGTAAAATAAGAACAAAAAAGTCTGTTAGCTATTTCCGACAAAAAGTAAATAAATTTCGAAGAAATAAATGATAAAAATAATGCCAATGCCACTGTTTTCGTATGATTTAATGCCGCACATGTTTCGCCTCTCTTCAAGGAATCATTAGTGATGAATCTATGTTGAAATGTTGTACTTTGTTTTCAAACTTATTATATAATGTTTAACATAATTCTAAATTGAAAAATCTTCTGAATATTTACAACTTACTATTTACTGTCAGGGTTTGTAACCAATCATCTCTGCTTTTTCCCCAAAGCATGTTACCACTAAAGCTATTTGTCTTAGCAGTTGCACGCTGGATGTAAACATTGCATTTGTCAGTACTCACTTGTGTATGGTGGCTATCTTGTTTTCTTAATGTCGTGGTGGTATACCGACAGTGCCAGTTTTGAAAATGCGTGAGAGAGTGATGTTCTGCTATTTTGTTTTCAATTTTATGTATGGTGCATGAGTGCATACATTTCTTACGTTTCTTTATTTATTGTTCTTATAATAGTTTTCTTTCTGTGGGGTAAGTGTATGTCTACCAGTTTGAACAGCATTTGATTTGTTAGATTTATATGGTCATACAGCACGTGCTTACCATTTTTCTTTAATTGCTTTCCGAATTTCTTAGTTTTCTTGTAGGGTAAGGGTATCATGTCTATGATTGTTGATTGTGAGGATTTGCATATCTGTGTTAATGTCTGTTCATGAGTAGTCATTTTGTATTAGATGTTCAGCAAATGTGGAGTGGTTGCTGTGCGTAAGTGCTCTTATGTGTTGTTTGAATCTGGTTTAAACTGTCTTCTTGTCTGTCCTATGTATATTGCCTCACAATTTTGACATGTCAATTGAATTCTTGAATTTTGATGGATGTCTCAGAGTTTTTAATTGTTTTTATACCAAGTTGTCTGTTAGTAGAGCAATGTTTATGCCACACTTTTTTTAAAAAAATAATTGTGATTCAGTGCACGTATTTGATGGAATACACCGTTGAGTACCATTTGTGAGTTGTTTTGAATTTCCTGTGTTGTGGATGTTCATATTTGGTGTGGCTGAAGTTAGGTTGTGTTATTGTTTGTTATTTTTCAATTTTGTTTATGATTTTTCTGTTTATTGTGTTGACTGTGGGGTGTAAGGGTTTGGGAGAGACTATACCAGCCTTTTCCAACCAAATGTCAACCTCTGCTTCAAGTGATGCACCCAGTTTGCACGAATGAGGCTTTGGCAACTGAATGATTCCTGGTATAAGGAGTCACCCACTACTTGTCAACAGCCTCCCAAAGGAGGGCAGAAGAGCGGGAAGTGGTCCAGAGCACCCTCTTGCCTGTGGGGTTGGAAATGGCCCCCAAAAGGCAGATGAATCAGAAATGATCAACGGCATGGGGATGCAGAAGGCAACGGGAAACCACTGCATTAAAGACCCAAAGGGTATTCTGAGGACATGTAATCCTATGAAATTACATATATCATGATGGCTTCTTCCTGGGTAAAATAATCCGGAGGTAAAATAGTCCCCCAATCGGATCTCCGAGTGGGGACTGCTCAGGGAGGAGCCATCAGAATGGATAGAAACATTCTACGAGTCGGAGCGTGGAATGTTAGAAGTCTGAATAGGGCAGGTAGATTAGAAAACTCAAAAAGGAAGATGGAACGACTTAAGTTAGATGTTGTTGCGATTAGCGAAATTAAATGGAATGACGCACAGGATTTATGGTCTGGGGAACACAGGATAATTAGCACACAAGCTGTCAATGGAGTCACTGGTGTAGGATTTGTAATTAATAAGAGAGTAGGGAAACATGTGAGTTATTATGAACAGTTTAGTGACAGGATTATTTTGATGAGGTTAAAAACTAAGCCCATCCCAACCACGTTAGTACACGTTTACATGCCAATGTCACAGGAAGATGATGAAGAAATAGAGAAAATGTACACCGAAATTGAAGAATTAATCCAATATGTGAATGGGGAGGAAAATCTAATAATCATGGGTGACTGGAATGCGATTGTGGGAGAAGGAAAAGAGGGGAATCAAATAAACAGGAAATGCAAAAAAAGCAAAAGAAAAATGGCTACAAGAAAAGTGTGAAGAAGTAGAAAAGTAAATGGTCATAGGTAAAATAGATGTTGCATAAAGGAAGATCAAACAGAATTTTTGAGAAATGACGAAAATAGGTGTGAACATTAAAGCTGCTGATGGGAAACCTCTTTTAAGCTCAGACGATAGAGCTAACCGATGGAAGGAATACACTGAGAAACTGTATGATGGGAACGACTTGAGCAATAGCGTAATGGAAAAGGAAGGTGATGTCAACATTGATGACTTAGGAGATCCTGTTTTGAAGACAGAATTCAATAGAGCTCTGAATGACTTGACTGCAAATAAGGCAGTTTGGAATTGATCCCTGCAGAACATCTTAAATCCCTAGGAGAACAAGGAATCGAACGATTATTCAATCTGATATCATAAAGTTATGAAACAGGAGAAATTCCAACTGATTTTAATAAAGTTATCATCTTCACACTTCCGAAGAAAGTACAAGTTGACCAATGTGATAATCATCGCACCACTAGTCTAACATCACATGCTTCAAAATTACTGACCAGAATAATATACAGAAGAATTGAAAAGGTAATAAATGAGATAGTAGGTGAAGATCAGTTTGGGTGTAGGAAAAATCGCGGTACAACGGAAGCAACTCTGGCTTTAAGATTAAAACTTGAAGGGCGGATCAAGAAAAACAAAGATACTTTTATGGCATTTGTTGATTTAGAAAAAGCTTTTGATAATGTTAGGTGGGACAAGATGTTCAAAATTTTAAAGAAGTCAGGTCAAAAGTATCGAGATAGAAGAATACTTTATACACTATACAAGAATCAAGTGGCTGTAATAAAAGTAGAGAATCATGAGAGACAAGCACGAGTTAAAAAGAGCGTGAGACAAGGTTGTAGTCTATCCCCGTTAATATTCAACTTGTATGGAGAGGAAGCAATAAAGAAAGTGAAAGAAAAATTTCCATGTGGCTTAAGTGTTCAGGGAGAAAAAAATTAGTATCCTACGATTTGCTGATGGCATTGTCTTGTTAGCAGAAAGGGCTGAGGACATTGAGAAATTAGTGAATGGCATGAACAAAATACTTAAGGAAAATTTTGGACTAAATATAAATCAAAGCAAGATTAAAGTGATGAAATGTAGCAGAAGTGACACCAATACTAGTAGATTAAATATAAAAATAGGATCGAATGCAATTGGAGAAGTAAGTGAATTCTGTTACTTGGGAAGCAAAATTACAACCGATGGCCGAAGCAGGAATGATGTCAGAAGCAGAATAGCACTAGCAAAAAGAGTCTTCATGAAAAAGAGAAATCTTTTAGTTTCAAATACTGATCTAGGAATTAGAAAAAACTTTCTAAAACTCTATGTGTGGAGCACAGCACTTTACGGTAGTGAAACATGGACTTTCGGTATACCGGAAAGAAGGAAAATTGAAGCATTTGAAATGTGGTGCTACAGAAGAATGCTGAAAATTAAGTGGACAGACAAAGTAAGAAATGAACGAGTTTTGGAAATGATGGGTGAGGAAAGAAGTTTGTGGAAAGAAAAGACAGGCTGGTAGGTCATATTTTGAGACATGCTGGATTAGTTAATTTTCTGGTGGAGGGAACAGTCGAAGGTAAGAAGTGTAGAGGAAGACAGAGATTAGAATATATGAAGCAGATAACTGAGGATGTGGGTTGTAGGGGATATGTAGAAATGAACCGGTTAGCACAAGACAGGAAGGGATGGAGGATTGCATCAAACCAGTCGAAAGACTGATGACAGCAAAAAAAAAAAAAAAAAGTGTTGGCTGTCTGTTAATTATATCTATTTTTTGTTGCTATTTCCCTTATTGTATTGAGTTCTGTTCAGAAGTTTTTATTTTTAGTGGAATTTTGTTTAATCTGTTTAGCATGAAACGTATTGTGGCTTGTTCATGGTTTTGCGGATAGTTTGATGTGAAGTGTTTTATTTGATCTGTTGCTGTAGGCTTCTTGTATATTGAAATAAGTGTGTGTTTACATTTTTTTGTTATGGTGAAATCCAAGAAATTCAGTTTTCCTTTTCTATTATGAAGGTGATGTTTTTGTGTATATTGTTTATGTCTTGGTGCAGTTTGATTACTCGATCATTTGTTTCTTTGATGAGAGACATTAATTATATCATTGACAAATTTTCACCAACATATGAAATTGTATCTTCTCTGCTGTATAAGGTTTTTCCACATCTCATTTTCTATATGGTCAATTAATAGATTGGCCAAACTTCCGGAAATAGGAGACCCCATAGGAAGATCGTGTTGCAGGTAGTATTCATTATTGAATCTGAAATAATTTTGTGAACTTAGTAATTGAAGTGTGTTTTTGATTTCATCTACGTGACTGTTGGGTATTGTTTCTTAAGATTTGTCTCAATTTGTTTCTTTTATGGGGATGTTATTACACATTCTTTC
Organism: Vandiemenella viatica; assembly: GCA_031002005.1. NCBI lineage: Eukaryota > Metazoa > Arthropoda > Insecta > Orthoptera > Morabidae > Vandiemenella > Vandiemenella viatica. The sequence goes on along the minus strand of JARYHS010012519.1, from coordinate 39,046,845 downwards.
AATATCAAATGATACTAGTACTGCTGTGTGTGTGTCTTTTATGTTCCAGATGAGTTCTGTTGTGTTTTTTATACTTCTGTTTTCCTTTAATGTGTAGTGTTGGTTAATAAGGGCGTTTGTGTGTTTTTGTTGAGAGATATGTTGGGGTTTTTCTAAAATTAATTATTTTAATTCCTTAGACACCAGTTCCCTTGTTAAGCATATATTAAGTTTGTTTTCTCTTTTCTGTTCTTGGGATAAGAAGTATACAGCTTCAACTACAAGGGTTTTTTTTTAACAAATTTTCCTACTGAAGTGTTGCGTATGTTGTGTTTCTGTAAAATTTATTTTTCCTGTTTGTTGATGGTTTTTTGATAAGTTTAAGAGTTTTGTGTGGAAAGGGTGAGAGTTATGTGTTGTATTTCCTCTGTTAGTACTTGTTTCACTGTATTTCGGTCTTTTTATTAGCTGATCTAGTTTTTTGTTCTGAGTTTACTTGGTTTCTTTTAGTGTCTGAGCTAGAGGTGGGCAAAGTGACTCACTAAAAAGAGCGGTGTTCATTTGCTCACTCCACGAAAAGAACTAGTTCTTTTGAATGGTTCACTAGCTCAGTTTTATTTGAGACCTTTTTTCCACCCCCACTTTTCAATGAAATACCCCCCTTAAATCGACTTTGATGCAATTAGTAGACCTATTTTTTTTTTTATCTCGACAGTCCACAAAACACCCACGTGAACAAGCTCTTCTTGATCTTCGGAATGAGCCGACTTATGACCGACTCACCTAGAAGAACTACCGTTCACTTTTAGTGAGCGACTGCTCACTCGCTCTTTTAAAAGAATTGCTGTAAAGAACTGATTCACTCGCGAACGACCCATCTCTAGTCTGAGCTGTAAAAGTTTATGTTTTTTTTTTATTAAATATGCAAGGATTGCAGTGTTGTTCACTGATTTGACACTTCTAAATGCATTTTGCACAAGATATTGTGTAGACTGCCTTTTTTATGCATACAGGGATTTTATTTCATCATTTAACCACAATTTTTCAGCGACATGCTTTGTGTTCATTGCAGAAACTGAGAGGCTACTTACCTTCACATTGATGTATCTAGAACAACATTGCATTCAATTATGAAGAAGTTTACGGTTAATAAGAGAGACCATATCAAAAAGGATGTGAGGTCGAATTCCCATTAAAGATCGCAGCACTAAACTGATATCCACTGTCTATAAACTCTGAATGTAACCACCCTACACTACATCATAGTAGAAGAGTTTTCATTACAACTGCATATTTTGGCAATTGCAGGTTACTGCTATTTAGCTACAACTTGACGTCTTCTACTGAGTCAAATGACAGCTCTAGTATCTTACCAATCTAAAAGAATTCTACTTCTGGGCTGTGCAAATAGAATAATATTTTTGGGATTAGTCAGTTAATAAAAACATATATGGCTGGCAAGAAATCTTTGGAGAACTATGCAGAAACAGAAACAATGACCCAGAAAAAAATTGAGTATAACATTGAATTCACTAAAATAAAAAAATAAAATTAACAGCAAGCATTTTTTTTAATAGAGGTTATTATAACCTTTATGAACCTGTCTTTCAAGTAGTACATAAAAATCAAGCACACATAAAAGATGAATAAAAAAATATCAGTTGAAAAAAAAACTGAGTCCTATACAAAAAAAAAAACTATTTTTCAGAAAAAGTGTTATTACTACCTCGCTTGGAAGAAACCCACAACTGATTTTTTGCATATGGTCAGAGGTCTAGAATATACATTTGTAGGGTCTAAAAGTGTACCTGTGTCTGTATTTTGGGTATGGTTACAGATCTAGAATTGTTCCCTTTTCAAGGTCAAAGTTTATGATACACTGACCTGACCTGGCAGAAATACAAACTTAATTTTTAACATTAAATTAATTGAAATTTTTATTTTTAATACAGTAGAACTCCAATTATCCGTACTCCGACTATCCGAATCGCTTAAAGCATTCACATTAGGACGCGTTGTCACATTACGATAGCTTATTGGACCTTTCAATCTATATGTAAAGTCGATTAACGGGTGTGAGTTCAACTATCGCTCTAAACGATTGAGAGGAGTATCACTGATCTATGGCGGGAGGTTGCGTGTTAAGCTGTATGCATGGGTGCAATGAACAGTGAAGTAATCTTGTGTTAAAAGAAGTTTCGTTCGTGCTACCGCGACGGATGAGGGCTGGCTGTCGTTTTTCGTGACGCCTGTTGAAGCCAGTCACTCGAAGATAATGTGATTAGCCAGTTTGACTGTTGTGAGAATGGTGCTGTTAAAAGCAGCAGTCATTGTGGATACAAATTACGCTCTTCCGCATCGGCGTAATTAGCTCTTGCCGGTGTTTCGTATGGTTGGATAAGCCAATGGCTACTCGTGAATGCTGAGTGAATACTATAAACGCTGAACTGCTGTTACTAGTGTATTTCGATCACTGTAATATAACCAAGTACAGTGTTGTGCTAAATGTGGAATGTTAAGAACGCTTGCACTCACTACGGACTTGCAATCTTCACGAACAATTATTCAGGGTAGTCATTAATTCTCCTTGATGACAAACTAAATAAATATGATTTGGTGGTCGGTGGTGTAAACGAAAAAAACTTTGTGCAAAAAATAGTGTTTGTGGTCAACATACTTCTTTGTGTGTTTCATTCAGTTAAAAATATTGGCAGAGCATTTCCATCCTCCATACTACCAGGTGGCCATGTTAATAATTCCTGAATAATTTCTTTTATGAACGAAGTACTGATAGCTGAAAGGCAAGGTCAAATAAGATGGACAATAAGCTGTGACTGTGCTAAATAATTATCATAAATAAAAACAGCATATTATAATCTTTTAATTCCACATGGCGATCTACGTGACAGGAATTGTAATAGTGATAGGCGAATATACACAATGTTAAAATGGTTTAAATTACAAGAAAGTGAGCGAGAAGTGAATAACAAGTGAACAATTGAATAAACAATGTAGTGTAGTTCGAACAAGAACAGCGCACAAAAGTTGATAGTGGAAACGGAACTACTGGTACTAAGAGGTTAAGAAGTGAAGAGTAACGACTCCAACAAGCTGAAGTCAACAGTACAAGGCGGTTTATTTCCAGCGACACAACAACGAAGTAGCTTCAGCGATACAAGGTAGTGTATTTCCAGCGACGCAACAACAAGTAGATGCAGCATCTTGCCCAGAAGGAATACGAACACAGGCGATCACAGAGTGGCGGGAGCAACGGAAAGTCAACGTGGGAGCAGCAGATGAAGAAAAGAAGACATCCAACAGGCAAATTAAAATAAGTGAACCGAAAAAAAGCTGATTTTTTACTAAAATAAAAGCACGCGAAAACCAATAAACTCAGTGGAGCAAATAAAATTTTCTGTATAACTGATTGACACTCACCCGAGCTTCGGTACTAATACAATAAAAGCAATTTACTCTCAGGAGAAAATTTTCAAATTTGATTCCGTTACTTAACGACCAGTCGTATTTTTTTTTTTTTTTTTTTTTAAAATCATTTAATACTATTTTCAGCCGACAAATAAATTATAAAATTCGAAATTTTTTTGAAACAGAATATTTTCCATGCATGCTATTTACAGCTTGTCAATCTATGGAGCTATCGTGCAGCTGTAACCTTTGAAGCAATGTACACTCGGTGCTGACAATTTCAAGCAATTCAATTCATTATTTGAAGTTGTATATCCTACTCAGCTATACCAGAGAGAAGCAGTAGTTCTCACTGATCTGTTCTGTCGATGCTATTTTGAAATTTGATTTGATGTTGAAATTTTCCTTTGACAACAGTGTTGTACTTTGTTCTACTAGTGATTTGTTATCTCGGTATTGCTGTTTTGTTTAGGAAGTTTAAGAGATTCTTTTGTGGACTAATTTGTGTGAATCCTAGTATCCTTTTTGTGTGTATGCGTGAGGTAGGCAAGTTAGTGGCCCTATTGTAACCTTTTGTTATCAGAGCAGTGTATCATTACCTCTAATCATGAATACCGAAGAGACTGTCGTTGAGGTAACTGGGGAGCAGGATAGGGAAGTCCCTGTTGGGGAGATGCTAATGATGCAAATTAGTCAAATGAGAGCCTTACAAGAAAAGAATGAAGAAAGGGACAGAAAGAATGAAGAAAATTTCAATCAAATAAAAGCCTCAGAAGTAAAGAATGAAGAAAATATGAGGTATCACCTAAATGTCCTTCAAGAAAATATGAAGGTAGAAATTTCGGAAGAAATTAGGAGAGCACAGGAGACAATAAGAGCCGAGATAGATGAGAATGAGAAAACCCTACACTACTGCATCACTAAGGATTTAGATGGAAGATTTTCAACGATAAGAGAAGAGATGGAGCAATTCCAACGACAATGTGTCTCACGTGGAAAGGAAACAAATGAACAACTTGAGCGACATTAGCAGAGACTGGACAAACCCTTCAAAGAGTAAAGGCTCTAGAAGACAGAGTGGATTGCCAAGGCAACAAGTTGGAAGAGATGGAAGAAAACCTCAAGTTATGTGAAGAACAAGTAAGAGGGGTGCAGTATTGTGTAGATAAAATTGATTGGCTTACTGAAGGAATAGAAAAGATCAAACTTGCGAACACTTTGGAGTTAGAAAGTAAAATGCCGAGTATGATTAAACGAGAAGTTGAGGGAAGCGTGAAGAAGCAGGTGCCAGCTGTAATCAAAGAAGAGATCGGTGCCAGCTGTAATCAAAGAAGAGATCAACATATACCAAGGAATTATCAAAGGGTCATGCTGTCAGGGATACCATACAGAAGAAAAACAAGAGATTGAAAAGTTTGATGACTCAGGAAAGTTGCATCCAGTGGATTTCTTGGACAGTTTCGAATCTTATCTGCCATTTCAAATTGCCTTGGACGAGAGAAAAATAAAGATGGTACATGAACACCTGATAGGGAGGACTTGACTGTGGGACGATCGCTTTTCAAAGGAATTGATATCTATCAAAATTTTAAAGATGAATTTTTGAGACACTTTTGGTCCGTAGAAAGACAGGTCCTGTCAAATCGGAATTAATGCACAGTGAACCTTATTCCCCCGGGAAGGTAACCCAGCAAGATTTCTTCCTCAGATGTTTGGCGAAGTGTCATTATCTTGATCGCCCATACAGTGAGGCAGAATATGTGGAAATTATTATGGCCCAACTGCCTGAACCGACACAATTGATCTTTACAAGTCACCGCATCAACAATGTCAGTGAGGCTATTGAAATGCTGGGAAGGCTCGACTCGCAAGAGAAGAGAATGAGTAGGAAAAAACCAAGAGAAAGGGAACATAACAATGGCTTTCTGGATAAAAGGAGAAGGACTGAGTACTATAATCAGAGGAATGATCAACCAAATGATCAGAACCATGGCGGGAGGAAACATAGAAGTCGAGAGCGAGGCAGAAGTAATTACAATTTCCAACGTGGTCAAGGACAATACAGAGGACGAAGTAGAGGAGATCAACAAAACCAGGACCACAGAAGTCACCAGGAGACTAGTGAGAAGGCACCTAGCAATCCTTCCAAGGGAAAGCCAAAGGTGGGAAACTGCTAGCTGCCACTGTTTTGGTCCAGCCAGGGGCAGAACAAGATGTTGGAATACCCCGAAAACTGTCCAGAAGAGAGGAAACAGAGCCACCGCTCTTAAAGCGAGGAAAACGACTGACCCTTAATGCATGAGGGCAGATAATACCATGCCTATCAGGTTCAATGGTGACAAGAATAGATGGTGTTGAGACCTGCAGATTTGCTGAGGTGGAAGAATTCTGGGAACTTTGTAAGAAGACGGGTGATTTCCTCATACGAATTGAAGAGGATGCAGCTGATGAATATGAAGAAAATAATGAGGATAGACAAGTAAACAGTCTCAGAGACAATGAAGATCTGTCCCTTAAGGAAAATGTAACGAGAGAAGACCAAGAGGAGGAGAAAGACTTAGAAGTTGAAGCGCACTACAACGAGATATATTTCACATTCGGGGACCGAGGAATGGTGAAGATCACGGATTATTGTGACATTCCTATCAGAAGTATCGAAGAACCAAAAAGGGTAGTACCTATGGAAGAGGATACTTTCCCGATAAATATAATAAAAGGGCTGGAAGAGGTGAATAAGGAAGAAGTTGGCCATGAAGATAATGACTGTAATTATAGTGAAGAAGAAGAAGTCAACCAGTGGCGTACCTAGGGTGGGGCAGGTAGGGCACGTGCCCTGGGTGACATTAAAAGGGGGGCGCAAAATTGGCAAATTACTAAATGTAAATATCAAAATAAACCCACAATACAATTCATATGCAAATAATCCCGCAATACCAGCGGCTGGTGAGATTTCGTGAACGAGCGAGAAGGAATGTGTAAACATCCGTAGGTATATTGTGTGTTCTATCGAGATGTCTTTGAATGGACCAATAGTAGCGGCTTCTGCCGCCCGCACTGCCAAATTTTATTTTAATGATATAAGAAAAGCGATACTTTCTCCATTGCTTAGTTGCTGATGAGATGATTGGCGTGGCGCAGTTGTGTATTTTATTTGCATTGCATGTGTTGCGAGTGAGCGTGAAGCTACTTTATTTCGCAATAATATCAACACAATATGAATCGATTTTTTTCAAATAAAAAAGAGAGATGGACTGAGGGACTGAAAAAATGAAAATTGCAGGATGAAGTAGCACAAAAATCCAGCAAGTACTTCAAGAAGTATAGATACCTTTTCTTGAAAAGTCCGCTACTTGAAGTTCGAAATGTTCTAAGGAATAGCCTACATCGACATGTACAAAGTATGAAACACTAATTTGGCACAAGACGAAGAGGATTTAACTTTGGATAATTTTGAGTATTACGAGATTGAGAGCATTGAGGCTATGAGTTCTAAGACTCATGAAGAGATTAGTATTTTAGTAGGAGAAAAGGTTGGTGGAGGTGGTATGGTGGATGATGTAGAAAACCAATTAAGCAGCATGGCATTGGAATTCTACATTTTGATATGATAAATGGGGAATCATTTCCGTCAGATCGTTAGAAAACGAAATAATTAAGATGGGTTCAAAATATTTTTAAAATACTGACGGTCCTTTACTACCTACAAATAACCGCTGTATGTAAAAAGCTGGTTTAAGAAGAAACAAGGAAATTGCGATGGAGACGTGACTTGCTCATGGCTAGTCTATTCCCCGTCTAAAAATATCTGTTTTTTTTTTCATCTGTTATCTTATCTTTTCACAATCACATAATCTATCTTCATTAGAGCACGTAGAGGGACCTAAAAGACTCACTGCCCATGAAAATGCGAAGAATCATCATTAGTGCTTCACCCAATGGAAAGTAATTGAAAGAAATTTTGTTGCAGCTAAAGGTATTACTGATGCTGAACTTCAAACCCAGATCGAGACAGAAAAACAAAAGTGGTGTAATGTATGAAAGAGAATCCTTCACTGCATCAAATTTCTTGCAACTCAAAATCTTGCAATACGAGGTCACAGAGAGTCACTTAGTAGTCTACATGCGATGGAGCCGAATTCAATAATGTTGGTAATTTCCTTGGATTAATAATGCTCCTGGACAGGGGCGGATCCAGGGTGAGGACTAAGGGTCTCAAGTCTCCCCATCCCCGAAATCATCTAGGCCACCCCCGACGACATCGTAATTTTGGGGACCTTTTTTATACTGTTTTTATAAGGGTGGAAATGTTTTTCGTCGACTCCCCCCATCCTACAAAGCCACCACGTCAAGACCCCCAAACCAAAATCCTAGAAACCCCCAAACCAAAATCATGGATCTGCCACTGCTCCTAGGCATATGTGACTCCATCATGAGTAACCATCTTGCTCAAGTTAAAAATCATCCTGGCACCACATCTTACTTCTCACCTCGTGTTCAAAATGAGTTCGTTAAAATGATGGCGAGCTCTTTTCGCCAATGTTTATTGTGAATCATTCGTAAATCAAAATACTATGGTCTCATGTTTGACTCTACTCTTGACCATGCACATCGTGAGCAGATGTCAGAAGTAGTGAGATACATAGAAGTTGATTTTGAAAGGAAATCAGTTCGCATTAGAGAGTCCTTTCTCGGTTTCATTCAGATTAGCCAAAATGATGCCGGAAGCTTAGTTGTTGAAATCCTTAAACAGCTAGAGAAAAGCGGTATGGATATGCAGGATTGTCGTTCACGACGTTATTGCAACTCTGCTGTGATGGCTGGGCACCGAACTGGTGTTCAAGAAAGAATAAGCGAAAATAATAATTTGTCGACATTTGTTAATTGCGATAATCATCTACTCAATATGGTTAGATTACATGCAGCCAAGCGAGATACTTTTTTCTATTTTCTTCTCGTTCCACTCTGCACTTGGAAAAACTCAAGAACACCGTGCCTGTGGTTGTAAAATCAGAGTCTGAAACAATATGTTCTGCAAGGATTGAAGCAGTTAAGCCAGTTAACAAATATCTTGAAGATATGCTGAAAGTTCTCCAAGATATGACAGAGGATGGCAGTCAAACTAGTGAAACAGGAAGTGAGGCAAGACTTATGTATAATCGCATGACGTCCTACGATTATCTGACTTTGTTTTGTCGACTGTGTTGAAAAGCGGATCCAGGATCCTAGCATGAATTTTCATGATGCTGCCATTGATTTAAAAGCCCTCCAAGATCATTTTACTAGTGACGAGAGAGGTTGGTTAGCGATGCACTCGAGTGAGGTTTCAATCTTTGCCAGGAATGGGATCTGAATGAAAGATGCCAAAGGCGAAAAAAACGTATGGGTAGAGAAAATACGCTGGTTTGGGTGCTAAGTAAGAAATAGAAAGAGTTATGAAGGAACCGCTGGATCGTGTTTTGTGTGAAATGCGGGAAAGGTTCAGTCGTCTGCATGAAACCAACACCAGATTTGGATTTCTACTAGATAGTAAAAAAACTGTGTTACGACACTGGCGACTGCGACCTTTTAAAAAAGAAACCTATATAATTTTGGTACTTGGATGGTTGTGATGTTAACGGAGAACAGATACAAAGAAATATTGGATGTTCGAATACTAATATCCGCAAGAAAAAAGGTAAACATAAAAATATCTGAAGATCTTCTTGAATTTGTTGTTAAGCCAGGACATGAGTGCATCTCTCCGAATCTGCGCATATCAATATAGGTTATGCTTACGTCTGCAATATGCATCACAAGTTGCGAATGATCTTTCGGTAAGCTAAGACTAATTGAGACTACTTTCGTATTTGAGGGCTACAATGTGTCAAGAAAACCTTTGCTCAGTATAGAGTGAGAAGAAATTAAAGAAATATATTTCAAAATGGTTATTAATCTATTTGCGTAGTGGCCTGGGGCTCAGGGGTTAACGCGTCTGACTGGGGATCGAAAGGTCCCCGATTCGAATCCCTGTCCCGGCTGAGATTTTCAAAGGCGCTTAACCCGACTTTCACCTTTGGTGCAGCTTGCTGTGTAAGGGGGCATCCATAAATTACGTGAGGTGTTTTTCCGGATTTCCGGACCCCCCGCCCCTACTCTGGTGATATTTCGTGAGCTCTGGCCGGACACCCCCCTTCTTGGTGAGATTTCGCCGGACCCCCCACTATTTCACCTAACGTAATTTATGGATGCCCCCTAATGTGAAGAAAGCTTCCGTGTTTTGGATTCCACGGTAAACTGTAGGCCCCTGTACCCGGTAGGATTGCTGGGTTAAGGCGGCTACGTCAGGGGCGGAATGCGCAGCCAATAGAAACTCCGTCTCCAGATCATTACGGCCTAACGGAATTATTATTTTATCTATTTGCGTCACAGAAGGCAAGAAATTTGCAATTTTAAGTTTAATATTGTGAAATAATTTTGATCTAAAACAGAAAATAAAAGTTTATTAATATTTATGATATTTCAATAATTTACGAAAGGGCGCAACTTCGGTGCTTGCCCTAGGCGCCATTTCCGATTGGTACGCCCCTGAAGTCAACGCAGGAGAGTATGAACGCATTTGTGAGGCAGCGGAAGAGTCGGTCTATGGTATCCTCAGCTCATAATGTTCAAGCTTAGGGGATGGTGGATCAGTTGAGGTTGAAGTGGAAGGGGTTATCACGACGAGACATAGCATTCCGACCTTGAAGAAAACCAGTGCCAGGAGAAAACGTGGGACAAACTATAGTCCAGACGGTGAAGAAAAGACAAATGGGGTTGTCAACGAAGAAGGAAATGATAGTATCCAAATGAGAGAAGGAAGAGTGTGTGATGACAGCAGAGAATTATACATTAACTCTATCTATTTAAATAATCCAAGGGAAGACCTCCTAGAGGAAGACAACAAATTAAGGCAAAGAATGTTCAGAGTACCTACAGTAGAAATTGATGTCTTAGGAAGGAAGATAAAGGCTGTAATTGGCACGGGCGCCGAGGTTTCCTGCATATCTGAAGCTTTATACAAGGAACTTGCGGAGGAGAACCATTTTGAATATTGGCCAACGAATACTATTACAATAGTGCCAGCTACAGGAAAAAAGAGCAAAAAGGCAATGATTCAAGGACTAATTGAAGGAAGAATGGAGGAATATGAAGTAGCGATACATATGTATGTCGTACCATACCTAAATGCAGATTGCATCATAGGAGTCGACTGGATTGTGCCAGCGGATGCAACTTTGCATTGTGGGAAGGGATACATGGAGTTCCACAATGAAGGAAAGAAATGCAGAGTGGAGATAGGGAATGTCATCAACGGGAATAGAGAAGCGTTCACAGGAATCCAAGTGGATTATGCTGAAATAGAAGACAGTCCAAAGGAAAGTGAATACGCTGAAGAGAATGAGGGAATAGTAAACGGAGGCAGAAGAAACTCGTTGGAAGACAGAAAATGTAACATTATAGAAGGAGGAGGATTTGAAATAAGTCCACTAGATATCAAAGAGGATTTTGAAGATATTTTCAATGACAGGCCAGGACTAGTAAATGTATATCAATGTCATTTCAGAGTAAAGGAAGAGAAACCTTTCTCCATAAAGCCCTACCCCATCCCAGTGTCTAAACGGGATAAAGAGAAAGAGGAATTAGTGCGCATGGAAAGTTGGGGTATAATTGAAAGATCACAAAGTGAATATGCCAGTCCTTTAGTAGTGGTGACTAAGTCCAACCAATCCATCAGGCTAGTATTGGATGCTAGAGCCCTGAACAAAATTTTGAAAACGGAGAGGGACAGCCCAGAAAGAGTGGATGATATATTACAAAAATTCCGTGGAGTGAAGTACCTGTCATCTCTTGACCTGACTTCATCATACTGGCAGATGCCTATCCATGAGGACTCAAGAAAATACACAGCCTTCAGGTTTGAAGGTAGATGTTACCGATTTAGGGTTCTTCCCTTCGGTCTAAACAATTCGGTTACCCATTTCATAAGAGTGTTAGATCGGGTCTTGGGCAGAAACTTAAGAGAAAGGGTGCAAGTGTATGTCGGCGACATAATTGTTGCCACCGAAACAATAGAAGAACATTGGAAGTTAATGAGAGAAATCCTCACTGCTATCCAAAATGCGGGAATGACTTTGAAGAAAAAGAAGTGCCTTTCTCCGAACCCGCTTAAAATGTTTGGGTCATGTTGTTACCCCGGAGGGGATTTTAGTAGGTGAATCGAGGTTAGAGGCCATCAAGAAATTCCCTCAACCCGCGAATAAAACTCAATTGAAAAGCTTTTTGAGGTTATGTGGGTATTATCGGAAATTTATATCCGAATAACGACTAAACAGCCTCCACTTACGGATGTTGGAACGGAAGAATATCATTTGGAATTGGACGAGCGGATGTGAACAACACTTCATGAGGATCAAGGAGGAGCTAGCGCAGGAGCAGATCCTTGCGTATCCCAATTGGGAATTAGATCTGTGCTTGGCTATCGACAGTTCCCACTATGGTCTTGGTACTGAAGTCTTCCAAGAGGTAGAGGTGGAGGGACTAGTAGAACACCGCACGATGTGATTTGCCAGTAGAATGATCATGAGATGAGGTATTGTGTGACAAAGAAGGAAGCTCTAGCCATAATTTGGAGCTTACAAAAGTTCAGGCATATTTTCCTAGGTAGGAAGATAATTGTACATACGGACCACCGAACTCTATCATTCTTGATGAATTGCCGATTGACTCATGGTAGACTGACCTGGTGGGCGTTGTTATTACAAGAATTCCAATTCGACATTAAGTACATTCCAGGAAAAGCCAATGTACTGGCAGACTGCCTATCAAGGTTACCAGCAGGGATGCCAGAGGATGGCGGAACCTATCAGACAACTCAAGAAGCTGTCCTCAATTATCTGGAAGGGGTTGACCAGGAGGGTAAGGTGATAAAATGAATGAAAGAGATGACTGATCAACAGAGAAAGGATGACGCATGGAACGCAGTCATAGACGCCCTAGAGGGTACAGGTGACCAAATGTCCTTAGATAAACACTACTTTATACTTAGAGGGATCCTCTTCTACAGGAAATCGGAAGAGAGCGAAGAATGGAAGGTATGTCTGCCGGATCATTGTGTAGACGAATGGATCAAATATCATCATCTTAGTTATGGCCACTACGATGTAAATAAATGTGCACTGATACTGAAGGAACACTGTTACTTTGGAAATTTGGAAAGAAGGGTGGCTAAAACCTTGTCGACAGGCGAAATCTGTCAGAAGGTAAAGGTTGACAATGTGCAGAAAAGGGGAAGGATAAAGAGTATCATACTGACCGAACCTAGTGAATAAGTCTCAATCAATTTATATGGACCATTACCGGCCTCAAGAGGGGAGGTAACCGTAATCCTTGTTGTTGTAGATGATTCACAAAGTACATCAAGCAGTACCAAGTCAAAAGGGTGACTACGACAGTGCTGTCGGGTAAACTGCTTACGCACTATTTCCCGACCCTGGGAAGACCGAGAAAAGTATTGTCTGAGAATGGACCACAATTTGCAAATAGAAAATGGACCGAATTACTAGAAGGAGAGGGGATTGAGGTATTGAAGACATCATTTTTTCATCCCCAAGGGAATGTTGTCGAGAGAGTGATGGCAGAAATTGGTAAATGGTTTAGGATATATTGGCAGCAAAGTCACAAAAGCTGGGCTTATGATGTTGAGAAATTTGAAGACATTATGAATACAATTCCCCACAGCTCAACAGGAATGACCCCATGGGAGCTAATGTTTCAAGAACCGGCACCAAGGACTGTCATCAAATATATAAATTTTCCTGAAGAGAAAACTATAACCTTTCAAGAAAGACTAGAGGAAGCCAAGAAGGTACTGATGGAAAAGGCTAAAACTAGACAATTGAGACATGAAAGGAAAGTAAAATGGACATACTACCAACAGGGATACTTAATATTGCTCCAGACCCACTTCAAGTCCTCGTCAATCAATCACGAGGTAAAGAAGTTCTAAATACTTTATGAGGGAATTTACAGGATAAGAGATAGCCCAAGAGAAAATGCTTATACACTAGAATACTTGAGAGATGGTAGATTAAAAGGTATCTATGTTTCTTTAAAGCCCTTTTAGCGGGACTCTCAAGGTGAATAGAAATGTTGGAGTGCTTAGGGGCAAAGTTTTGTTCTGAACACCCAGAAAATCCTTGCCATATGTTGTTTTTTTTTGTATATAGTCATTGCGAATAGGCGGTAATAGTAGGTTTTTTTTGTCTTACGTAATGGTGCCATTATAGAGAATTGTCACTCTTACTTTAGTATGACCCAATATGTTAATGACCTTATATCCACTGGGCTTCACCCAAAGTTACATTTGTAAGGAGCTAGGGTAAGATGTCAATCTGTTACATGCGCTCAAGCAGAGGCGGTAAAGAGTGAAGTGATAGTGAACCAGTGTATTGTGCATAAAGAAGTGCTAAGTAATGTAAAGAAACATGTCTTATGTGATAATAAACAACATCACTTTCCAAAAAAGAAACTGCCTATGAAAGATAAAAGACATTCTTGTTCTTGCAATACAATTTTTCAGCATGACTGTCACCATTATAACCTGTTTCAGTTATTGGTTTGAAATTATGGTTTTAATGTGGTATTGTTCTAAATTTTAAATAATAGGTTCGTACCAACCACCACCCACTATGTGTAGAATATGTTATAACTTAAGTGAGATGCTTACCAACATCACCCATTTTAAATGTCGTCTGGTTAAAGTGCTTGCCAGTGGCTTCACATTTAACCATCGATCTGGAAGGGGTTGTCACATTATGATAGCTTATCGGACCTTTCAATCTATATGTAAAGTCGATTAACGGGTGTGAGTTCAACTATCGATCTCAATGATACAGAGGAGTATCGCTGATCTATGGCGGGAGGTTGCGTGTTAAGCAAGAGCATGTGTATGCATGGGTGCAATGAACAGTGAAGTAATCTTGTGTTAAAAGAAATTTCGTTCATGCTACCGCGAGGGATTAGGGCTGGCTGTCGTTTTTCGAAACGCCTGTTGAAGCCAGTCACTCGAAGATAATGTGATTAGCCAGTTTGACTGTTGTGAGAATGGTGCTGTTAAAAGCAGCAGTCATTGTGGATACAAATTACGCTCTTCCGCGTCGGCGTAATTAGCTCTTGCCGGTGTTTCAAATGGTTGGATAAGCCAGTGGCTACTCGTGAATGCTGAGTGAATACTATAAACGCTGAACTGCTGTTACTAGTGTATTTCGATCACTGTAATATAACCAAGTACAGTGTTGTGCTAAATGTGGAATGTTAAGAACGCTTGCACTCACTACGGACTTGCAATCTTCACGAACAATTATTCAGGATAGTCATTAATTCTCCTTGATGACAAACTAAATAAATATGATTTGGTGGTCGGTGGTGTAAATGAAAAAAACTTTGTGCAAAAAATAGTGTTTGTGGTCAACATACTTCTTTCTGTGTTTCATTCAGTTAAAAATATTGGCAGAGCATTTCCCTCCTCCATACTACCAGGTGGCCATGTTAATAATTCCTGAATAATTTCTTTTATGAACGAAGTACTGATAGCCGAAAGGCAAGGTCAAATCAGATAGACGATAAGGTGTGACTGTGCTAAATAATTATCATAAATAAGAACAGCATTTTATAATATTTTAATTCCACAATGTGTAGACCAAGTTGAAAGCCATATCAACTGAGGAAGAGAAGGAAAAGGAGAAAAAGGAAAAAGAAGCTCAAGAAAAAGAAAGGGAAGAGACAGAAGAGATGGGGATGATGTCGATCATTGGCCTCAATATTTATTATTGTGATTAAATGTTCATTAAATGTTTGTCATAGGACAATGGTTTGTAATTATTTGTTAGTTCCGTAAGTTTGAGTGGTCTGGTGGCTCAGTGGTTAAGGCATTTCCTGCAGTTCTAAAGGTCCCCGGTTCGAATCCCTGTCTCGGCGGGGATTTTCATTGGCAATTAACCCGGCCTTCACCTCTGGCACAGGTTGCTGTGTAATGTGAAGCACGCCAGGACAGTACCGTGGTTCAGATTCCTGTACCTGGCAGGTGGCAATGACAGTGGCGGAATGCACAGATAATAGAAACCCTGTAACTAGGTCATTACGTCCACACAAAATTATTATCATTCCATAAGTTTCTAACAGATGGTGATGTGTTAATTTAATGACACAACACTTGGTTATCTAGGTTGGGTAATCGTCCAGTAGATAGTGTTTTGGTTTCTTTGTGCTATAGTTCTATTCCATGCCATATGTGTTTATGTTTACGACATAACCGAGTTTCTTGAACTTTTTGTGTATTATCATTTTTAGAAGTGTGCTGTGTATCTATACTAATGTTATAAATGTGAAAGTAACTCAGTCTTGTTATGTTTCTTGGGCTAAGCGGATAATCTGATCATGATTAAATTTGACGAGGAGCTGCTATTTGGCATTAGGATGGACATAGCATATTTTTTTTCTGTTTAAATAATACATGTTGTGATATAATTTTGAAAAATTACTGAACGGCGATAGGCAGATGCGTAGGATGTGTAAGTCTCTGTACTAGCTGTGCACATAGCTGTCTGGTAGCTCAGTGGATAAAGCACTTGATTGCTGATGTTTTAAGCGTGGTCTCCCGTTGAAATCCCCATGGAGGAAAAGATTTTTAAAAATTGTTTTTGATCGTATGAGTCATGCCTGTACCATCAGTTGTTTGGATTGCATGTTAAACTGTAGATACCACAAATTTAGGGGTGCAATGTGAGGCAAATCGTAGATAGTCTAGCAATGCTGTAGGTGTACACTTTTTTACGTTATATTGATCCTTTAGAGGTTGTTACTCTCGCAGTCAGTGTGTGTGATCTGCAGTAATAATGCTATAAATGCGGAAGTAAGTCGCTGTATGTTTGTTACGTTTTGATAACTAAATGGCTATACCAATATTGATGGAATTTGACCAGGAAATACTTTGTATGGGTAGGAAGGCACAGGACCTTTTGTGTGTGTGTGTGTGTGTGTGTGTGTGTGTGTGTGTGTGTGTGTGTGTGTGTGTGTCAGAGAGAGAATAACAGTTGTAAGTCATGAAATTTTGAGAACTTATTGAATGGTGACAGACAGACGGATGTGTGTGTTAGTCTGTAATGTTACGTCGGCTTCTCAAACTGTGCTTCTCGCGCTTTATGTTAGTGTATGATTTATTAATAAATTTTGTTTAGAGGCAAAACGTATTATTTAGTATAGATGTAGATTTTCTCTACACTATTACATTGTGTCTGCTTAAATGTTTCTGGCACCAGTTTATTTTGCCTTTTTTTCTGAAATGCCTTGTGGGTGTAAACTGGCGTAAGCTATACTAGCAGAGCACAAGCAGCTGAAGTTATTAGAACCCAAGAATAGGATGCACATGAGAAGAAAATACCAAGGTGAAATAAAGCTGCCCTTAGTTAACCCCCCCCCTCCCACAACTCCAAATCGTTGTTTGTTTTTCTGTTTTTAAATATGTTGGAAATTGATTCTCTTCATGAGA
Organism: Vandiemenella viatica; assembly: GCA_031002005.1. NCBI lineage: Eukaryota > Metazoa > Arthropoda > Insecta > Orthoptera > Morabidae > Vandiemenella > Vandiemenella viatica. The sequence goes on along the minus strand of JARYHS010012519.1, from coordinate 39,029,876 downwards.
CAGGTTAGATGGTAGAATGATATAGTGATGGCTTTCCTGTCATATTATGCCAACTCGGTGTTGTTTGGGAACAATCCTATATTACCAACAGCTTTCTATATTCAATTCTCGCAACGAAATTCTTAATTCACGCGTACAAAGTCGCGAGTATCAGCTAGTAGATTTATAAAAGGATCAAAGGTGATCCCTTGATAATATCTGGCTGATTGATGATCTTCATCTGTATTTTACCCACAGCATTAACTCTGCAAAATTTGAAGATCAACTTTTCAGTACAAATGGGAGATACTGTGAATAAAGACAGACACCACCATCATTATATGAGAGTCTTGAAGTTCTCAGTCAAATAATTTTTCAGATTTGTTGGAATCACTCATTTAGATTATTTGCAAAAACCATGAGCTTCAGAAAAAAAATGCTATGTTACTACATATTACTATAAATTTTGTATTAGTAATATTATGGGAAGAGGATATGGTATGTTTTTTTAACCAAAAACTTCAACAAATCATGGAATAAAAAGAAAATTGCAAACTTTTGAGAACTGGCAGGTTTGGCAGCTTCTATTTAATAACCTTGAAGATTAAAAAACTTAGTCCACAACCCAAAGGTAGGTTGGATCCTCCCCATTAAAGCATACCAAGCTATTGTCAATGGTAGATTTAATGTGGAATCTGAACCATGGAATGACATGACATAGCTCATATGATTTTTTTTTTTTTTTTTGTAGGGTTGTTCCCTCTTCAGTATCCCTTCCAAGAAGGGGTGCAAATGAGTGCTGCAAACTGCTGGCCACATCACAGCTGGAAGTGAGAGTTTGGTATCACATTGGACACAATGCCTAACGGAGACAGTATTTGAGAGCCGACACTGCTACCAGAAGCATATGCTTAATAAGTCAAAAGCTTTAGCAAGTCAAATGTATTAATTTTGGGACATGGTTATTTAGTTTAAAATAACCCAGTGCAAGAGAAGAAATAGCATGGGAATATGGAATGTCTGCATTGGAAAACGGCATCACCACAATTTTTTATATATACCTCACTTCGTGGAAGTGAGAAGTAGGCACCACTTCAATAGGCAATTAGGAACATGTGTTCGGTGAGGGAGGAACTACATTGTCAGTCAGGAAACACGAATTTCTTCTTCCTTCTTCCATCGTTGTGCCCAACTCAGGAGCGCGAGTGAACTTATTTAGCAGATGTGTTTTTCCTCTGTTCCCAAAACCTCTTCACCCTTTCGCTGTGTTCTTTCCTTCGTTCTTCCGTCCACGTGTTTCTTCTTCTGATATACTGGATGTTGGAAAACTGGTGATTGTTGACCATGCTACTAAATTGGCATCTGTCCTGTATGATGTCGTCTGTTATTCCTATTTCCCGGAGATCCTTTTCAATTTCAATTAGCCAGTTGTTTTTAATTTTCATTGAAATGGCTAGGTTTAGAATTCTTTTTGTTAGTCTGTTATTATACATTCTGATAATATGGCCGTAGAATTTAATTTGTCTTTTCCTGAATGTGTCTGAAATTTTTACTGAATGCTGATATAGTTTGTTTGATTTCCTTTTCATCCAAATTCCTCTGGTACAAACAGGGCCAAAGATTTTTCTCAAAATTTTCCTTTCTTGCTTTTCAATATCTTTGATCAATGATCTGCCTCCAATAATCAAAGTTTCTGATGCGTATAATGCCTCCGGTTTGATTACAGTGTTATAGTATCTTAACTTGGCATTTCGGGATATTGACTTTTCGTTGTATCTGTTCCAGGCGATTCTGTAGGCTTTTTGTAATTTAGTTATTCTCTCCTTGTTTGCTTCCCGATTTAATCCTGCTGGTTGAATAATTTCTCTTAGATATCTGAATTTAGCTACTTGAGAGATATTGCCAAATCATGTTTTTAAGGGTTGTCCATCTTGGTACCGTGAAGATCCTTCCATATATTGGGTTTTAGCATATGAGATTTGGAGACCACATTTAGCTGCAATTTCATGCAGTTTTTAAAGTATGTAGACTGCCTCTTGTCTGTTGTTGGAGAGAATTGCCAGATCATCTGCAAAGGCCAAACACTGCAAGTGAAGTTTATTTCTGAGTAGCCTGCCAATGGTTGTTCCTTCTACTTCATTCTCCCAGGTTTTTATTACTTTGTCCAGAACAAGATTGAATAAAACAGGTGACAGTCCATCTCCTTGTCGAACTCCTGTGCCAATTTTAAAAGGTTCCGACACCTCACCTAAGAACCTTACTTTTGAAATAGTATCCGTTAATGTCTGTTTGATTAATTCTCTGGTTTTTCTGTCTACTTTGTATTCTTCTAGCGTCTTAAAAAGTGTTTGTCTGTCAACAGAGTCATAAGCTTTTTTAAAGTCTACAAAGGTGATTACTGTTTGTCGGTTTTTATGGATTTGTAAGATGGTTTTGAGATTTAAAATTTGTTTTGCACATGACCTGCCTTTTCTAAATCCTGCCTGATACTCGCCAATAAGATGATCAATTTGTGTTTCAAGTCTCATGAGAAGTGCCTTGGATAGAATTTTGTAAGTAATTGGTAACAAGGAAATTCCTCTGTAGTTATTAATGTCAGTTTTATCCCCTTTTTTGTGAAGTGGATGAATTCCAGTCTTCAGGGATTTTTTCTTTGACCCAGATGTCTCCGATAATCATATGAATTTTTTGAGCAAGACTCATACCACCTATTTTCCACATTTCAGCAAATATGCCATCCTCCCCTGGGGCTTTGTTATTTTTAAGTACTTGGATTATTTGTTGGATTTCTTCTTAAGTTGGAGGTTCTGAATCTGGATTTGGAGTGGATTTTTCTAAGGTAAGCAGTCCTTTAGGGTTTTCACAATTTAGAAGGTCTTTGAAGTAATTTGCTAGGAGCTTACAATTTTCCATATTATTTGTTTCTAGAGTTTCTGGACGTTTGAAACAAAAGCTAGTTTCCTGGTATTTTGACAATTCTTCCTTGAATGTTCTGTAGAAGTTCCTTGTGTTGTTTTTCTTAAACTCTTGACATGACAGGAAACATGAATTTGTTATTAACAAGCTAATGTATGTGATTTACTATTTGCCATATCAAATCTTGAGGCATATCACTGGTGGATGTACAGTGGGGAATTATTAGTAATCTTTTGGCTCAAAGCAAATGGGCGTGGCGAGAGAAAAAAGCTAGTGTTATTGTACATGGCAAAGGTCAACAAAATTTGCTGATATATGATAATCGAAGTGAGAGTGCTTGCCTATACAAGAATAATTCTGGTGTGACAATCTTAAGCAAAGATTTCACTTACACATTGGTACTTCTGGTATGATCATTTATGGCAAGAGAGCTCACCCGTCAACTAGAATTTCTGGCAGAAGCTGCTACATAGAGAGTTCTTTCTCCATTACATCCAATGTTTCACATTGCCATATGTTTACTGCTTCACCATTCAATAATTCACTGCTGTAGCTGCAGAAGTCACAGCTGACAAGACACAATGGACAGTTCCATTGTGTTGAATCTTAAATCACCAGCCTTCAACAATATGCTAAACTAACACAGACTACCGCTCTCCACTACAAATATTTCTCAGAATGCTCTGTTGGCCATTTCAGCTAATGGTCTTGTAGCTCCTAAACTTTACAAACTTTTATGACCTGCTAAGGGAATGTTAATTTTTTTCACCCTCTTAAAAATAATTTTATAAAATAAATAATCATCTGCATTTTGTTTGTAAGATCTTAAAATAAATTGTGAGATAATTTTGTTAAAGAATTCATTGGAGTTTGAGTCTTTACATCAATATTGTACCAACACACTTCTTCTACTTTATAACGTTGTTGGATATCTGCAAATAATTATTAATTACCTTGTTAATTTTAGTGATGATGCCATGGCACAAAACTTATAATTATAACTAATAAAAATATTGCAGAAACTTTTAATTGCCATACTAGGAACATTACAATGTCACCCAACTCTATGGCATATTCCATATAGACCAATGAGCCTAGGTCGATCACATGTGTTCATGAGCCATGGTCTTAATTGCTATTTTCATGACAAAGAGTAAACCTTCAGCCCTGCTTCCTCAGTCTGTAGTTATGGATCTAGTTTATCATTTCTTTCCATAATAATATGCATACTCTAAACTTGATTAAATACATTTTGCTCAAGAATGAGTAAAATTAATTCTTTTTTTAACTGATTTAGTGTTCATTATACATTGTGAAGTATGATTTCAAGCATCATGGCTAATACAGTACTAATGCCTTAATGACATGACTATTTTCAGAGAACTATACTCCAATAATTCACAGACACCTAATAAACAACTTTCATGTTGTCACTAGATGGATATATTAGGATTTAAACATTTTGCTATCAGGTGCTATTTTTAATGAGGGATATGTCAACAAAAATTTCAACTTAAGAATGAGTGTAACCAACACGAGACCGTGAAAAGTTTTCTTTGAAGTTACTTTAATTTTAAATAATTCTTAATGACGCACAACATATTATCAAAGGACACATTATTCATTTTTCATCTACTTTTTCGCTTCATGTAATGGAGCTAAATTTTACACATAAAACTGAGACAGATTTAACATATTTATACTCTGCACAAACCTGATAAGGATAAGAGACAGCAGTAACTCCTGGTTGTGGCTGGTACCCCTGTTGCGTTTGAGGTGGTGGAGGCTGTTGTTGCTGCTGCTGTGGTGGTTGAACAGGCTGTGGTGGTTCTGGCCCTGGAGCAGGCACAGGGGCAGGTGGTTGCTGCAGCTGGGGGCCAGGAGCAGCAGGGTGTTGTTGTTGTGGCTGAGGCTGTTGCTGAGGCTGCAGCTGCTGCATGTAAACATGACCTGGTGAACCAGGCAGAGCTCCAAACTGAGGTGGTGGCATCTGCTGCTGTCCTGGAGGAGGAACTGCTGTTGGCGGGAGAACACCCTGTGAACCTGTAAGCATAGCATAGCTGCATTAATTTATTACACATACAGGCATATACGACAGAAATCTGTTTGGCTTAATTCTGACAAAACTTCATTATTTCCAATGGTATAATTTTGCCTTCAAACATATTGAGTATGTGGAGAGAGAGCTATAAATGAATATGCTGATACTCTGAGTATTTAAGGAAACAAGTCATATGTGAGAGCAATTTTTCATAAACCTTTCAAACTCATAATGAAACAAACTTAAGCAATAAAATCCATATATCTATAAATGGGAAAACGAGAAAGTTCGGACGTGTGTTTGGATGTACTTCTGGAAACAATCACGCCTTAATAACTCAACATATTTAAATGAAATTTGGGATGAAGTCAGTTAATTTGCGTGCGAAGTGACATCCCGCAAAAACGCATAGTTCTTTTAGAAATTGCCATTAATATCAATTCGGAAACAACAAAGAGTTTCCTACATCGTAGATAGATACAACACAATACACAATTTTCATGGAGCATATGAAAGCTGCTTACTTATTACTAATAATAATTAAGTTCCTTCTGCCTTATGCTGTAACAAAAAATATTCTGGTCCAGGCATCATTTCAACCAAACCATTATCTCTGTTAATATTGCCGCTACAAAGTCAAACTATACGAACATACCTCAACATATTAAATGCAATTATACACCTTACTAAATCACGAGCAGTAACAGTCACTTTATCGAGAAGTTACTTGACCAGCAATATTAACGAAAGTTGTCTTAGAGTTTTAGAGAAATATGGACTTTCCGTTGTACACTGTAAGTTACAAGCATTTTAGTATAATTTTTTTAATTACGTTATTCCAATAACTGTGATGATGTTGATGATATACTTCATGCGGGTGAAGTATTTAATTTACACATTGTGTAACGTTCCCACCCGTCCTTCTAATTAATTTCCGGCTATTTTATTAATTATTTAGTATCGGACCTCTTAGCCGAAGATTGACTTGCATTCATTTCATCATTATCACCAGGTGACGGGTTCGGGGGGGGAGACAGTCACAAAGAAATAAAGTATGTGGATAATTATGGATTTCACAAAAGTATATTTGAATTCTGATCATTCACATTCATACATAGGTCTATAATTGAAATAGGAACACGATTAGGCAAGTCCCTACAGTTCTTCTGATTTTTAACACATGGAAACCAAACACTTTCCCTTAAAAGTTCTATGTTTCTTACACCAGAACTTGTAGCGAGAGTGAGCCTACAGTACACAGAGAGAGAGAGAAAATTTGTCTTACATCATATTGGCAGGCCGGCGGCGCAGACAGTCATCACTTCGATCACATTGCCAACTGAGCACAGACTGAACAACACATCTAACAGAACTGACCAAGACTGACAAGCTATGGTTCCATTGTGGGGGCTTATATAATACCCACCTAACGGAATTCAGGTATGCTGATCCTCTCGGGAGGGGAGTACTGCCAACATTGGATCCTTACTTTCCCATTTGGCGAGAGGACCATCTCTGCCAAATGGGTGGGAACACAGAGTTCCACCGATGTTACCCCACCGGAGAGGTAGCTTTTGTGTTTGTTGGGTGGCTACAATACTATCCTATCCCCGCCAAACTCTGGGCGGAAGCAAGGTGTGCGAACTTCTCCCACATGGCTTAGCCGCCATGACAGTATCTGTAGCCACTTGAAATCTTAGACTAAAAAATACTCTCCACCTCGCTCTCGCTACCTAATTGAAATTACTTAATCCTAACCTTATTCTAATTAAATACTACCTCTTAAAGTTCCTAATTATGGTTTCAAATGTCTTGTGACATCACAATTGCCAACGTCATTATTCTGGTTCATTTAGTATCGCGATCAGAAATAATGGGTCAAGTTTGTCTCGCCATTCATAACGTCACTAACACTAACATGCAATAGGCCCTATGTGATTGTATTAAAGCGCAGCTGATAGAAGCTTTGATTTTCTAGCGGTAATATTAGCTGAGTTGTGACTTCATTGAATTGCAGCCTGGGCCAGAATGAAACATTATTAGTTATTTCAAGAGCGCCATTTTAGTGATGTCATGTGTTGCTTTGTTCCAATATTGTATCAAAAGATTTATAATAAGCGTGGGTGATTTAGCAGAACAGGTGGCGTTGACCGAAGTAAATTTTTGAAATTTATAAATGTTTTACTCAGATAGTGGAGTGGCAGACAAGCGGAGTGGTAATTTGCCGGCAGACATTCAATTCTGCTGGCAGACTGAGAAACCAATTGTGAAGAAAGAATCGATTACTATTTTAACACTGAAATTTATATTTTAGCGCCGAATTAATGGATCCAAACGAATGAACTATAGTAAACTGGTCTACAGGTAATTCAACCGTTTCCACAGATAGATTAACCATTACCACAATACCACTGATCATTATGGATAAAAGAATCAATTACTACTATACATACTACTATAATATCTAAATTTCTGTTGATGGAACCAATATATCCTCAAAACAAAATCAATATTCAAAGAGTTAAGTTCTCTTATTTAAAAAGATTTTTTTCAGTTATTCAATGCAAATCAAAATATTCATTTTTAGTATCGCAATTTTTTTTTTTAACGGAAATGAACGTTCTTGGGCCACTTATGTATTTATTTGCTGTTTGGATGTTAGTATTTTTTGTTGTTGATATTTAGTTGATTCCATCAATGTATTACTAATATTTTGACGTTTTGAGCTTCCATTAATTAAAACTATATTCATTTTTATTCGCGAGATGAAATTAGTAATTTTAAGAGACGCTGGGTAAACGAAATTCAAATCTTTCAAAGAAAAGTAAGAAAACTAGGGCTATGAAAATAGCCAAAACCTAGGAGACAAATCCCCAATATTGTATATACGGACATATTAAACTGAAAATGCTCCTAACAAACAGAATATTTTTATTGTTTTAAACATTCAGTGAAGTAGTTGTGGAACATAAATAATTTTTTGTTATTTTATTGCAACATTTATTACTACTATTACTAGTAAAAATAGCTCTAAAATAAATTGTATGGTCGTATTGACCTGGTGACAAGGCTTCTTTACATCTCCGCAATCAGCCCCTTTCGTAGCCTCTTATAGTAACCCAGTAATCCTACCGGACATAGAGGACCCACAGTTCAACACGGTATCAGAACTAAGTGAGCATTCTGGCATAATTCACATCACACAACAAACCTATGCCAGAGGTGAAAATCGAGCTAAAGACCTTTGAAAATCCTCGCCGAGACTGGGATTCAAGCTGGGGACTTTTCCATCTCCAGTTGGATGCCCTAACCACTGAGCAACCAGACCTCTCAAGAAAATCTTATATTACAACACTCTTCAACGCGGATGAAGACGCAGGTAACTGCTAGTTACTTAATAAATCAAAGTTTGCATTCTATTCTAGATAAGTGTAAAATCTGCTTGGTAAAACAGTTATGATTATCAGGGGCATCTGCAAAGTAGTAATCAGTACTATAAAAAAAGAACTACAAAGATTTATTTTCTTAAACAGGAAGTTAACTCCAGCAGGCCCAGGGTCCCATTTCTGAAGAATGGGCAGAAAGAGTCGAAGGCGTCATTTCAAAAACCTTAAATCAACTGGCTCTGGCTGATAGCATTCTATGAGGACCCTTGTCAGGGTAACAAGAAAGACACCGATGGCATTGACAGGGGAGAAGAGGAACTTCAGAATGGTGGAGCTGGTGGAAGAAGTACCTGACCAACTGGGGTTGAAATAAAACGTTTAAATAGCGACTGTACCCCAGAAGACTAAAAATAGTGTCCGACTCTTAGCGGGTGACCGATTTTAGGCTGGACAACCTGTAGCCTATGTGGAAAGAAGCAGGATACTACCACATTATACTTCCCAAGAAGTACATGGTATAGCTTTCTATGTAGAAGAATCCAGAGGTAAAATTTCCCTTCACTCGGATCTCTGGGAACGGAATACATTAAGAGGAAATACTTTTGAAAAGTAGAACGGAAGCAAAAAGGAAGGAATGATAAGGATTGAAACATGGAATTTTCGAACATTATTGCAGGCAGGAATAGTAGAAAATGCAAAACAAGAGATGAATAGGAACAGATTAGATGGCACGTGTGAGGTGAGATGGGGACGAAACGGGGAAGTAGAAAATTGAGATTATTAGCTTTCTACTTGGAAGAAGAGAACAATGGAATGGGGATAATGACAGGAAAGAAACTGAAAAATAAGTTTATGAAGGTTCAATGTGTTGATGGGAGACTGGTGATGATACGACCGCAGAGTAGTAAGAAAGATGTGTAATTAATAGAGGTAGGCCTATACATGCCAACTAGCCAGCAAAGTGATGAGGATGTAGAAGAATCTGTTGTTTCTCATATACATTAACGATTTGTTTGACATAATAAGGGGGATGCAAAGATTATTTGCCGATGATGCTATTATTTATCGTGAAATCAAAACCCAGAAGAATGCACTTTGTTACAACACAATATTATGAAAATAATTGTGTGGTATAAAGACTGGCAGTTGGAGTTAAACGCTAAAAAGTGCCAAGTCATGCGTGTAAGTAAAAAGGTGACACCATTTAGCTTTGAATATACAATTAATGCTACTATCCTTAGAACGGTAGATTCCACTAAATAACTAGGGGTAAAAATTCGTAATAATTTGTGGTGGAATGAGCATATCGAGAATATAATTGGTGAAGCAAATCGTATGCTCAGATTTCTAGGTTGTAATTTAAAAAAATACACTCTGGAAGTTAAATCGACTGCAAGCGCATCCTCACTTAGAATATTGTTGTTCTGTATGGGGTCCCCATCAAAAGGGTTTAATGGAGGCATTAGAGAAGGTCCAAAGAATAGCCGCCCGATTCATGACAGGTATATATATTTGGAGGGAAAGTGTTAAGTGCATGTTGAAGGAGTTAGGTTAGGAAGACCTAGAACACCGAAGGCATTGCTCTCGACAGAAGGTAATTGAAAAATTCACAACTGACATATTGTGGAATGACAGCAAACAAATATTGCTACCAGCAACATTCATATCTCGGAATGACCGCAAAAATAAGATAAGAGAAATCAGGGCCAGAACCGATTCTTTTCTGTAATAATGTTTTCCACGAGCGATTAGGGAATGGATTAGAAAGGATTTACCGGGCGTGTAAACTTAAAACCTGACAGGAGTAGCTTTCAATAAAGTTCTCCGGCCATCCTGATCTAGATTTTCCCAGATCACTCCATGCGAATGCTGGGATGGTTCCTCATAATAGCCCTTGGGTGCCTGCCATGTCCCATATATCCCTCCCAAACTACCCTTTTGGATAGTTGCTTTAGTGAATCGCGGAGTAATATTAATAACAAGAAGAAGAAGAAGAATCTATGTGCAAATGGAAGAAATTATTCAGAAAGTAAATAGAAATGCCTGTATCATCATTATGGGAGACTGGAATGCAATGGTAGATGAAGGAAAACAAGAAGTTGTAGGGAAATTTGGATAACCGATAATAAATGAGAGGAGCAAAAGACTAACTTCTATATACAAAATTCATTAGTGGTAGGTAACACCATGTTTGAAAATCACAAAAGTAGATGTTGTACATGGGTCTCTAATTTGAATGGAACCAGCTGGACAACATACAGATACAAAAAAGGTTTAGAACCAGTCTGAAAAATGCTTAAGCTTGCCCAAGAGGAGGCATAAATTCAGATCACAACCTTGTAGCAGTAGAAATACCAGTAAAGCTGAAGAAAGTGGTGAGAGGCAAAGCAAGAGAAAGACTGAACTTAGAGACACTAAAGGAGAAAGGTAAGGCCTTGGAGCTGTAAGAAATGTATGTGGAAAACTATTAAAGAGAAAGAATTGAAGAATGTATCAACAAAATAAGGATAAAAATGAGGGAAAAGTTGAGTCGAAAAGTATCAGAAAAGAACGGATAACAGAAAACACACTTAAAAAGATGAAGAAATGGGGAAAGTGGGAAAATGCAGGAAATGAAGAAGGGAGAAGGAAGTATAGGAAACAGAATAATGATCAAAGAAGGGAAACAAAAACAGGCAATAGAAAGATAGATGAAAGAGAAATCCGAGCAACTGGAGAAAGACGGAAAGTATGAAACGGTGTACAGAATGACTAGTGAGATAGCCTTTGAAATTAAAAGAAACAAGAACAGCATGGAAATAGAAAGAATGGATGGCACTTTAGCCAAAGAACCACACAAGGTGTTGATTAGATGGCAAGAACATATATAGAAGGCTTGTATAAGGGGGATCAAATACCAAGTGAAATTGAAGAGGCGGCACTGAAGATAGAAAGGGGTATAACATCTTGGAAGTAGAAGTAGAAAAGGCACTGAAGAAGATGAAGAATCGGAAGGCATAGGAATTGATAATTTTCCAGCAGACGTGTTGAAGAGCTTAGGCACAGAGATATATGACAAAGGGGTATGGCTGGATGACTTTCTCAAAACAGTAATGATACAAGTTCAGAAAAAGAGTAATACAAGTAAATGTGAAGAGCACAGGAGTATCAGTCTAATTTTGCATGCAGCTAAATAAAGTATTGCTGAGGGTGCTGAACAAAAATGTGAAAAGTTAGATGGATTGTGAGAAATAGTTCAGATTTAAGAAAGGAAAAATCACAAGTGATGCTATTGGTTTGTTAACAATCATAAACGAAAGATATATGAAGAAAGGAAGAGAAATTTATGCCAACTTTATTGACTTAGTAAAAGCTTTTGACAAGGTGCAATGGAAAATGATGATGGAAATCTTGAAGAGGAAAGGAGTAGATTGAGGGAGAGAATGGTGGTAAAAACCTGTATTTACAACTTAAGGTAAAAATAAAGATTGGAAATGAGATGTAGGGATATGGCAGCATTGGGAGGGCTTATTAGATACACAGATAATAAACTAAAGGTTGATTATGATTAGAAGGTGGGAAATGAATTGCTTGTTAAAGACTTGAAATGTATATATCTTGGCATTACATTTTATAACAAGCATAACTAGGCAGGACACATTGGAAATATAGTAGGAAAAGATTTTAAAAATCTGCACTTGTTGGAGAGAGTGATGACAGAATGTACAAGAGAAGTAAAGGAACTGGGTTACAAAACTCTGGTCAGACCATTGCTTGAATATGATAGTGAAGTATAGGACCCACATTTTGAGTATTAAATACAGGAGTTGGAGAGGGTGCAAAAAGGTCTGCTAGATTTGTTTCTGGAAATTATCGCAGAACACAATCAGATATGATAAAAAAAAAAGGCTGAAATGGGATTCATTGGAAGACAGGACGAGGGTGAAGAGGGTCATGGGAGTGTACAAGGCACGTATTGGTGATGAGGAATTGAAAGATATTGGTGTAAGAATTAAAAGTAATGCATGGAAGGGAAAAGATGACCATGACAACAAGCTGGCACTCAATTTCAGACGCAAGGGTATAGGAAGATTCTCTTTTTTAGGATGTCAGGGAGTGGAATAAGTTATCAAGAGAAATGAAGGATAATTTACCAAAAATGTTGAAAGAATTTAAAGTTGAAATTTGTAGAATGCAGATGTATGAGGATGTGAAAAAAAAGGGGTGGGGGAAAGATGGGTTCGCTCCGTTGCAATTAAACTAAAGTAAATGTTCGCACACGAATGATGATATTGCACAACCAAATTCATCTCCAATCCAGTGCATTGTGTCCTTGTATTGCAGAAAAGTTTGTTGTCATAATGTTTATAATGGTTCAAAACCTTAACAATTTGACACACATCAGCATGAATTAAATTTCACTCAAGATGGTTACACAAATGCTGTTCATTAAAGTTTGTTCAAATCGTAAAACAAAAGGCCATCACTCAGGGTTTCTTGAAAGAGTTTTTGAAATTTCTACACTCTTTTGAAAGAAATAGCAAATGAAAGGTCCAGGGTTTTATTCAATTATTGACACAAAAGATTCCAAGCACCAAGCACTAGTAAGATTGGCTGTTATCGAACTTCTCAATCTTGAAAATATAGAGCACAGATTCCTCTTCAATCATTTTTTAAATTAATGCACAAACACTCGCTAAATTTATCTTTATCACTTCATGTATACTGTGTCATTCTCTAATAATGGAAGGTAATCACAGTATGCAAATTACACTTTTAAATAAACTTAATTTCTCACTAACACCAAAAAAATCTTATTCTTCTCAAAATTCAAAACCCACATTCCCACACAGTCTGTAACTTTACCATGTTGGAAATCTCCACTAGCCACAGATATTCACCAATTCAAACAATGGAACATGCGCACTTTGCCAAGGCAGAAAAAGAAAAGCTTCATCTGGACTGAGTGACTACTTTGTCTCCTTCACTCAACACCCATATTTATACTTTCACCGTAAAATGAGATGTTTTCCATTGTTTCATCATCAATTTAATGATGTGACTTCAGTGAAAAGTGTGTTTTTTTCCATTGTTTCACCATCAATTCAATGATATGACCATCTCACATGGCCACCAGTACTTCAATTTTTTATGTTCATCAAAAATCTAATTTCTTTTAATCTCTCACAAATTTTTTAGACTTTTTATATTAGCTTGACCTGTATGTATGATGTATATATGTATGTAATGGAATCTTTCAATTCAATTTTCGTTCACTTCCATACGTCTGAGTTGTTTGAAATTTTGTACACTTATTAAGACCCGGTGGCAATACAATTATTTCATAGCAACATCTGGCTAATCTCATTACTTTGACAGAAACAATAGAAACATTGTTGAATGTGATTTAATTTTAACCCAATTCCAGATGTCCGAATTAACTGAAATTTTGCACATGTATTGAAAACTGATGACAATACAATAATTTCATAGCTGTGTCCAGATATTCTCAATACTTTGGCAGTAACTACAGAAAAATGATTAAATGCAAGGGAATCTTTCATTTCAATGTTCACCCACTTCCAGACATCCAAATCGTTTGAAATTTTGTATATGTATTGAAAACAGATGACAATACAATGATTTTTTTATAGCTACACACGGTATTCTCATTACTTTGACAGTAAAAACAGAAAAATGGTTGAATGCAATGAAATGTTTCTTTTCAATATTCCCCCATTTCCTGACATCCAACTTACTTGAAATTTAGCACACTTATTAAGAACGGCGACAATACCATAATTTCATAGCTATATCTTAGTATTCTCATTATGTTGACAGTAACAGTAAAAAAGCGATTGAATGGATGGAAATATTTCATTTCAATGATCATCCACTTCCTGCTTGAAATTTTGGACATGTATTAAGCTCTGGTGACAATACAACAATTTCATTTGTATGTACTGAAAATCCCATTTTGAACTAAAAAGTTAAAAATAAAATCATAGTTTAAAAAACTAAAATACATACTTTTGCAACAATGGTTGAACTAAAGCATGTATTTTAGTTTTTTAAACTATAATTTTATACATTAGATAACCCTGATTACTCTAAATCTTTTTCTTTATCATGCCAAACCCTAATTATAGCTTCATTTCCCTGTAATAATTGTTAAAAGTTTACACTTCACCATGTGAGCTAGTCATATTAATAAACTGTTAAACTTTTAATTAACTGACAAAATTATGTAACAATTTTATTCCACTCATCTTTCCCAGAATCTTGTAAACTCTCTCTCTCTCTATTGGAAAACGCTTAATTGTAAAAATATTATCAAGTTATGCCTTCCTTTTAAAACATGTATCTTTATTATCCAAAACCAATTACTTCTCACTACTTCTATGATTTGAAACTGTAATATATCACTTTCTTTCAAGTTCTACTAACTTTATTCAAACTTTCCTCCCGGAATAATCAATTTGAACCAGCATTTTAATTATAAGCGATCACTATCCTCTTTGTTTGGACAGCTGAATTCTTTCTAATTATGTTTCTATGTCAGGAAATAATTAAATTCATGTATGCTTTAACCCTACAAATGGAACTAGATACCCTCTAAAACTTTTTTCTATCTCAAAATACAATATCATTTTCCTTTCGTTTATGTTAAAAAAACAAATGTGAAACTATTGGATAAATCACTAAATAAACTCATTGTAAGCTTCCTTAGAATTTCATAAATTTGCATAGAAAATTTGTTTACAGTATAACAGGCTCAGGTGAACCACACGATACCACAGCTTTAGAGTCACGTTTTGAGATATTCAGAATAATATTTGTAGCAAGGAAAGCACACTAAAAAGTTTGAGTACTTTAAAAACTAAAAGGCGGTATGGTTAATTTAATACAAAATTGCACACTTTAAAATTTACATTTACCGAAAATCCTAGCTACTGGTAAAATTTCAGAACAATAGGGGTAGTGTGAGCCAAAAATGAAGAACTATTTTGTAAGGTCAGAACATCATGACACAATTTTTATGCCAGTTGACCTTTGAACGCGGAGTGATTTGTCGAGAAAACAGTGAGTATATATATACGGTTAACGGGCGCTCCTTGCCATGTTTTAGTTGGTGACCACTGGAGCAGAGAGGTTGTTGTTTTGTGTGGTGTTAGGCGTGAAACGGTGGTAGTGCCACATGGTGAGTCAAAGGCGGGGATAGCCATTTTCAAATTTCGGTAGAACAGTGGGACATTTTTAACTTCAATGTGACTTTCAAATTTTTATAACGGGATTGGATTGGTCTGATTGCTTTTCATAACTTGAACTTGGCGAAAATTTCCAATAGCCTATTGATTGTTTGGTCTTACGTAAATTTTATGAAGAATATAGTGAAACTAAGAATTTGAACTTTTTTATTACTATGTGAACCTTACCTTTCCCATTTTGGGTTTTAATTAAGCTAGGTGGCAGTTACAAGAATTTCAGAACAATTAATAATCAAATGGCACAGTAGTAACACAGACCTGACAAAATTTAGGATTTCCCTTTTTTTTTTTTTTACTTCTGCGATTCATTTTTCTGGACCGCAGTACTTCAAAATAAAAAGAATACGTGAATCAAGTATAATCAGCATTTACTTGAATCGTAACAGGTCTGTTGAATTACGAAAATGTTATATTACTAATATTGAAGACATGTATTGTCTCTGGTAGACTGTTATACAGTTTGTCTCTGGAACAAAATTGCTACGTGAACGCTGTACAATACAGCCACAATAAGCCAATACTTAATACGAAATTCAGTTTTTTCTCGAAGAGCGATGTCTGAAAAACAGCTATTATAAATATCAGCAAGTAATAAAACATACTTCTTTCATAATGACTTGTGCGGAATTGCACATATTTGGAAGTACTTTATTCGATTAATATGTCTCGTGGCTATGACGTGCAAATATAACTAGGCATCCGAAAATTCAGGTACATGCGACTCAAATAATTACATAGAAAATACGGATATATTGAAAGAAACTCAAATAAATTTTTTTTCATATCCTAATGCTACACCACGTAAATTATAAAGCTTGGCCTATAACAAAGCATATCAGCTGTCATCACTGTCCAGGTTGCATTTCAATCGATTTACAACTTGTGATAATTTTGCTACTCAGAAATAATTGCTTGAGTTACATGCACATTAGTACATATACTGTACCGTGATCCATTTTGACATTTTTGAATTAATTATATCTGACTGAAATAATGACAATAATGATACGACGATTTGAAACCAAGATTAACTCCAATTCACGTAAATTTCTATTTTAAAGCAGGAATAATTGATGGTGTATCAACATAAAATAAAAACCAATATCCAAACAGCAAAAAATAAATATATCAGAAAAAATTGAGATGCTGTGATTATTGGTAACGAATTTTTATTTCAAATATAACTAGGCATCCTAAAATTCTATTCTGCACCACATAAATTTTAAAACTAAACCCGTTATGCCTGATGCTAAACAAAACGAGTCAATTGTCATCTGGTCCAGGCTGTTGTTTTGCCAGGTACTTACATGCGACTGAAATAATTACATAGAAAATACGGCTATATTGAAAGAAACTTAAATTAAATGTTTCATATCCTAATGCTCGCATAGATTATAAAGCTGCAGGCATCGTCTCTTAGGCCTATAACAAAGCATCATATCAGCTGTCAGGTTGCATTTTAAGCGATTCACAACTTGCGATAATGTTGCCACTCAGAAATAATTGTTTCAGTTACATGCACGTTACTACATAAACTGTACCATGATCACATCTCAACATTTTTGGATTAATTATATCTGACTGAAATAATGACAGTAATGATACGACTATTTGAAATCAAGAGTAGCTCCAATTCACGTAAATTTCTATTTTAAAGCAGGAATAATTGATGGTGTATCAACATAAAATAAAACCAATATCCAAACAACAAAAAATAAAAAACAACATAAAATAAATAAATCAGAAAAATTGAGATGCTGTGATTATTGGTAACGAATTTTTATATTTCAGCACACTTCCAAGAGGACTAAGTCGTAGATTACTGCTATATTTACATAAATTTATGGCACCGCGGTTATGTTGCAATCCTCGGTATCCACATTTAAAAATAAACTTTTTTTAGTTAAGTATCATGGAAACAATATTTTTCATTATATCCACAGATACATCCTTAACAAAGCTTATACCTAGCTATATAATCCCAGGCAAAGTTTACACATAAAATCGCCAAAAAAAATTACACATACTGATTATAATATCAGCTTTCTTAACGTTAAAACTGTTATATATCCATTTAAATTTTCAGTACCACGGTTAACGTGGAATCCTCCATATAAGCATTTAAAAATATTATGTTTTAGCTGAGTTAAATATTGGTTTCAGATATAATATTATTTATTACTATCACAGATATTCTATATTGTAACCAAGTTTATGCTCATCTATATACTCGCAGCCAAAGTTCACGCATAGTGATAATTGCAGCTGTGAAAACGTTTTAATTGTTAGTGCTGTGAGTTGGGTAAGTATAAAAGTTTATGATATGCCCTTGCGAAAGAGATCTAATCTGTCGGGGTCAACTTTTGCAGCTAAAAGATGTCGCCGAAATCGGCTAACTGAGAGTGAAATAGACCGACAACATCGTCTGCAACGTCAAAGAGAACGAGATGAAATAGCTAGAGCAAATGAAAGTAACCTGCACCGAGAAAAGCGATTGACCTATAACCGGGTTCTATACGCTAAATCCACAGCTTCTTAAAGCGCACAGAAGAAAGAATGTCGTTTGAACCGTGAAAGCCTTTCTAAACAATAAATGTTTATACTTCGCACAATAATTACAACCACGAATTACTACTGTTAATTTTTCAGGAACCTTTTCTACTATTGAATCAATTGCATCACGTTAAAATATGAATAAAACAACTCTCTGACATCAGTATGAAAACCGAACCTAACGTATTAACCAAAACAAACGAAACTATTCAGAATACATTAACAGTTCATGCCTTTCCACGTTAATGTCTGATAAGAGAATAAAATCGGTAAATAATTTCTACACCTGCCAAGGCACACGCGCGTGAAGCAGCGGGCAAATGCTAGTCCTAATATATATTTAAGCTTGCACACTAACTCACCTTTATAGCCATTGGTTGGAGAATGGTGATATCACAAGCTAGCCTTCACTCACAAATAACAGTGACCAGAGATATCATTAGAAGAAATTCAAGGTTATGTGCACAATTTAATAGCTAACCAAGAGCTATGAAATTAATTGCTATTCAGTGCATTTCGTACTTAAAAAATATAAAAAAACTTTATGGCTGAAAAAACATGGAATTAATTTTCAGTAGCATGTCACTAATGAAAGCAACATAAAAAATTTCTATTAAAAAATTAATTTAAACATGGTCTTTGCTGTAACTACGAATTTCAATTTAATTAAAACTTTTCCTTGACCAAAGTTTATACATTTTGGCTTATTGGTTTTTTACTTATTTTATTGATCACTTTCATTAATGGTCTTTGTTCATGTTTACGTACATAATGTTGACAACAGATTTCAGCTATGTTACCGAAATGAGTATTCTGTCAATTCATTTCTTCAAAGTTGCTTGACTAATTAATAATCTTGAATCTGTATTAAATTCTATGGCCACTAAAGACATGCTGAGCAACAATTACATTTTGAATGATGGTCAGCCTGAATCAAAAACAACGTGATGCTATCAAAGCAATTGCTGCAAACAGAAATTCTTAAAATTTTGCAGCGTGAACCTTTATAGTCAAACACAAGTCAGGTTTGTATCTCAGCCAGTTCAAGTCTAGCAAACATGATGTTTGAAACAATTATGCATTAGCATGATCGTCTATGTAATCTATTAATACTTCTGTGTATTTTCAAGCTCAAGAGATTTTATTCACCGTAAGGGTGAATTCACAGGACAAGTTCGTATTTTTTGCCAGATCAGGTCAACTTGCCAATGTTTGATCCTAAAAACTGGAACTATTCTAGATCTGCAACCATACACAAAAAATGGTCATGGGCTTACACTAGTATTGATATGTTAAGACCGAAACAACTCAATGAGGGGGAAAAAAAAGACCACAACGCATTGTGATTTCCTGAAAGTGGCCACAACATGTTGTGGCTATCAGTAGATTAACTCTTTGTGTTCACTACAAATCGGTAATATATATATATATATGACTCTTCTTATTCATAACATTACAAGGCTCTAAAAAAATTAAAATTGAGTTGTCATATGTTAATATTGCTACCTGGACTAAACACGAATTTCATGTTGTGGCCTTTTTTAAAGTGCCATACCATGAATAATATGTTGTGGCCATTTTTAAGAAACCAGAATGCGTTGTAGTCACCTTTTTCACTCAACAAGCGTTTTAGGTCTTTGAGCATAAAATATATATTGCTCCATTGGCGCAGATCATTGTGGCACCATGGAGATGTCTGGTGTCTGACACTGTGTTAGCTGGTTTGAGATCTCATGCTGGAAAATTTTTCATAAACATTTAGCTGGCAGGGTAGGAGAGGTGATAGTGCACAATTCCTAATCACCAGTTAGTGCATCTCAGTCCAGGGTTAAACCCAAACCTTTCTGTAGTACATATGGAGTGATGGCATACAGTACTGTTGATTGTAATCTGAGCATCAGATTGGGGCATTATGCATTACAGCCCCTGTCATATCTTTCAAAAGAGTAGTCCTGAACGGGTTAACACCAGATTTAGCCTTTCTCTAACCTTACATATCATTGATTCACAATGCAAATAACACACTATACTGAACACAAACATACTAGTCGGGCATCCACTATAAACTGAGACTGGCAACCATGGTGGCTGCAAAAATATGGAACGGTCTTGATACAAATTATTTTTTAGGATCACTTTAAGGCCCGAGCATACTTCAGTTCACCGAAGAGGATGTGCCGATATCCTAGATCTTGGTTCTGATAATGATGGTGCGAATAAATTGAATATTACAGCTCCAAAAATATTCACCCGTTTCCTTTCAGGATATGAAATATGCGAATTTAGACTCCACAAATAACAATACAAAGCAGCTAAAGGTAATGGTCCTAAATTGTCGGAGTATTAGAGTGAAAGTAGCTGATTTTCAAGCAGCAGTTGCGACTAATGATGTCGATATAATACTCTGAACCGAAAGCTGGTTGATGCCAGAGGTAGGTTAATAACTAAAACGTTCCTAGAATCAATTGTAGAAAGATCTCTTGAACAGATGGTCGCAGAGCCAACACAGTGCGATAAAGATTCCTTATCAATTTTGGATCTTTTTCTTATAAGCAATCCTGATATTGTATATACAATTTGTATAAAAGATGGTATAAGTGTTCACAACGTGGTTGTGGTAACTTTAAAATCTATTTTGAATTTGAAGCAAGACTAAGACAATCTAGCAAAGTATTTGGCCCTCAATTCAATGTTATTCGGAAAGACAGTGAAGGTGTGTTCGTGGCCATCAATAAAACCATTAATTGCTCCATCATAACTGAAAAACACAATTTCTGTGAGTTAATATGAGTCAAGGTAAAAATTTACAAAACTTATAATAGGATAATTTTATCGACCTCCAAATTATAATTTGGCTAACGCGAAATACTTCAGAGAGTCACTTAATAATATTTATAAAAAAAATTCAGGGACATATATTGATCGTCGGTGGTGATTTGAACCTACCGTCGGTTAAGTGGGAAACATGCAAGTTCAGGTCTGATGGAAGAGATAAGTTAATAACTGAAACGTTCCTAGAATCAATTGCAGAAAGATCTCTTGAACAGATGGCCGCAGAGCCAATACAGTGCAACAAAGATTTCTTCCTCAATTTTGGATCTTTTTCTTATAAGCAACCCTGATATTGTACATACAATTTGTATAAAGGATGGTATAAGTGTTCACAACGCAGTTGTGGTAACTTTAAAATCTAGTCTGAATTTGAAGCAAGACAAAGACAAACTCGTATATTGCTTCGATAAGGCAAACGATGTTGGTATGGTTGATCACTTGGCGAAAAATTTTGAAACATACATACTAAATACAAATGTTGAGGAGCTTTGGTTTTATTTAAAAGAAATAATATGGACCGGATTAAATCAATTTTTTCCTAAGAAGTTGATTAAGGTTAGTAAGAACTTTCGTGGTTCAATCGGGAAGTAAAATGTTTGCTCAAGAGGCAAAAATATTTTCATGCCACGGTGAAGAAATCGGGGGACTCGTCTAATAACACTAAATTAGTCTAGTTGCGAGTGGAACTGAGTAAGGCAATGCGTGATGCATTTAAACAATTCCAAGTCAGGGATTTACTATTATGAGAGATTTTCCTCACTACAGATGTTTTACTCCAACACAACAATTAAAAATTTCAGAACACAGATCTTGATATCATCTTCTTAAAATATTTCTCCAGATATTTCGATCTTGTATATCTTCCTGTTCTGCACCAAATCATCTCACTGCTATTTGTACACTTTGGAGCCAGGTAAACATGGGCCGTCCTCTTTTCCTACATCCTTTAGCTTCCCATTCCTGTACTAGTTTTGGTATCCTAGTGTCTTCCATCCTTCTTACATGGCCATACAATTTCCAGACTTTTTTGTTCTATAACTTCATACATTTCTTCTTTCACTTCCATTAGCCTTATTATTTCAGCATTACTTACTTTTTCTTCTCTTGATATTCTTGCTAATCTTCTCCAGAAATCCATTTCTAATGCTTTCAACTTCTCAATTAGTTTTTGGTTGATTGTCCAGGTTTCTGATCCACATAAGACTATACTTTCCAATAATGATTTAAATATAATTATTTTTTTCTATTCATAGCATTCTTGCTCCACAGAAGTGAATTGAGCATCCCGATTACTTCTCAGCCTTCTTTTATTAATTTCCATATTCGATTTTCCTTCTATTTCTAAAATTGAACCCAAACTGCAAAAATTATTTACCTTTTTAATTTTTATTCCAGCAATGTACAATTCATCCCGATCATTAGTAAGATATTCCGTTTTTTGATAGTTGATTACATGTGTAATTTGCATCCTCACCATCTTGTGCTATGATGACTTGATTGTCAGCAAATAGAGGAATTTATCTGAAGATCCGAATACTAATCCAAAAAAGTTCTGGTTGTATACCAAACTAATAAGAGGATCTCGTAAGGTTTTCCTGTTGCTGATTAAGGAAAATGGGGAATATCAGAAACTAGCATACATCTACATATATACTCTGCAATTGACAAAATTGTGGGTGGCAGAGGGTGCTCAGCACCAAAGCTAATCTCTTTGTTGTGCATTCCAATCCCTAATGGTACGAGGTAAAAAAGAATTCATATAAGAATCATTGTGGCACCTTATTTCTCTAATCTTATCTATCCTGTCATTCCGGCTCAGATAGGTTGGTGGACGAAGTATTTCACTACACTCGTGAGTGAAAGTGGGAGTACGCATGTTTACCAATAAGTTTAAACGAATCGTGGGTCGTCTATCTACCAGAGACTCCCAGCCTAGTCTACTAATCAGTTCTGTGACGCTTTCATAAGGACTGTAGCAAGCGGTCACGAATCGAGCGGCTCTTCTCTGCACTTTCTCTATACTTTCGATCAACCCCTTACGAAACGGATCCCAAATGGCACAACAATAGTCTAAATGTGGACGCACAAGAGATTTGTACGCTATCTCCTTTGTTTGTTCATTACAATTTTTCAATATTCGACCTATGAATCGCAGCCTAGAATTAGCTCTACCTACCAACGAATTAATGTGTAAGTCCCATTTCATGTTCCTTCCTACTGTTACCAAATATTTCATAGAATCGACCATATCAATAATTGAATTGTTTAACTCGTATTTCTGAACAATTGGATTCTTTTTGTTAGTTATGCTCATTGTCTTGCACTTCTTACAATTTAGCGTAAGTTGCCACTCAGCGCACCATGCCAAAATAATATCCAGATAACGCTGAATTTCTAAGCAATCGGCCAAATTCCTTACTTCCCTATAAATAACCGCATCATCAGCAAACAATCTAAAAAGGCTTTTCACTTTGTCTCCGAGATCATTTATAAAAATTAAAAAAAGAAGTGGTCCTATTACACTTCCTTGAGGTACCCCCGATGTAACATTTAGACTAGAAGAACTTTCTCCTTCAATGACGACATACTGCGACCGACCAGTTAGAAAATCCTTTATCCATTCACAAAGCTGATCCGATATACCGTACGCTCGAAGCTTCGCTAAAAGGCGGTTGTGTGGCACAGAGTCAAAGGCTTTCTGAAAATCTAAAAAAATGGCATCTACTTGTGAATCTGCATCAATAACTTTCATTACGTCGTGTGTAAATAGGGCCAGCTGTGTTTCACATGATCTTTTCTTCCGAAATCCGTGTTGATTTGTTGTAAGCAAATTAATATCGTCTAGAAATTTCATAATGTTCGAGCATATAATATGCTCCATAACTCTACTACAAACAGATGTTATAGATACTAGACGACCCGTGCGAAAATTTCGCGAATAAAATGCGGTGAATAGTGAGGTTGAATGCTTTTAATATAATAAAAAGTACAACCGTTCTTTTGTAGCAATTTTTTTTCTTTTAGTGTAATAGGTATGCATCAAAATACTCGCAACATTTAGCGAAACAGTTAGGAAATTTTAATACCCCTCTATATTTATGACAAACTGTCACTGACCTTAACAGAATAAAACCAACCTGAATAAAATGCACACAACATATAAACATCTCTGAAATATTTGTTGTTGTGCGAATAGAATGTTTACGTTCGAATTGTGTAGCAAAACGACAGTGTTTTCGTAACAACAAAAAATAAAGTCCGAAAAGCTACTTATTAAATAAAAATAAGTTTATTGACATCTCTGTGATATCCGCTGCTGAACCTAGGGACTTGGCTCTGAAAAGTCTCATGCGCACTACCACTTTAAGCACCAAATTCCGAAAAATTATTTTTTAATTTATGCTTTTACCTAGCTGCAGACCTTAATTTTAAAACGATATGTCAATTATCGATTTCGGCTGGGTATCTAAGAAGATAAATGGCTTGTAATTAAAAAAAAAGTTGTATAAATAATATTGATACTTTTGCCCTTTAAAGGTCGAATTCCAAACAATTCATTTTATAAAATATGGTGTGACTAAAGCAGCCACCATGGTCTTTAAATGATAACTCATTTATGGACTTCGGTTAGTTATCAAGACAGGTAAAAATAAAACAATTTTGAGAAATGATGATATTTTTGCCCCTTAAGGGTTGAATTTCGAAAAAAATTTTTTCTTAAAGTATGATGTGACCATAGCGGATAATTTAATATTTAAATCGATATCTCATTTATTGATTTCGATTAGGTATCAAGGGAAATGAATAGCTGGTGACAGAAAAATTCGTTGTAAAAATATTAACACTTTTACCTTCTAAGGTTAGAATTTTTAAAAATTTCTTTCTTAAAATGTGGTAACGGAACCGAAGACATTACGATGACATCAATCTTTTAAATGATACCTCGTTTATCAATATTGTTTAAATCTCAATGGAGATAAATAGCTCGAGATACAAAAAACGCATTTTAGGAAAATTGGCATTTTTGCCCTCTAAGGTTCAAATTACGAAAAATTCTATTCTTAAAATATAATGTTACCACGGCGGAGACCTTAGTCTTTAATATAATATCTCATTTATCTATATCGGTTAGATATAAAAGGAGATAAATTGCTCGTGACACAAAAATGCATTGTAGATCCATTTATACTTTTTCCCTTTAAGGGTTTAATTCCAAAAACTACTGTCCTAAAATATGATGTTACCAAAGCTGAGACAATATCCCTCATAATCTTACGTGATTTATCGATTTTGGATAGATATCCAGGGAGATAAGTAGCTCGAGACACAAAAAACGCATTTTAGAAAAATTGACATTTTTGCCCTTTAAGGGTCGAATAACAAAACATTCCTTTCTCTAAATATAATGTTACCACGGCGGAAACCTTATTCTTTAATATGATACCTCATTTATCTATATCGGTTAGATATTTAGGGAGATAAATCGCTCGTGACACAAAAATGTGTTAGAGAAAAATTTATACCTTTTTCCTTTAAGGGTTGAATTCCAAAAACATTCTTTCTTAAAATATGATGTCATAAAGCTGAGACATTACTCCTCATAGTCCTACTTCATTTATCGATTTTGGTTAGATACCTAGAGAGATAACTGGCTGGAGATACAAAAAACGCATTTTAGAAAAATTGAATTTTTTGCCCTTTAAGGGTCGAATTACGAAACATTCCTTCCTTAAAATATAATGTTACCACGGCGGAGACCTTATTCTTTAATATGATACGTCATTTATCTATATCGGTTAGATATTAAGGGAGATAAATCGCCCGTGACACAAAAACGAATTGCAAAAATATTGATACTTTTGTCCTTTAAGGGTCGAATTCCGAAAAATTTCTGTCTTAATATGTGACATCACCAAAGCGGAGATCTTTCTCTTTAATATGATACTTCATTAAACTATTTCAGATAGGTATCCAGGGAGATAAATGACTCGTAACACAGAAAACAGCATTTTAGAAATATTGACATTTTGGCCTTTAAGGGTCGAATTCCGAACATTTCATTTCTTACAAAATGATGTTACCAAAGTGGAGACGATATGCTTTAAAATGACACCTCATTCATTGATTTCAGTTAAGTTTTAAGGAAGATACAGGCTTGTGACAAAAAAATACCTTATTGTGTTAATATATATGATTGGACGATAGTTTCCAGGATCACTTCGATCACCTTTCTTGAAAATCGGAGTTACTTGCGCGATTTTCCAGTCTGAAGGTACTTTTCGCTCTTCTAATGATTTACTGAATATATCAGACAGAAATGGGCCAATTTCCGCCGCATATTCTGAAAATATTCTTACTGGAATTCCATCTGGGCCCGGTGCTTTCCCCCACTTCAGGAGCTCTAATTGCTTTATGATACCTGCAGTATCTATCCGTAATGATTCCACCACCAACTCGACACGGCGTGGGAAAATGGGAACACTATCTTTATTTTCATCAGTAAATGAATTTTTGAATACAGTATTTAGTACGTTAGCTTTATAGCTGCTTTCATTAACCTCTGAACTTTCACGAATTAGTGCTGGTATATTGTTATTGGTACAATTGACTTTTCGTACATACAACCAGAATTTCTTTGGGTTTTCTGTGAGACTCTTAGAGAGAGAGTTGGAATGAAAATCGTTGAAGGCCTCACGCATTACATTATTAATACGTCCTCCTAACTCAGCTAAGGTTTCTAAATCACTGCGACACCCCTTCCTTCTTGAGCGTGCGTGTATCCTGCTTCATTTTTTGAGTAATCTTTTGACTTCGCATGTTTACCATGGTGGATCATCCTCCCCATTTATTATCCGCTTCGGTATATGTATATCCATACCTTCCCTGACTATTCGTATAAATCGATGCCACATCTCTTCAACGGTGTCGTTTGTTGACTTGAAGTTATGGTAATTATTCCTCAGGTAGGTTCTAAAACACTCCTTAGAGGCCTTACTGAATTTGTATACAATCCGCTGTTTTCTCCTTCTTCGCTTGGTCATTAGTCTGATAGTTGCAATTACCGCTTTGTGATCGCTTATACCTGTGGTCATTGAAATGTCAGTAAATAATTCTGGCATGTTGGTAACCAGCAGATCTAAAATATTTTCGCTACCGCTATGACACCGCATAGGTTCATTAACTAGCTGCTCGAGATTATTATTTGAGAACAATTCGAGAATTACTTCAGAAGCTGCCTTATCCTTGCTACCTGTAATGTGAACGTAATTACGCCAGTCAATATAAAGCAGATTGAAGTCCCCTCCTAGAATCATAGCATGATCCTGAAAACGGCTAGCTATACTGTTTACATTATTTCTTAACTCCTCGGCGATAGCTATGTCGGAATCGGGTGGACGGTAGAAGGCGCCTATGATGAGTTTTTACCCAGCAACTTCGAGTTTAATCCACATGATTTCACAGATCGTATCGACTTCTATTTCATTACATGGGAGAGATTTACTCACAGCTATAAATACCCCACCTCCATGAGAATGTAATCTGTCTTTACGAAATACATTCATGCTATCTTTAAAAATTTCGGCGGAACCTATTTCCGGTTTTAGCCAACTTTCTGTACCGATAACGATATCCGCCTCTGTGCTACAAATGATGCTATCAAGTTCCGGTTGTTTGTTACAAATGCTTCTACATAAATTAGAAATTATGAATAATAAGTTTAAAAAAGCTTCCAGAGGAGAGTCTGATATTTAACAATCGTACCAACTAAATTATGAAAGATCTCATTCTAGATGTTGTAGCATAACCGATAGTAATAACTAGGGCCCGGATTTTTCAAAAAAGCATATGCGCATATGCAAATGCATATTTTGAGGGTTAGTGCATATTTTATGGATATGTGCATATTTTAGCTTTTATTTCATCTCATAACTGAATATCCGATACTTCTGAAGAAACTGTAAAGCCTAATGTACCTGTATGTTGGACATCCTTGGCAACCGCAACAAGTAAGTTAAATTCTTGGAGTAAACAGGATTTTTTTGTACTGGCATTCACATGTAGAGAATTTTCTACCTTATCCAAACTCACACAGTGACATGTTTGGAGGTGCTGCAAATGGAAAATTTGTGTGGCGGCGACCTTCTCTACTGCCCTGAGCGGTAACATTCACGGGAAGGGCGGGTGGGGTCGGCAAAATCAAAGAATAGCTCTATTCTCCCTCAGGCGGCAAATTCTTGTTTGAGGAGACGACAGTCACAAGTATTTACCCCCACTTGGAATATTCGTTATCTACCAGTGTGTTTATTCGTGCGACAACTACCGGGAAGGCCAGCGGTTTTCTTTAATCTTTTCGGGAATATTCCCCTAATTGCGGTACGAGCCAGTTTTCCTGAGAACAGATTCCTGGCTTCCAGACCTGAGGGATTCGTACTTTTAAAGGGACGTGTACATTCCTTTCCAAAAACAGTAGCCTCTCAAAGTTTGTGTTGACAGGAGTGTTCGTGTGCTAAGATTAAGTTTCTTTAATCTGACTCCAAAAATGCCTAAAGAAAAATGCACAAGATCAGTTTTAATTAAGCAGTGGATTTCAGGCAACAGTGACTATTCTAGTGACGGTGAAGTTGTGTACTGTCAAGTATGTGAGAAGAATATAAAATGTGAGAAAAAATTTCAACTTGAACAGCATTCTAAAACAGCTGTACATCTCAGGTCAAAAGAAAAGAATAGGAACATGCAACAGCTACTTTTAACTCAGGTATCACGGTCTGTTAATACATTCTCTGCTGACCTGTGTAAGGCTTTTGTATGCAGCAATATCCCGCTGCATAAATTGAATAATCCAGATCTACGAGCATTTCTTCAAAAGTATTGTGTTAATCAAAGGATACCGGATGAATCCACCCTCAGGAAAAATTATTTGCTCTCTCTACACGATTCTGTCCTGGATTCAATTCGGTCTGACATAGGAGGGAACTGTGTCTGGATATCGGTAGATGAAACAACCGATTCATGTGGCCGATACGTAGCGAACTTTATAGTGGGCAAACTATGTCAAGAAGAACCCGGAAAACCACATTTACTTTCAACCAAAGTGTTAGAGAAAACCAACCACAGTACAATTGCAAGATTTATAAACGATTCCCTGCGACTTCTGTGGCCTACTGAATCGGAGAGTGATTGTTACAAGGTGCGTGTTTTAATCACAGACGCAGCTTCATATATGTTAAAAGCTGGTCAGTCGCTTCGAGTGTTTTTCCCCAATCTGATCCATGTTACATGTTTGGCGCATGGATTACATCGCATTGCAGAAGAGATACGTTCTCTATTTCCTTCAGTTAACAAAGTAATTTCAAGTGGAAAAAAAGTGTTCCTAAAAGCACCAGCGCGTGTACAGTTTTATAAGGATCGTCTGCCTGAGGTTCCTCTTCCACCGGAACCTGTTCTCACTAGATGGGGAACTTGGTTGTCTGCAGTGCTGTTCTACCAGGAGAACTTTCATCAAGTGAAAGATGTGGTTACAAGTATTGGTCATGACGATCGTGCTGCGTGTGTTCGTGAAGCAAAGTGCGCATTTGATTGTGATACTGTATATCGAGATATCAATTTCATCCATGTACACTATTCGTCACTTTCTAATGCTATTAAGGGTCTAGAAACTAGCGGTGCACCCCTTCACGAGTCTATTCAGTTGCTTCACAAAACAATTTCTTCTTTAAATGCCGTCCCTGGTGAAATTGGAGAAAAAGTTAAATCTAAACTCAGCAGGGTGTTAGACTCAAACCCAGGTCTGCAAAAGATTCAATCAATTAATACGTATTTAAGTGGAACCACACAATCTTTGCCAGATGAAAGTTCCGAACAGTCAGCACCATCGTACAAGTATTGCCCAATAACGTCCGTTGACGTGGAACGATCATTTTCGGCTTATAAACTAATTTTGTCTGACAACAGAAAATCTTTGACCCCTGAAAACATTGAAAAACTGTTGGTAACATATTGTGATTCATCATTTTGTAAGGAATGAAACGTGTATATCAGTGAGTTGACATAAAATAAATCATTTGATAACTGTATATTCTTTAATAGTTAGTCCATGTTCGTTAATTGTTAGTGTATATTCGTTAATTGTTAGTGTAGATTCGTTAATTGTTAGTGCATATTCTTTAATTGTTAGTGCATATTTTAGGACTTTTTTGTGCATATTTGCATGCATATATTAGATGTTTTACGTGCATATATATCCGGGCCCTAGTAATAACATCCTTGAGGTAGGCGTTCCTTGCCACGGGCCAGTGAGTACTCTAAAAGAAGTTTCCATAGCAACGGAAGACACACACAGAGACGGAGAGATTACTTAGTAGCAGCTAAGGAGAGCTTGTTAGGAAAAGTTCGATAATGTATTTAATGGATGTGTTTAATTTAAAATAAAAGTTGTGATTTATATTGTGAAGAAAAGGACTAACAAATTAATTATTTGATTAAACTGCACAAAAGATATCTTCAGGAATAATATAAATAGAAGCACATTCTTAAATACAACAGGGCGTATTTCTTAATAAGTAATATCAAGCAAATGCTTATAAGAAATGCGACATGGCGACCCTGCAGTTGATAAAAAATAACAACTAAGTTACAATTCGACAACAAGAATTCATCGAGAAAAGATCCTAGAAACGACTAACAACAAATTGACGGCAGCGCCTCCAGCGGACGATCAGGAACTATTAAGAAAAACATCGCAGTCGGGAACAGCTGATCTTGGATACATTCCATCTGTGCTGATATTTACTACGTCGCATATGGAGGTGGTTTGAACGGCTACAGCGACTGAACCACTCGTATATACAGCTAAGTGATTTTTCTAAAGAGTACTAAAGTGTAATAGTCGGCCATACACTTTAAATTTTCAAATAATTCACTGTTCATAACCTTACGGAGTGTAAATTATTTTCTTGACCTTTTAACTTGCAAATTAATTTCACGAAGAACAAGACGTTACCTGTAAAGTTAGATTTTAGTAATTTCAAGTGGACTTGATTTTAATTTGCGTAAAGTAGAACATGTACACATTGCATAAATTTCGCAAGCTTTCCAGCTATTTATGTTAACAAACAATTTCTTGAAGATATAGGTAGATTAATGAATAATTTTTACGAGTTGAAAAGTTGCCGACTTTGATCCAATTTCAAATATGACAACACTTATAGAAGGCATCACTAATGATGAACCACAGACACTGAGTGGTACTAACAAAAACACTCAACTACCTTCAGACACGATTTCAGACTTAAAACAGTTTATGTTCAGTTTGTTTTTACAATCTCAAAAACAATTTCAAAATGCACTGGTTGAACAGTCTGAACAATTTCAAAATGCACTGGTTGAACAGTCTGGACAATTTCAAAATGCACTGGTTGAACAGTCTGGACAATTTCAAAATGCACTGGTTGAACAGAAAAGAGAGTTGTCGGAACACTTTACTAAATCTCATGAGGGCTTATGCAGTAATTTCAATTCGCAGTTCCAAACTGTTAGCGATCAACTTGACAGCATTACAAAGGAGGTAGCATCTACCAAAAAGATTTGTGAAAAATATATAGGTGAATTGAATGACAAAATTGACATTATCAAGACACAAACTGACAACACTGATAGTAGACCTAATACTGTAAGGGAAAAATATGAGATGAGTAATGTTACAATTAATGGTGATGTAAATCATGTCAAGGATAGACAAATTGTTAAAGAAGGGTTTCACTTAAAAGATGAGTTTAAGCATGAAAGTAACCAGGTGGAAACTTACACGAAGACAGATGAATCAGTAGAAATGGGTTGTAAGTCTATAAAAATGTTTGATATCAGAGACATTAAAGGAACAAGTGGCTTTGATCAGGTAAAAGAGATGGAAGAGACTTTGAAGGTAGATGGATTAGGGAGTTTGATGATTTTGAAGGAAGTAAACTGTGACATTTTTTCCATTGTTGGGGAGAATTATGTTTGTGATTATGAATCAAAGCAGTTAAAGAATAATGGTGTTGAACATTTTCAGAGTTCTTTACATATTTTTGAAGTTGGTTTGCCATGTTACTGTTCTGGCAAAGTAAGATTAATTGTAAACAAAAAGTTGTTTTGTATGAATAACTGGGAAAAGGTGAACTGGAAATATAGAAAAAAAAAGGTTTTCTTTTTTGTAGAGGAGAAAGCTATGCTTACTGCCTCATACTGTGTACAAATTCAATCAGGACATTGAATCTACAACTCAGAAAATGATCACTTAGTTTAAGATGAATGAAAAGATTTAACACTAGTGCAAGTCACAGGTGTGTAAAGATAAACTCCATCATATTGGAATTTCCTATTATTATTAAGTTATAGTTGGCATATTGTTGTTATTCAGTGCCACAAAACACTTGTAAATAGTACTGATTGTTGTGGCTGCGCACAATTCAACTGTAATGATAGTAAAAGTTTATAACCACTAAGTGGAAGTTGTCACTTACCAATGTTGATGATCTCAATCAGATGTGCAGTCTTCGGCTGTTACCACAGCATACCATTACATAAAAGTTTATTGTCTATTAAGACTTTCTTTCAGTAAATATATAGTTTGTAAGGTATACCGGAGCATTAGAATGAATAGAATGAGTTGAGAAGAAACAAGGTGTTGTTATGAATAGAGGTGTTTTGCATTAAGAAGTAAAATATCATATAGAGAGGGTACAGCGGCACGGTCGGGACTCCGTTCCTGTAAATAAGACCACTATCTAGGCATTGCCTTTAAATGATACCGAAAGGTTCGGGATTTGGTTAACACAGGTATAGCTGAGGTCCAGGTAGAACCTTCAAATGACTTTGTTGTTACATCTCTTAGCCTATATATGAATATATTCAAGATGAAGTGGAGAAAGTTATTACTTATGAGAGAATAATGTAATGGATTGAAGAAATAAATAAAAATGAAACTGTGATGATGATGCTAGATTAGCAAGAAACAATGGTGTTCCAGTTGTATTAGCAAGGGTTGATTGTACTGGTCCAGGGACCAAATGTGTGATTTAAATAATGTTGCCAGTTATACAACAGTTAAATGGTTCAAAAGGATCGGTCTTATGAAGAATATAATGTACCAAGGGCAGGTAATAGAATTTTTAAATTATTTTAATGGTATGCTTGGTAAACAGGCGGAGGCTATGACAGTTAAAGATGATGTTATTAAAAACAATTCTGTAGTATAATATTCCTATTGTAATTTTGGTTGTTAAGTAATAAGGACAGTAACTTGTCGAAATGTGTGTTACAGACTATAAGACGTTCCAACCAGTAGCGGCTTATGGAAAACCACCAGGGAAAGTTACCTCAAGACATCTGTACTCGTGATTTGTAAAAAAAAAAAAAAAAAAAAAAAAAAAAAAAAAATTGGTTATTAGCCAAATGTAAAATTATAAGCTCTCCTTACCTAAAACGTGACAATTGCAGGAAAGTTTACCATAACCATTTATAATGGTATGGAGGTCAAATGGTATGGTAAACTTGGGGGGGGCTGTAGCATAACCGATAGTAATAACATCCTTGAGGTAGGCGTTCCTTGCCACGGGCCAGTGAGTACTCTAAAAGAAGTTTCCATAGCAACGGAAGACACACACAGAGACGGAGAGATTACTTAGTAGAAGCTAAGGAGAGCTTGTTAGGAAAAGTTCGATAATGTATTTAATGGATGTGTTTAATTTAAAATAAAAGTTGTGATTTATATTGTGAAGAAAAGGACTAACAAATTAATTATTTGATTAAACTGCACAAAAGATATCTTCAGGAATAATATAAATAGAAGCACATTCTTAAATACAACAGGGCGTATTTCTTAATAAGTAATATCAAGCAAATGCCTATAAGAAATGCGACAATGTCAAGGGAATAACCAAACTGCAATTAATTTAAAAACCAATAAGGCTCCCGGACCAGATGGTATTCCTACAAGATTCTAATCTAGGTACGCAAGGAAATTGCAGCATATTTGATGAAATTATATACCGCCTCCTTGGATCAAGGAAAAATACCAGCTGAATGGAAGACCACCATCATAAGTCTGGTGTTTAAAAATGGAAATGTTAATAATCCACAAAATCACATGACAGTTTAGTTTTTCCCGGCGTATTGATGAAATAAATAATTCACCAGTTTTCTGCCATTTAATTGATTAATTTAATTCTTTTAACGACATTTCGGCTACGCCATAGTTACCTCTTAAATACAAAGAAAAGAATGTGACGGATTCGCGGGCCAGTCCTGGCTCCTATAAATAGCCTGTTGCTGAGGGAAGCTTCCCGCTGCTCTTTGATTGGTCAGCGATGAAAATGGCCTCAGACGGGGTGAAACCGATTTGGCTGCATCTCGTGGGTGCATCCCGTAGCTCAGCAACTGGATTGCATTTAGTAGCTACACAGCGGTATCTTGAGAGGTCACCAGTCCGAGTAACAACCACGCAAAACGTTGCTTAACAGTTGGCATGTGCGATCACCCATCCAAGTGCTCACCACGCTCAACGTTGCTTAACCGGCGGCATTACACGAGGGATCTGGAACCGACGAATCAAGACGACTTATCTCCCAATGGTCGACGTGTCAAGATGGCATCTGCTCGGAAAGCCGTGTCTAACACGTTGCTGTTTCAGGTCCTTCATGACTGGCTCCCAAACCTCGCTCAGGAAAAGACCACCATCTCTGTTGATGATGTTGTCACTTATTTGAATCTCCAGTGCTTCTCTGATTACTGAGTCCCAGAAATATGATATCTTAGCCAGAACTTCAGTATTGTGGTGTACATACTGGCAGTTGGAGTTAAACGCTAAAAAGTGCCAAGTCATGTGTGTAAGTAAAAAGTTGACACCATTTA
This sequence comes from Vandiemenella viatica, assembly GCA_031002005.1. Taxonomy (NCBI): domain Eukaryota; kingdom Metazoa; phylum Arthropoda; class Insecta; order Orthoptera; family Morabidae; genus Vandiemenella; species Vandiemenella viatica. The sequence continues at coordinate 38,995,032 of JARYHS010012519.1, read as the reverse complement.
GCTATGAATATATAATTAATGCTACTGTCCTGGAATGGAAGATTTCACTAAATACCTAGGGGTAACAATTCATAATAATTTGTCGTGCAATGGGTATGTTGAGAAAGTAATTGGGAAAGCAAATTGTATGCTCAGATTTCCGGGTCATAATTTAAAACAAGGCACACTGGAAGTTAAATCACTGGTATACAAGTCACTAGTTCATCCTCACTTAGAATATTGTTGTTCTGTATGGGATCTCTATCAAAGTGGTTAATGGAGGCATTGGAGAAGTTCCAAAGAAGAGCCGTCTGATTCGTGACAGGTATATATAGTTGGAAGGAAAGCATAAGTGTGATGTTGAAGGAGTTAGGTTGGGAAGAACTAGAACACCAAAGGTGTTACTCTTGACAGAAGCTAATTGAAAAATTCATGACTGACTTATTTTGGAATGGCAGCAAACAAATATTACTACCAGCATATTTCATATCTAGGAATGACCGCGAAAATAAAATAAGAGAAATCATGGCCAGAACCGATTCATTTCTTTAATCTTTTTTCCACAAGCGATTAGGAAATGGAACAGAAAGGATTTACCAGGTGAGTAAACTTAAAATAGGACAGGAGTAGCTCTCCATAAATCACTCCAGCCATCCTGATCTGCGTTTTCTATGGTTTTCCCAGATCACTCCAGGTGAATGGTTCCTCACAATAGACCATGGGTGTCTCCAGCCATATCACGTATATTTCTTCCAAACTATTACATTTCAAGATAGGTGCAATGCAGGGCACTAATAATCCAGTCATTGACATGCCTTAAAGCAAAAAAAAAGAAAATTGTGCAATGCACCCTACACACTTTTAGTGAATCAGGGAGTAATAATAAATAATCATCTATACAACATATGAATACACATAATTTCCAATAGCTGGAAAAGAGGAAACCACCTCAGTTAAATTTCTCATGAAAAGGTAGCACTGATGCCTTGATGCCTAGGTCACTGGGTTTGCTGAACATTATCATAATTTTTAAGGTAATATCATATTTGCATTACACAGTTTTTGCAGTAATATTAAGATTTCACTAAATATAAGAGAAGGTAATTTAACTCTGTTTTTTAATCCATAAATCAAACAGTTTTCGGAATGTGGATTCAAGAATTTCGAAGCTTCACTTATATGATAATCTGGCATTTTCCACAAGCTTATTGGAAAACCTTAATTTGCAATCTGTGCTGGTTTTAACAGAAAGCTGCATATTTTAGGGCAAACTAAGTAAACATATAACTGGATGAGATGTGAGGTTAAGTGAGCAGTACAGGAATTGTATGCATATAAAGATATTGTGATGTGTTAAATATTTGTGCAACTCAACATGCATTAGATAGTTAGTGCTCAGTGTTGAGCTGTTCTAAAAGAACAGAAACTGTTTATAGTTATTAATGATAATAATGCTATAAACTTGAACCAGAAGATAAACAGTCAGGGTTTTTCTGACTTTTTGACAAATTATTTAATACTAGCCACAAAGCCTGTCAACAATGATGAGTTGAATGGAGTGTTCTGGCAATTCATTTATTTTTTTTTTACTTTCATAACTAAATAGAATTGTTATAAAATAAAGCTTAATGTCAATCCTCCCCTTGTGCTGTAGCAAAACAGTTGTCAGCTTTGTCTAGGTTGCATTTCAGCCTAACCACAAATGCCGCTAATATTGTTTCTAGAAAAACAGGGTGGCCACAAGGTAATGATTTAAAAATTCCCTGATATTTCCCGGTTTTCCAGAAAAATTTGCCATATTTTCCCTGATTTAGAAAGTTTATTTGCACGATTAAGATATTTTAAGTTTTAATTAGATTTTGATTGTAAATAATTAAATCTGGTATAAAACTCAAAAAATCAGATAAAGAAACATGTTTAAGAATGATTATTTGAAAATTTTATAACTAATTTAGTAATCTTAAGAAGCATAATTAAAAATGAGTAGCACAAAAATAAGATAATGACTAATATGAACTAGAACAAATTAATAATCTTTCAATATTTGGTAGATAAAATAATTGAAATTTTTTAAATTGTTCATCAGTAGCTTGACTCAGTCAAAAGCTTAGCTTTTTTATGCCTTTTTTCATTTGCTACACTTTTCTTTTCAAATCTTCTGGTTCAGTTATTGTAAGCTTCTTTTGTTCCCTCTTCAATTTCTTCTGTTGCCAAGATAACACTTGCGCTTAAGTTTCCGCGAGTCTACACAAGATAGCATGAACACAAGTTTGTATAAACCATGCAATCGTGTAGGCTCACCTAGCGTGGTTGCTTGGGTGTGCTGCTCACCTTGACAGCGGTTTATTTGGCGCAGGTCAAAGATACGAGCACAATGTTTATACTGTCACATGGATTCAGCATTTGAAAGAGCTCTGAATGACGCAAAACTTTATAAATCGTACCTATTTAGACATCTGGTTTGTATTTACATGATCTTATGTATTATTTTGTTCCTTCTTTAATTTGCATTGTATCATTAATACAAAAGTTATAAAGCCATATAATTATCACTATTCACATTTTTTCTGGCATTGGTATCTTGAATCTAGGCTTTTGTTTTGATATTAAAGTTCAAATTTTTCTGAAAAGAAGTTCAAAACCAGCTTGTGACATTCTACAGGACTTCGAAGACTCTCCACAAATTCAATTTTTTTTGGAACATCTGTTTCACACTTAGCTTGAAATTGTAAAACTGTTTAGTGAAACATAATACCTTTATAAACTTACTACTCTACGATTGCTGTTTTATTCAGTAATAAATATAACTTCTCAGTTCTTATTTAGATGTCATCCACCTTTTTTTAAATATGATTTCGAATGCTGAGTTCCAGTGATAGTTCATGTCAGCACTTGCGTACCAACATCTCGTCTTCATATCTCGATGACGCGCAAGACGAGATGCAAGTTGCTAGTGTAAATGCGGCATTTGTTGGCTATTTTATGTCAAAAATAATAAAGCTGAATTATTTAATGCAAAAGTTCAATATTAAAATAAATTATCAAAAAATTTCCAAATTTTGGGTTGCTGTAATTAAAATTCCCTGATAATTTTTGAAATTACTTGGATTCCCTGATATTTCCATGATACTTCAAGGTTGCTTTAAATTCCCTGATAATTCCAGATTTTCCAGGTTTTCCAGGTCTGTGGCCACCCTGAAAAATCAAAGCTGCAATCACACGTGAATTGATACATTCCCTGTATCGCTTGTTAATGTTATTAATGCATCGTGATATAAACTTGATCCAAATTCTTCACAGGTTCTTATTTCTTTATTTTTTGTTATTCATGATGAAAATCAATGTATAACGGCTGACACAGCTTATGTGTGGCAGAAATAATGACCCCAGAATGACTTGGCTCCTCGATGCACCTCCTTATCTACCTGCATCGAGGAGCCAAATCAGTCCACGCGGTGACAGCCAGCTTACGACAGCCAGCAGACACCGATACCTGATGAAGACAGCCGAGCTTGCTGTCGAAACGTCGTGTTACTTTGACACCATCCGGCTGAACACCCGTGAAGATTATATTTCATCACTACGCCGGGAAAGTCTCCACTCACAAATCATAAAGCAAGTTAAAATTTGGAGCTTTTTCTGAAGGAATGTGAACCAGTTTTGACCACTATGCCTTCTGGTGACAGTATAGTGGATGTTGCGGAAATACAAAAACCAAACACCACCACTCTAGTCTCTCACATAGGAGTGATAGCAGAAAAACTTACTGATAATGGGTCTGAGTTGAATGCAGTTAAATGTAAATTACAATCACAAGATGTGAAAACCCCAGAGATACAGGACAATTACAAAGAGGTACAAACCAACAGCATGAACAAGGAAAAAAGTAAAGAAGAAGACTTCTTCAAGAAACCATTACCTCAACCAGAAAAAAGTTAAGCAGGAAAGCTAAATTTCTTCCCAAACATAATTTTTGAAGAAAAAGAAAATGAGAAAGAAAGTGATTTCCTCACTAACACATTACTTGAAGAGTAAGTTAAAAGCCAAAGGTTAACAGAACAAGCTGCAGAGAACACCAACAGCTTTAGAAATTATATTACCAAGACAAAAGAAGAAAGAGTTTTTATTAGTCACAAGAAAGATAGTAATAACAGAAGACATGAGGATGAAGAAGACATTGAGACAATATTAGAAGAGCAGGAAATGGAATACTCAAGAATGAAAGAGATATAGAATGATTGTGACAAAGAAAGATGTAGTAATAATGAAAAGGAAATAGTAAGCAATGAAGTTTGTGGTAATACACAAGAAGATAGTGCTGCAAACGATATTGATCATAATAAAGAATCAATTGAAATAAATAAAATTTTACTAAGCAATGAAAATTGGTGTTTTAGAATTGAAAGAGTTGAAAATAAAGATGAATTAGTTTGTAGCAAAAGGAAAACAAAGGAACTAGCTCTGTTAGTTCAGAGAAGCAGACTAACAGATCTTTGAATGTCAAAAAAAGATGCCAAAAGTAGTCATAAAAAGGAATGTTGGTTGTACTTGTTTAAAATATAGGCAATATTTACTACGAATAGTTAGAAATATTGAGGACTCATCATATATAGTAATTGCCAACGGTACGAAGGCAGGGTTATATGAACTATGTCCCATTAAAAGTAAACGGAACAGTAAAGTTAAATAAATATTTGCAAGGACTGCGTAAAGTAATATTTACAATATTTATTGTTAAGAACCACTTCTTACAAAACAAAGGAAGTGAAGTATGTCAAATAACTTAATGCTATATATTTTTAGGTCCAAGTACCTTTTTCCTTACGGACTAACCACTTCCAGGTATCTCATATATTGTTACTTACATACAAAAGTGAGGTTAAAAGGAACAGTACAAACTGTCATATTAATAGGAAAATAATTAATTTTTATTTTTGATCAGAAGTATTGACAGTTTTGTTACCTGATCAATACTCAAAAAATGAAACTACTTAGGCCAGAAAGTGTAGCTTTAGACTTGAGAAGCTTACATTTTCTTCTGATGCCATAGTAATGTAATATGAAGCCAGAATTTTATTCATTAGTGTATGTATGTATGTATGTATGTATGCAGGCATTATGAAATATTTCAAGACACTACCGCAACAGGGCTTGCATTTGGGTGTGTTTTCTGCAATATTTTTTTAGGTTGTTTCTGTGTTTCTTATTAATATTAAGAAGAGAATTTCTGTTGTTAATTGTGTGTAAAAATCCTACTAGGAATAAGAGAAATGGGTGTCACGGGATGCAAGGTTTATTTTATAAGTTTACCAATGTCTTCCTACAAAAATCCATGCTAAACTTGAGGAGGCATGTGACATAAAAATATTTTTTAAAAAGAACATGATATTTTGCTCTTTGATTGTGGATGAAAATTTATAATATTTATTCTTAGATAAAAGTAAGACAGTGCAGGTTGCTATTGAAATAAACATAAAAAGAGATTGAGCCTAAAGGCTTATAAGCATAGATCGGTTGCTTGGAATTATGATTCCGAAATGAACTTTGCATCTTCGGAGATTACCCAGTTTCAATGTAGTTCCTAGAGGATTACAATAATATACAACAAACTAAAACCGTTTGAAACAAAAGGACTGAATTATTTAATAGTTATAATTAGTTCACAAATCATCAGTTATAAGTCGAATCGAATCACGATGGTGACGCAACAGTCCTAGATGACCAAAACTTGCATTTTATAAGTATATACAACAAAAGTGAATAACAACACTGGCTGCTCATCAAAACTAGTGGTAAAGTTGCAGTTTACTCACCAGAAACTTTTATCGTGACAGAGTGTACTGCAGTGATGTGCCTTGTAAGCAACCAGAGACATTTGTTTTTGTTATATCCTAAACAGTAATAGTTATTGTCAATACCACGAGGTAGCATTTCTAAGCGGAGTATTTCAATGTAATCGGACTAAATAATTAAAAAGAGAACATTAAATTAAAATACAAGAATACAGTAGAACTCCAATAATCTGAACTCCGACTATCCGAATCGCTGATTACCCGAATAGCTTTTTTAATTAAGACGGAAACGCTTACATGGTGGCGGAAGCTTGGAGCTTGGTTAAGGCAGTCATCTTAAGACTTGTGTGGAAGAAGTTGGAAGGCATACCAACTGAAGAAGAGAAGGAAAAGGAAGAAAGGAAAATGAAGCTCAAGAAAATGAAATGGAAGAGACAGGAAAAGATGGGGATGACATGTTACTTGAGTAATTGGGAAACATTCTTTTGAAAATTCCTTGATATTGAGAAGTTAGCGCGGAAGATATAGGAGAGTGGGTGGTGTGTGTTTCGTCAGATCCTGGGTATTAACCCTGCAGTGGTCATGCGGATTACATATGTAATCCACTCCAACGAAATCATATATTACAACAAAACTTGTAACGCTAATGCTTTGATCCTCCGGGTATTTGTTGTTCGACATTTGATCGACCACCCTGTGTGTTGCTCGATCTTCGGTCTTGCTTGGTTACGTCACAGGAACTCTGCAATTTCTCTGGTCTACCCCTGTAATCCAAGCGACCAATTACGTAAGGATTTTTGACGTACCTTTTTCCTAAGTTATTAATTTTTCCTGCTTTATTTGTTAGAAATAAAAGTATTTTAATTACCAATAATTGATTTAGGGGATGGAGACATCTCAAATTATAGAATAATTTATGTAATTTTAGAAAAATTATAGATAAACAAGCAGCTCAAAAAGAAGTTTGGCTGCAGGAGACTGAGAATCAAATTTATGATTACTTTTCGAGCTCTAATGATGAATAAGACGTTCTTGAAGAGCAAGGCCATCAGTCTGTGTCGAAGGAGGAGGAAGAGATTCCAGGTGAGGATGCTACTTCAGAATCTGAATCTTCTGATCCACCTCAGCATAGGAGTCGTGACGACTTTTACGTAGGTGTGGATGGCACCGTTTGGTCAAAGACTGCTCCTTTGAATAGAGGAAAGACTAGGAGCCATAACAATGTATTTGTGGCTCCAGGATCCAAATTAATTGCTCGTCAGAAAAAGTCCTGAAGTGTGCATTTCTTTTTTTTTTTTGATGAGAATGTAATTGATCTCATTACCAGAAACATTAATATAAAAGATAATTATATCAAGAGCAAATACTTAACAAATGCTAAAACAACAGATGCAACTGAGGAACTAATAGGGATTTTGTAGATGGCCGAAGTATCGAAATTTAGCCGTTCCAGTACAGGTCAAATATTCTGGCACATGAATTGAATAAATATATTTTTTATGTCAGAGCAAAGATTTAAGTTTCTAACCAGAACTTTACGATTTGGTGATATTGAAGACCCAAATGTGCGGGTACTATTGACAAACTAGACCGAATTAGGGAAATTTTTTTATTTGATTCTGAAGAATTTTCAGCAGTATTTTGTCCCAAGTGACTTTGGACGGACAACTATTGGTCTTCAGAGGACGCTGTTCATTTAGACAGTATATATTCCAAACGAACCTTCCACATTTTTTTTTTTTTTTTTTTGCTGTCGCCAGTCTTTAGACTGGTTTGATGCAATCCTCCATCCCTTCCTATCCTGTGCTAACCTTTTCGTTTCTACATACCCCTTACAACCCACGTCCTCAATTATCTGCTTCATATATTCTAATCTCTGTCTACCTCTACAGTTCTTACCTTCGACTGTTCCCTCCACTAACAAATTAACCAATCCAGCATATCTCAAAATATGACATAAAAGCCTGTCTCTTCTTCCTGTAAGCTTCTTCCATAAACTTCTTTTCTCACCCATCATTTCCAAAACTCGTTCATTTCTTACTTTGTCTGTCCACCTAATTTTTAGCATTCTTCTGTAACACCACATTTCAAATGCTTCAAGTTCCTTTCTTTCCGGTATTCCTAAAGTCCATGTTTCGCTACCTTAAAGTACTGTGCTCCACACATAGAGTTTTAAAAAGTTTTTTCTAATTCCTAGATCAATATTTGAAACTAAAAGGTTTCTCTTTTTCATGAAGGCTCTTTTTGCTAGCGCTATTCTGCTTTTAACATCATTCCTGCTTCGACCATCGGTTGTAATTTTGCTTCCCAAGTAACAGAACTCACTCACTTCTCCTATAGCATCCGATCCTATTTTTATATTTAATCTGCTACTATTGGTATCATTTCTGCTACATTTCATCACTTTTGTCTTACTTTGATTTATATTCAGTCCAAAATCTTCCTCCAGTATTTTGTTCATGCCATTCAATAACTTCTCAATATCCTCAGCCCTCTCTGCTAACAAGACAATGTCATCAGCAAATCGTAGCATACTGATTTTTTCTCCCTGAAAACTTATGCCGCATGGAAATTTTTTCTTTGACTTTCTTCATTGCTTCTTCTACATACAAGTTGAATATTAACGGGGATAGACTACAACCTTGTCTCACACCCTTTTTTAACCGATGCATGTCTCTGTGATTCTCTACTTTTATTACAGCCACTTGATTCTTATATAGTTTATAGAGTATTCTTCTATCTCGATACTTTAGACCTGACTTCTTTAAAATTTTGAACATCTTGTCCCACCTAACATTATCAAAAGCTTTTTCTAAATCAACAAAAGCCATAAAAGTATCTTTGTTTTTCTTGATCCGCCCTACAAGTATTAATCTTAAAGACAGAATTGCTTCCCTTGTACCGCGATTTTTCCTAAACCCAAACTGATCTTCACCTACTATCTCTTCTACTACCCTTTCCATCCTTCTGTATATTATTCTGGTCAGTAATTTTGAAGCATGTGATGTTAGACTAATGGTACGATAATTCTCACTTTTGTCAGCTTGTGCTTTCTTTGGAAGTGTGAAGATGATATTTTTATTAAAATCAGTTGGAATTTCTCCTGTTTCATAACTTTTTGATATCAGCTTGAATAATCTTTCGATTCCTTCCTCTCCTAGAGATTTAAGAAGTTCTGCAGGGATCTCATCAATTCCAACTGCCTTATTTGCTTTCAAGTCATTCAGAGCTTTATTAAATTCTGTTCTCAAAACAGGGACTGAATATATTTGCTCTTGTAGATGTTCACTACCCATATACATTCAACTAGGAAATTTATGCAGGACAAAAACCTGAGGGGCCATTTCGCTTGTGCAATAAAAGAAGAGATGAGATTAGTTCATCCAGATCATTCCAAGATCATATGTCTGTCTTGCTCAGAAAACAGCAATCAGTTTAGTAAATTTAAGATTTTTTTAAAAATTGAAGTCAAAGTGAAATATGTGATTTTTGGTACAAAATAATCAACAATTTCTATTTCTGTTAATTGGTTAATACAAAAAGGATGTAAGTCTGTTTTTATGATCATTTTCAATAAAACATTTCAATTAAACATTAATAAAGAAACAAATGATTTTTGAAAAATAAATGACGTCTTATTTTTAGTTTCAAAATGACATACGTATGTAATCCACGCGACTTTTCAGAGCGCGACCACTGCAGGGTTAAATTCTAAATGATGATGAAGTTACTGAAAGTGTGAGAGAAGAAAGTGTAGAGGAAGAAGATGACCGAAGTTGAAGCAGACACGGGACCATCAGTTAGTCAAGAATTTGAAACTGCATTGAAGTGGATGGAGTGTCAGCCTGAGTGTGACCACATGCAACTTCTCACTGTCAAGCAGATGTGTGACTTGGCTACCCGAAAACAGATGAATACAGTCAAACAGGTTACTTTGACCAAGATGCTCAGCAAGCAATATCTTTTTATTTACAGTACGGTACGTACATACTGTACTAATGTACAGCAATTGTAAGCACGCTTAACATGTAAAAGAGTTGCCTTTCATTTAACTAATTACAAGCGCTTTTAAAAATAGTTTTTTTCTCTCCCATTTTCAACATAAATACAGTAATTAATTAAAATAGACATTTTTTCGGAAAAAAAATCAAATTATCCGAATTTGTGATAATCCAAATGGGATGCAGTCCCAATTGATTCGGATAATTGGAGTTCTACTGTATATACAACAGCGAAGGGAATAATTTGTAATTTACATTACGTAGGGTTATGAATGTATTTGGTGAAAAACTTTGTTGGTATTTTTCTACAGCTCTAATTAAGAAGAGGACATTAAATTTAAAAACAAGAATATAAAGAATAGCAGAGGAAATAATTATTAATTTTCATTAGGGTTATGAATGTATTTGGTGAAACTATTACTTTCGTTATGAACGACAATAGTTTCTGAAATCGCTGCCAGGTAGTACAATGAGCATTTCAGAGCGGTATATATGAATTTCACTGCGCGAAATCAGTTTGCGGGAAGTTTTGAACAAATATAATTAAATGTTCAAATTAAAAAGAAAAGTTTTATAAACCGGTGCATGATGTAATTATTAGTTTTTTGAAATGTTAATAAGTTCTTAGTCATCGCAATAATGGATAATGAGTACCTTAGAAACTCTATGCAGTAGACTCTAACCATTACAGCCTGAACAAAAGCGAAATGTAACCACAACACACAATATTGTGGATTCCCAATATTCAAATTGTATCGATCTCCATTACTGTGGTCCAGGCTGCATTACAATCTAAACGCAAATGGTAATTGACAAAATAATAATTTATAAATATGTCCTCAGGGTTTAGGCCATAATGCAGCGTGTACATACACGATACGTGGGTGTGATACTACTATGAAGACAGCAATTTACCGTCATTATTGTGGTCCAGGATTCACTACAACAACACAGTTATGCTCAATAATTTTAGAGTTACTACAATTTGCTTTCTGTGTATAATTTTTGGCTCTTAAAAAAAAGAGTCTTTTGCCACTAAAAATAGCGCTTTAGTTCCGAAATGAGTTGTTCGCGTACCTGCGTATTTCACTGATTGGGACTAGGGTTGCCACATACCGGATTATAATTTCCAGGACATTTCTGGGGCTAAAAAGCTATTTTGGTGATACAGGATTATAATTTCGGGGACATTTATGGGGTTAAAAAAGGTATTTTAGTGGTATGGATAAGGAGTGAAAAAATATTCAAATTAAATGATTTTTAAGACTTCCGCAGCCGTCGTTGTACATGATTTATTGCTTTACGGGCTATTCCGCGTCGTTTATTAGATTATCTAAGCTTTCGGCTGTTATACTCCAGCCTTCTTCAGAGATACTGTTTATATTTATGTTCACATAGCAACAGTCACCAAGCATCGCAGAGGAAAAGGCCACTATCTTTGTTGATATTGTTGAAATTCCTTAAGATTTCTGCTGCCTCTTTCACACGTCAAGGCCACCACTGGTCTTCTCTCCACAATAGCCTCGTGTCTTGAAATTTTATTTCATGCCAGGTGTTAATAGCATGGCGAACAGCAGATTTGTCACTGTTGTTATATTTGTAGTAGCGGATATGTTCTTCAAGTCTCTCCACCACTGTGTGACCTGTCTCACCGATGTATACCCTGTCACAGCTGCAGGGGATTTCATACACACCCGTAAGCTGGTGTGGGAGTAATCTGTCTTTTACCCTGGATAATGACTGGCCAAGTTTGCAGTGAGCTTTATACACGATTCGCACCTCCACCCGCTTAAACAGTTTCCCAATCCGGTCAGTGATGCCACATATGTATGGAAGAGAGGCAAATTTTCTTGGCACATTGGTATCATGAGATAAGTTGACATCTTCCATGAGTTTTTTTAAGTCTGAAAACCATTCTGATGTCTGATTCACTATAGGTGTTGGCTCAGAATTTTTGTAAGAGTCTCCATTTCTTCCTTCAGACTTTCCGAGTAGCATACTGTCCTCTCTCTTAAATTCAGTGATGTTAATACACCTCCCTTCGTTGCCGGGTGATGGTGCGACATGGCGTGCAGATATCTATTGGTGTGGGTCGCCTTGCGGTACACCGTATGACTCAAACGTCCATCACCTCACTTTTGAACCAGGACATCGAGGAATGACAGGTGTCAATTTTCTTCCACTTCCATGATGAACTGGATTCTTGGATGGGCACTATTCAGGTGGTTTAGGAACTCCTGCAAATTCTCCTTACCTTGAGAATAGATGACATAGGTATCATCAACGTACCGGATCCACATTTTAGGTTTTAGGCACGCATGGTTAAGGACCTCCATTTCGAATGCTTCCATAAATATGTTGGCAGCTACAGGTGAAAGTGGTGAGCCCATGGCCGCACCTTAAACTTGAGCATAAAGTTCACCACCATATTGGAACACAGTTGACTTAAGGCAGAACTCTGCCAGGTCAGCCCACTCAGTAGACATTCCTTGTGCAATCAGTTTAGCACGTATTACAGCAATGGCTTCGTCTACCGGCGCGTTAGTGAATAATGAAACAACATCAAAACTCACCATGATGTCAGTCTTTTCTAGTGTCAGATCATTAATTATTTGTATAAAATGAGCTGAGTTCTTTAACTCCAGTAAGAGGTCTGAGTTTTCTGGCACCATACCACACAAGTGGATGTGTAGGTGAGTTGACCGCGCTAACAATCGGACGTAAGGGAACGTCTCTTTTGTGCACTTTGGGCAATCCATAGAATCTGGGCATCGCGCAGTTGTCTCTTTTTTGATTTATCTTGTCATCCTGCTCAATCGTTTATGAGGTGTTAACTCTTTGGGCTACCTCTGTCCTAATCTTCTGCAGTGGGTTCCTGCCTAGTTTCGCATAAGAGTTCTCTGCCAACAACTTATTAATTTTAGTATGGTAGTCCTGCACTTTCATTACTACAGTTGCATACCCCTTGTCAGCTTGGAGAAGCATAATATCATCACGTTTCTGTAATACCCGCAAGGCTGTGTAAGCACCATAGAATTTTGGCAAATTCTAGTTTTGCTTAGGCGGGACTTAGAAATTTCGAGAAGAGTAGTTTCAACTTTAAGGAATTTTCCTGTAATCTTGCTCACAGTTATAATCCATCATATAAATCATTTATCATATCGGGAAACGTTTAGTTTAAGAGATATTCCACTTTGTTCATGTTTTGAAACACGCGATCATAAAAGTAGAAATTCTAAGACTTGCAATATCTCTAAATCGTGTAAAGCTACAACCGAACTTTTATCACCAGTTGTAGTCAGCACTATCCCCGATATTTTGGTAATAAAATTAAGTAATTCGGCAAAGTTTAATTAGTGATTTTAATTAAGAGAAAAAATAAGCTTTTTTTTTATTAAAAGAGATATTAAATTAAAAATTACATCAGTGGATAGCCCTAATTAAGACGATTTCATACATATATGGGTTTTCATCAAAAGTTTTAGCATTTGTCCGGTAATCAAGTTTTTGAAAATTGATTGTCGTTGATTGTCGGGTGAGAGTTTCGGGAAAGTCCACAAAGTCCGCCCAGATTGGTCACGTGATGAATTCAGTGTTAAGACGATAGAAACCTTTTGGAATGATAAATTAAATTAAAATCGATAGAACAGGATAATAGAAAGTCCCTGTAAAAATCTCAGATTAAACTATCGAATACTTTTAAAGATATTAATTAAAGAAAGATTTGCCAAGGTCATAGGCGCGCGCCGGGCTATAATAGTTCGTGCGGTAAGCACACGTTGTCTCATTCTTACGCCGGGAAGTGATCGAGCAACTACGCACATGACTTGACCAGTGATTTGTAAAATCAGAACTTAGCAAAATGTAGTCTGTCTCTTCTTACTTTCGGTTTCGTCTGGCCTGTGCTTCTGTAAAAGTATGTGAAGTAACATTACATCGGTTTTGTCTCCGGGTCGTGACTTGCTATGCTGGTTAGTGAACTGTTTTCGACCATGTTGGGTGTCGTGTCATATCTTAACTTTAATGACTAATGTGAACTTTTAAGTTACTAAAGGGGTTCAGTCGGTTCAATTTCTCTCCACAACTTGCAACTTTTGGAAAAGAGTGTTCGATTCGCCAATTCAACTTTTAGAATGCTATCTTGAACTTTTGGTTTTCATTTGAATAAATTTGAAAAGTGAACTGTTATTATTTCGTAGTTAGCTGATAACCCTTTTCAATATTTGTGGGTCAACAAATATTGTGGCGACCTGAAGCATTCAAGTTGAACTATCCAGGCTACATGGTCAAATCAAATTATTTCGTAAGTTTTACAGAGAACTGTGAGTCACCATCAAGAGTGTAAGTTGAGGCACTATGGCTATACTCAACTCCAGTATCAGCCTTGGGTCTTACAGCTGATCTTTCTTCTGTAGACAGATTGCTGCGGAATCTTATTTGCCTGATCGGTTTCTAACCCCACAATGGCACTCTCAACGCCCGCTATGATATCTAAAGTTGGCAGGTGCGTGGGAACAGGGGCAAAATTAAGACCTTTCGTTGGCAAAGATATAGTTGCTTTATCTAGTTCTTCATCCATGAGATTCACCACTGTATTGGCAAGTTGCGGAATGTGTTGCTGTTGTTGTTCTGCCTTGAATTTTTTGAAATATACAAATCTGCGCCTATCTAGTATTATTCAGCACCCAGAACATGAAGTTCGACGAAAGTGAATCCAATGTATTCCAATCATGAGCTCTGAGTTGAGGGGATAACGATAGATGTAATTTGTATAAGTTACCTTCCAAGTGAGCCAGCTCCGTCCGCGTCTGTCGTATTCTTTCGAGCAGAAGCATAAAACCTGTCTTCCATAGGATCCGTTCAGTTTTTCTTGTTCCAATGTGATGTAGGATCTTTAAAAATGATGGTAAGACATCTTTATCCTGGCATCACAGTGAGAAAGTTAGTTTGTTGAGTTTCCGCGCTCTTTTCTCTCATAGTTTTGAGAAGCTTTTACATGTGTAGAATACAAACACACACACACACACACACACACATATATATATATATATATATATATATTGGTCTTTCTGTGAGGCAGCCTCCAGCTGCACCTACCTCATAATGTTCTCCCGTTGACGAAGGGTTTATCCCGAAAATTACTTTATTTTTTGTGTTTGCCTTTTCTGTGTGTTCGCGCCCCACATCAATCATCTAAAGGTAAGTGGTGGCTCAATTCCCTATCCAATTTGATTCATATATATATATAACAATGAGCAGGAAAAAGCTTTAAGGCAATAAAACTAAGGAAGGATAGGGAAATATGACCCAACACTTACCACAGATGATGGCGGCTGAGAATGACGAACATATAAAAAAGAACAAACACAAGAGAAGCGCAATATTTCGGCCTATAGTAGCCTTAAACGTGCAGAAGGTGAAGCACCAGGCGGCGTCACATGTGTACACATAGACGGCCGACTGGTGCTTCACCTTCTGCACGTTTAAGGCTGCTATAGGCCTAAATATTGC
This sequence comes from Vandiemenella viatica, assembly GCA_031002005.1. Lineage (NCBI taxonomy): Eukaryota > Metazoa > Arthropoda > Insecta > Orthoptera > Morabidae > Vandiemenella > Vandiemenella viatica. The sequence goes on along the minus strand of JARYHS010012519.1, from coordinate 38,979,749 downwards.
ACTTCTCTTGTTATTTGTTCGTCGTCCCAGCCGCCTTCATCTGTGGTAAGTGTTGGGTCATATTTCCCGGCCTTCCTTAGTTTTATATATATATATATATATGTGGGGCACGAACACATCCATCATCTAAAGGTAAGTGGTGGCTCATTTCCATATCCTAATTTGATTCCTTGGTTGAAAATCACTACATCATAGTGTAACGGTCTATATATATCGTCTCTGGTCGTCGATAAGGTGGAGCGCTCCTTTACCTCCAGCTGCGAGCGCGGCATGGCCACCATAGTATCTTAAGTTTGAGAAAAAAAACTAGTATACGGGAATTCCGGAACAGTAACACTTAATTCCCGGTCACAGGACCAGACACAAAATTCCGGGACTTTCCCGGATTTCCCGGCCGTCTGGCAACCCTAATTCTCACAAATTTATTTCTCTCCATTCGACAATATCAAAATAGGTACTTTTTCTCAATGTGTCCAATCTTCTTTCATCAACGCACTGTTCTAGCCAATTACAAATGGCATCAAGCTGTTTCAGTTTATTACTAATCATTACATCAGGACGGCACAAGCGAATGAGCTCAAGGAACAAATGTTTTTGGCAGCCATTTCAAAATAAAAACAAAACAAAAACTGTGATTGGAAGTCATCTCTATAATTAAGTTGACTGCGCCAAATGATTTCTCTTATATATCTAGACCATTTTTCATTTTGTTCCCTATAAGTTCATGTATGTCCATATAAATTTCGTGAAATTGGAGTCTAGGCTGCCTGATCCCTGCAATATTTATCGGGTAGTTACTGTATGTAAATAATTTTGCTCGTAGTGACGTGTGTAATTATACAATAAGTTCCTAAATTATAACGTTCTACTATTGTAAATTACTAAATAATCATTTTAAAATTCTATATCCTATATATAATAAAAACAAAGATTAAATTTAATCAATCACTTTTGTTAAAATAAATTAACTATGATATTAATTACATTTAACCCATATAAGTTTTTGCTATTTCAAAATGTCTCTGGTTGCTTACAAGGCACATCGCTGAAGTACACTCAGTCGCGATAAAAGTGTCTGGTGAGTAAACTGAAACTTTACCAAACTAGTTCTATTTGTTATTCTGCTGTACATGCTTGAAATGAAAACAGCAAATTATAACAGCTTGGCCATCAGAGTATACACATGTGAAGATTCTCAGAGCTTAGCAAATATAGCTATTGTTCTTTACATGTTACACAGGTGCATTTTTTATATTAATTAAGAATCCACAAGATGTATAAAATTGTAAACATTCTTATGAATTGCTCCAACAACCCCTCCCCACCCCTCTTCCTCCCAAAATGTCACCTTGTAATTACTCCACAAAATCTATGCTTTATGAACAAAAAAAATAGAAATCCATTTAGTTCAGCTATAAGTTTTCTAGAAGATAATTGCATATGAAGTATGTCCTAAAAGTAATGCATCACTCTTTTTTATGTGGTTATATGTCACAGTGCAAACAGGTTTGGACAGGGTGAGGAGGTTAAGCTTTCCACCCATTCTGCGCTCAGTTGTCCCCATGACCTGGGGAAATTAGCACATGTCAGTTTGTGAGCTCCTGCGCAGTAGTCACGTTGTACTTACGATGGAAAAAACATTGGATCAAAGATATGTGATTATGTTTTGCGTGAAGCTGAGCAAGAAACGGTGGAAATTTTTGAGATGCTTCAGCAAGCCTTCAGTGACATTTACCTGACCAGATCTCACTGCAAAACACGTGATCAGATACCAGCTTCACTTCAGAACTTTAAAAGAATGCAATGTATAATTTTCAACAGTGACTTTTTTCATTTTTATGCCATATGTGACCATTATTTGCTGCAGTAAAATATTCAACATTTTGGCAACCAATTTAAATGAACCGAGCAGAAACATTTATTTAGGTATCAGATTAATGAAAATTTTCACCCACTGTCACAGCTTATGTTAGAATACTGCATACCACAAGCAACATTATCTCATAACAAGCGTTCCACCAATTGCTCCTCTATCTCTGTGATGAAATCTGTAACCTCATTGTCTGGTTTCCCTTCTTTTAATCAAGGCTATACCCTTATAATTACTCGTGATTCATCTATCTCTCTTATTGTGCAAGCTTGTGATATGTACATTTCCTATTGTGTACCTTGTTAAATAATCATACGATAAATAAATAAATAAATATCTCTCTTAAATTTCCAAATTCTATTACTTCGTCCATTATGCTTCTACAGTCACCAGTAGTACTCTAATTACTAGCTTTGTGATATTTTCAACGATAACCTTCGCTTTCCAATTTGTGCTCCCTTATGTTATTGGTTAAACAGCTTCATCTATTTCTTTAGCTTTAGTCATTTTTCCCATTGCGTACCCATAATCTGTATCCATTTGAATACTTATTTTTATCATCTCACCAGCAGCCTCTAACCTAAAAAACTGGAAGTGGGCTCCCTTAGACCTTCAGCTAACAACTCAGAAAGTATATCCCCACCCTTTCATTCAGATGTAAGCCATGCTTAGTAAAACCACAACTACCAACAGTGTCCACGTGCACAAGTGCCACAACAGAACTAATGCCTTTCCAAAGTAGTATCACCGTTTCCTTATTTACCTGCCTCACAGTGTTATTCAATTATGGACAGTCATGGTGACTTACAACCAATATGAGCTCAACTCTGGTTTGCTGTGCCTCCTTCACCACTTTCCTTAAAACCACTCTCTATACCCTAAATTGCATTTCTATCAATAATATTTCCTGTACCTCCCATTATCACTACTCTATCCCCCTTAGCAAAACCCCTACAAAGTAAACTTATAAGCCCTTTTACCTGCACTAATATTGCAGTGGGTTTGAAAAAAACTCGTGTCCTCGTAACCTATGCCTGCAGAAGATGGTCTACACCTCTCCCACAGCTACAACCTAGCAGCAGAATTCTCTTTTTCCTTGCATGCCCCTATTCCCAAAAGGCCTGTTTCACCTTACCTACTCCTACATGTATATGGGGCTCATCTCTTCCTGATTCTGGTAACAGGTCAAACCTTTTTCTCTTAATACAGGGCGTTCGCCGGAAAACGCTACCCTCCCAGTCTGTTGCCGTCGGCAACTTGCTCGGTCAGTGGAGCCAGCAGCTACCGCGACACGGCACCGTGATTCACCGCACTGTTTAACACCTCCGCTGCCCCAACAGTGCAGTGACGCAGTATAATGGGATCCTTACATTGTTAAGAACGGTTTCTTTGCATTGTAGCTAGTTTGTGACTTCAGTCTCTTATTAATCAGTGTTGTGAATAAACGTTTCTTTGCGGTTTGGCTGGTTTGGGGCTTCATACTCTTACTAATCTGTACCGTGTTTGAGTGTGAGTAAAATTATGGTACGTTACAGTTTGCAACAAAGAATATTTCTCTACGATACATATGTGAAGAAGAAGTCGTTTAAAAAGTGTCGCAGTATATTTCGTCGCGAATTTCCTGGCGCTTTACTGCCAGCTAAATCAACAATTCTGTGTCTGGTTAAAAAAGTAAGAGAAACGGGTTCATTTTTTAACAAAAAGAGACTGTCGGTCAACCGTATACTCACAGAGGAGAAAATTGACGATATCGCTTTTCGACTAGAACAGTCACCCAAAAAATCATTAAGGCAGTTAGGGCAGCGTGTGTCTCGAAATATGTTCAGAAGATGTGAAATGTGCATTACACAAGAGGGTCAACACTTCCAGCATCTTTTATAAGGTAAGCTAATGAATTACGTCACATTTAAATGCTTAGCACATACAAGTTTATGAAGCGTAATTATTATGAAATAGTCCGCGGCCGACGGTCGAACAATGCCGGAAGCTGACCACTCGCTCGCCGGGAGCAGTTTCTTCCTTGTAGCGCTAACAGTGGGTTGCGTTTCCCGGCGAGCGCCCTGTATTTCTGCAGTTTCTGGCTTCTTCATACTGCTAACCCACCTGCTATCAGCATGAATGGCCACATGCAGATAGTATATACTAACAATGAGGCCCTTCCTGTTGCAAAACATGCCAGTTCCCACAAAGTGAATAATTTTAACGTTTCTCAGTTAGGGCGATCCGTGTTTTCACTGATAACACAACCTCCTCTGAACTACGTAGATGGGAACTAGCCTATCAGAATATTCTAGACACCAGACATCCTCCAGGCCTTTATCTCCAATAATCGCTACCACCAGACCCCAGCACTTATCATCACTACTATTTATATTGCTTATATTTTATTTTTTGTACTTGAAGATTTTCAAAATTTGATTTATTAGTGCATCGTCATTCAATTATTATGTTGCTGTACCACTTTCAATGATAATATACCTTCGACAGTATTGATTACCGATCCAGTTTTTGTGCTCCCCCCCCCCCCTCCTACACCACTATCTTTGCCAGCCATGCTATTAACCAGAAGGCCATCGTAGTATACACGTCTGGCTCTGCCTGGTGTCTCACTTCTGCAAGAATAAAGCTATACGCCTAAATATTGTGCGTTTCTTGTGTATTTTTTTCGTCATCCCCAGCCGCCTTCATCTGTGGTAAGTGTTGGGTCAATTTCCCTATCCTTCCTTAGTTTTATTGTCTTATAGCATTTTTCGGCTCATTATTATATACATCATCTTAGTCTTTCACAAAATATCTATAGTTCAGATTTTTGCAGTTCACCCCCACTGTCTCCTCCCTCACCCTGCTTTCCACTGCCCACCCTGGCATGTGGTAAACTTCAGCTTGTGCACACCTCCCCCGAACCATATGTCTTGTTCCCTATCACATGAACAAGTTGCAAAACATTTTATGTTTTTGTTCATTACATACATTTTTCACTTGTCACAACATTCAACTTTGGTGAGTGATACATCATTTTCCCTATCCTTTGTTATTTATATTGCCTAAAAGCCATTGCATTTTTCGTTAGTATCATTATTCAGATGTAGAAAATACATGTGGTTATGAAGGATAATTGGTTAAAACGAAAGGAATCCACATGAAAGGGTTGAAGAAATAACATGCAAGGAAACACTTCAAATTATGAGATAAAGGTTTCCAAGTAGTCAGGGTGCAGTTATGAAAATTGAAGTAGAGTGCAAAGCTGCTGATTTACATGATAGACTTCATTTTATTGATACAGACATTTGTAATTCAAATCACTGTTCTGAGTAAGATAGTGAAAAATTTTGATAAATCTGAAGTTGCTAATAAAGATTGGTGATTTTATAATAGCTCGGTTGGCTGTACTGTTTACAACAGCTTTTGTACCAACAGCACAAGTGTGTTTGAATGAATATTTGTGAATTTAAATGAATTTTTTCTATTATTGCTTTGCACCTTGTCGATATTGAGGTCATTAGAGGAGGGAAAGGACTGAGGGGCAAGGAACTGGAAGGAATTCATCCATGAGCTTTTTTGAAGAAAAAATCCCTGTATTTGCCTGAAGTGATTTGAGTAAACCACTGAAAACCCAAATCTGGATGTCCGGATGGGGACTTGAGCTGTTCTCTCGAATGTTTAATTGGAAAAATCTTTACAGCACAAAACACAAGAAACTGGTAATGCAATGACAAATGAAAAGAGTTAAAATATAAAAATGTTTCTTTCTGTAAAAAATGAAGGTCGAGAGAAACTCATCAATTGTCTCTGAACTGACCTAATTTTGTAAAATATTCTGTCAGACAAACAGTTTAATATAATAATTAATATATGCAGTAAAGTAATTAAAAATGGTGATGATTTGATTAAATGAATGTTGCAAATACCTGATTGTTATTAGAATGTGAGTGAAAGGATTCCATGGTATGAGTGTTGTTAAAAACCAAGCACTTTAAGTTTATGTAAACATATTAGGATTTTTTGTGTAGCAAAGAACTGAATGAATTACGCTTTTAATTTACTTTTAAGAAAAGAAGTGATACAGTCGAACCTCTATAAGACGAATTTCAAGGGGTAAGGGAAAAATTCGTACTACCGAGGTATTCTTAATAAAGAGGTTCGTTTTATCGAGGTTTAATACTGCCGTTATTCGTCTTATAGAGGTTTCTCCTCGCTCTGAGATAACCTCTATAAAACGAAGATTTTTATGGCCAACCTCTATAATACGAATCATTGTTACCGTTACACTAAACTTATTTTTTCAATGTAGGAAAAAGGTTAAAAAGAAAAAAAAGAAAAAAACATGTATGTAGCAATTTTAAAAATACATACTCGTTTATATTTAAATCACTCAAGTATCAAAACAAACAATAAACTGTTTGAAAACCATGTACTGTATAGTAAAATGAAAACAAATCTGAAGCCAAAATACGGTAAATATAAATGGAAACCAAACTTATACATATGTAGTATGTACATATAATAAATAAGGACTAACTAATCTTAAAAAAGTCATCAATTTTAGATTGCTTACTTGCATGAAGGGTTACCATATCCAATGTGGAATCCAAATCGATGATGGCTTTCACTACACTATCACTTAAAGCATTTTTCTTTAAGAAAAAACACTTGAGCACATCAATAGCTTCTCTTGCGTCTTTCGTTGACAGTTCCGGTCGATCACTCTCCGCGGCTGCATCCTCCTCATCATCTTCAGCTGCGTCATCTTCTTTATGATTTGAGGGTTGAACAGAATCCAGGATATCCTCATCCGTCAGCTCTCCACATACTGCTACATTATCATCGAAATCAACAAATTCTTCAAACTCCATTTCTTGGACGCCTAGTCTTTCGGTAACTTTGTTCCAGTTTTGATCTGGGCCTACTTCTGCATTTTGGGGTGCTGGAGTTCGAGGTTGGTCATCGTCCTCATCTTCGAGGTCCGTCACACGAAATCCACATTTTGCAAAACAGTTAAAAACAGTTTTGTCGGTTACGTTTGACCAGGCCTTGTTAATCATCCACATTGCATTTAAAACGTTGATTTTAGTCGGTACGTCTTGATCCATATCTGTCAAAAACTGCCGAACAACCTCCTTTCTGTAGTTCACTTTGAAATTTTTAATAATTCCCTGGTCAAGTGGTTGGAGCTTTGATGTGGTGTTTGGGGGAAGAAATTGGACTGAGATGTTTGACAAGTTTGGAACAGTTCCGTGTGCACTACAATTGTCAATAAACAGCAGGATCTTTTTCTTTTTCTTCTTCATTTCTGTGTTTACAGTTTTCAGCCATGCACTGAACTCATCACCATTCATCCACGCTTTTGAGTTGGCCTTATACAGTGTTGGTAAACTGTTCACATTTTTAAAACATGTAGGTTTTTGTGACTTGCCAATAACCAAAGGCTTGAGCTTATTTTTTCCCGAAGCGTTGACTCCAAGCAACACAGTTAATCGGTCTTTGCTGTGTTTGCCTCCATTGCAAGGGTCTCCTTTAAACGTCATTGTTTTATCTGGTAGGCACTTGAAAAAAAGTCCGGTCTCGTCTGCATTATATATATCATCTGGGTGGTAACCCTGAGTAATGTCAGCAAGTTTTTCTTTCCAATCATCGCATACTGTACTGTCCACAGACGCACATTCACCACACACATTTTTAAAAACAATATCATTCCTTTTTTTAAATTTTTCCAGCCAGCCATTACTGGCACGAAAATCAGGGTGTCCCAATTGTACAGCAAACTGCTGTGCCTTTTCTTGGAGAATAGGGCCTCCGATTGACAAATTTTTATCGCGGCACTGCTTTAACCACTTTAAAGTGGCTTTGTCTACTTCCTGAAATTCACCGGTCTTTGCGCGTTTGCAAAACTTAGAAAGTCCACTTGCTTCATCGTACTTGTCTCTATTCTTTATAATCGTTGCTAACGTTGTTGAAGGGATGTTAAACTCCTTAGCAATGGTGATTTTCTTCTTCAACGGGTTTTCTTCCACATGCTTCAAAACTTTACGCTTGAACTCTACTGTTAGCGCCGTTTTTGACTTTTTCCCTGCCATTACTGTTCATACAATAAAGATACGCACAACGGTCAGTCTTAAAACACAGCCGGAAGGGACACTTAAAAACACAGCCGGAAGGGTTACTCAACACTGCAAAGGCACGTGCCAAACAATGACTGATGAAGAAAGAGGGTAGGGTGGGGAGTTTCATGTTAAGACACGCTTCTGTTTGTTTTGAAAACTACGCACTATGGAGGTTAAGATCATAAGAAATTCGTCTTAAAGAGGTAACATTCGTCTTGTAGAGGTCTTGTGCTAAGAATATTCGTTGTATAGAGGTTAATCAGTCCTAGCCCATGTCACAAACAAATTCGTCTTATCGAGGTTTTTAACCTAATTACTGCTTTGTATAGAGGTGTTTTTAGCATTGACCTTTATGGAAGTTTCAAGGGGATTTTAAAAAATTCGTCTTATCGAGGAATTCGTTTTACCGAGGTTCGTACTAACGAGGTTTGACTGTACTACATGTATTTTATGGATTATACTCAGGTTGTTTATTGATAACAAAACAAAAATAAAAATATTTGTAGCGTGTCTTGTGAAAATTACTTAAATTTGTGGTGGGTTTGTTATATTATTATAAACTTGTTTACTTTCGTTTACCCTTCCTTAAACTATAACTACGTATAATAAAGGAAACAATTATTTCCTTATAGTTCATGAAACACACACATAGGGGGAAGAGAGAGAGAAAAAACCCAATCTAATAATAACCAAACTGTTACCTAAAGTCCTAATACTAATACAGAATCTTCATTTAAGTGTACATAAATCCATGTTTGCAAAAAGGAGAAAAATCAATTACCCACACTTAAGGCAAAACAAGAACACTTGTCAAATATTAGTATTTTTAACGATTTATAGACGAGGGAGAAATTGAATATCTTTTTGATTTTCTCACCTTGAACATGTTGCTGCTGCTGCTGCGGCAGCATCAAAACTTGCCCATTCTGTGTCACTAATCCCTGAGGCTGACCAGGGGGAGGCTGCAACAGAACCTGCGGAGGTTGCTGGAGCAGCTGATGCTGCTGCTGCTGTTGCTGGTGAAGCTGCTGCTGCTGCTGCTGCTGCAGGACAGCCTGCATAACAGGTTGAAGAGAGTTACTCAACGGCTGGAGATGGGTAGTCTGCAGAAGCGGCACTTGTTGGAATACAGTTTCCGGCTGATCCTGGTGATGTGGCAGTTGCTGCTGAATAATGGCCTGTGCAACAAATGAAAGAATGGAGTTGAGAGAAGGTCAACTTTAAAATTCATTTCTTGATTAGGAAAGCCTGTTGTTTATGGACAAATATAAAACTGATGTAATGCCATTATAATAGAAGAAACGTAACCAGCAATTGGCGTAATTTTTTATCCACAAATATGAAGGAAAGAACAAATACAAATTTAGAAATGGGTCTCTCACTATTAATATTAGGTGTTAAAATACCATTACAGGGGAAAGAAAATGAAAATGATCAAACAGATGCACCTTTTTTCTGTCTATGAGCTTCTTTTTTAATATCTTACTGACTGAAAATTGTAGAAGATTAAATAGCATGATACCGAAATTATGAATAGTTACTTTACAAACCCCGCACAAAAAGTAAAGTCTTCATATTCTGCCATTCCCTGCACCTTGGTACTTTTAAGACAGGTTTTTGAGAGTGTATATATATATATATATATAAAATAACAATGAAATCAAGACGCTAGTAGTGGAAAGGAACCAAATTAGGATAGGGAAATGAGCCACCTTTAGATGATGGATGTGGGGCGCGAACACACAGAAAAGACACAAACACAAACAATAAAGTAATTTTTGGGATAAACCCTTCGTTAACGGGGGAACATTATGAGAGGTGGGTGCAGCTGGAGACTGCCTCACAGAAAGACAGCAGGTCAGAAAAATATATATATAAACAGTTCACACAAGACAACATATCTGAATGGTGTATATAAGTTCAAGTTCTAATCCCCACCCCCACCTCAGGGACTGAATTAGACAAAAATCTAGAGCTAATTTTATAAGACACAGGCATTATTTGGGGATGAGTCAGCCAAATTTGAGAACCATTTAGCACCAAGAACACACATAATAATAAGTGGAGTTGGAAGATTTTAAATGATTAAAATGGTAATGTTCATATTCCAAGAATAATGTGTAATCAACTGTTTTCTCCACTTGTGTTGAAGGACATGTCATTAGTTGATCGAAATATGCAATAACATGTCATGAATGCAAAACTGTGCTACCCTATGTGCAACATTTTAAAAAATGTCCAAAATTGCATGAGAAGAAATGAATTTTAATCATGCAGTATCCAGTCCAAGAAATGGTTGCCTGTCTGGATGATGTGTTTAGGTATGACTGTTGGTTAACAGTTAAAGAGATTATCTAAAAATTCAGGACCTGTAACCATCACCGAGTACAAAAATCAAAGATACAGAAAGTTTCCTCTGAATCAGTGCCCTGTAAACTGACCAACGAAAACAAGGCTACACACATGGCAATGTGTCAGGTGAGCAAGTGGTGGCCTTCCATTTACTCTTACAATGGCTGAGAGTATCATCATAATTGAACATTTATCATTTTTTGTGGTTCATTACATCATCCTTTTTCCAAGGCCCTGTTTACCTACATAAAAGCTCCACTTAATTTCAACTTGCTAGGACTGCTGTAGATTGATGGGGGAAACATGTACCTTGTGTTCTGTGGGAAGAGTATTTTTGTTTGAAAAATGTAAGGTAGAGACTGAGGGCGGTCAGAGAATTTGCCTAAGTGACTGCAGAAAACCACCTAAAAAATGCAATCATGACATCAAGTACACTGCGCCAGGGATTTTAAACTTGACCTACTGTATTTCTCCAATCAAGTGCAGTGATGCTTTATCATGCACAGCCACACTGGGACACAATGGATAAAATAATAATTCTATTCATACCCTCATCCTCTTGAATGTGTAACAACAAGAGCTTCTATTTTTCTATTAAAAGCATGGAGCTGTATCTCAGAATCTTTACCTTAATATTTTCTTTACTTTCTAACTCATCTAATTAATCATATCAGGGATAGTACATAAAAATTGTATTTATGTTACAGGAGTTAATACCTAGGGCCACATTCTTTTCCACCACTGTGAGGTCAGACACAGTGGAAATTTCTAATTTGACAACCTCCCCCCCCCCCCCCGGTCCCTGGGTTATGTAATTCCATTTCCCACTCTCCATTATCTAAACATTAATATCTCTTCTTCCATATACCTCTCAGCATCTTCCCTGGAATCTTCTTTCTCTTGACATATACCCATCTTTGGAGGACTTCTGTTCTCTCTCCTGTAGGCATGATTATAATATTGATCATTACACAACTCCTGGGCATCCAAGCGCTGTAACAATTCTGAAACACTTTCTATATTGTTTACCTAAAAAGTGGCAATTAGGTTTTGGGCTTGATGAGGTAGCCTCGTTCCTATTGAATCTATAAATTCTTCTTCCCTGTAAGGATCATCTAAGTAGTTGCATTGTACCAAGCATTTGCTAAAAAAAAATATGGTGCGGCTCTCTTCTGGGCTTATAGGGTCTATCAGTCATCAATGCCTTTGCTCTTGAATTTGTCAACTTGTAGATCAAAAATATTTATAAATTTTTTCCATATAACCTTATAATCATTTTATTACTTAATCTGTCTACCTCCTTATGTTCTGACACAAGATTTCAAATGCTTACATACAAATGCAATTTTTCAATTGTCCGGTTACACATTAAAACAATCTGACCTTACACAATTATCAATAAACTAGACGACCCGTGCGAAAATTTCGCGAATAAAATGCGATGATTAGTGAGGGTGAATGCTTGTAATATTATGAAAAGTAGAACCGTACTTTTGTAGCAATTTTTGATTTTGTGTGTGTGTGTGTGTGTGTGTGTGTGTGTGTGTAATAGGTACACATCAAAATACTTGCAATATATTACGAAACAGTTAGGAAAATATAAAACACTCTGTATTTATGACAAACTGTCACTGACCTTAGCAGAATAAATTAAACCTGAACAAAATGCACACAACGTATCAATATCTCTGAAATATTTGTTGCTGTGCGAGGAAAATAAATACCTGGTGACAGAAAAATGCGTTGTAAAAATACTAATACTTTTGCCCTCTAAGGTCAGAATTTTGAAAAATTTCTTTTTTAAAATGTGGTAACGGAACCGAAGACATTACGAAAACCTCAGTCTTTAAAATAATACCTCGTTTATCAATTTTGTTTAATTGTTAAGGGAGATAAATGGCTCCAGATACAGAAAACGCATTTTAGAAAAATTGACATTTTTACCCTTTAAGGTTCAAATTAAAAAAAAAAAAAAAAATAAAAAAAAATCCTGTCTTAAAATATAATGTTACCACGGCAGTGACCTTATTCTTTTAAATGATACCTTATTTATCTATATCTGTTAGATATTAAGGGAGATAAATCGCTCGTGACACAAAAATGCGTTATAAAAAAAATTTATACTTTTTCCCTTTATGGGATGAATTCAAAAAACATTCTTTCTTAAAATATGATGCCATAAATCTGAAACATTACTCTTTATAATCCTTCTTCATTTATCGATTTTGGTTAGATATCCAGGGAGATACATGGCTCGAGATACAAAAAACGCATTTTTTGAAAAATTGACATTTTTGCCCTTTAAGGGTCGAATTACGAAACATTCCTTTCTTAAAATATAATGTTACCACGGCGGATACCTTATTCTGTAAAATGATACCTCATTTATCTATATCTGTTAGATATTAAGGGAGATAAATCGCTCGTGACACAAAAATGCGTTATAGAAAAAATTATACTTTTTCCCTTTAAGGGTTGAATTCCAAAAACGTTCTTTCTTAAAATATGATGTCATAAGGCTGAGGCAATATTTTTCATAATATTACTTGATTTATCGATTTTGGATAGATATCCAGGGAGATAAGTGGCGCAAGACACAAAAAACCTATTTTAGAAAAATTGACATTTTTGGCCTTTAAGTGTCGAATTACGGAAAATTCCTTCCTTAAAATATAATGTTACCACGGCGGTGACCTTATTCTTTAATATGATACCTCATTCATCTATATCTGTTAGTTATTAAGGGAGGATAAATCGCTCGTGACACAAAAATGTGTTATAGAAAAATTTATACTTTTTCCCTTTATGGGATGAATTCAAAAAACATTCTTTCTTAAAATATGATGTCACCAAAGCTGAGACAATATTCCTCATAATCCTATGTTGTTTATCGATTTTGGTTAGATATCCAGGGAGAAAAATGTCTCGAGATACAAAAAACGCATTTTAGAAAAATTGACATTTTTGCCCTTTAAGGGTCGAATTACGAAAAATTCCTTTCTTGAAATATAATGTTACCACGGCGGAGACTTCAGTCTTTAATATGATACCTAATTTATCTATATCTGTTAGATGTTAAGGGAGATAAATCGCTCGTGACACAGAAACGCATTTCAAAATTATTGATACTTTTGCCCTTTAAGGGTCGAATTCCGAAAAATTTCCGTCTTAGTATATGACTTCACTAAATCGGAGATCTTAATCTTTAAAATGATACTTCATTAAACGATTTCAGATAGGTATCAAGGGAGATAAATGATTCATAACACAGAAAACAGCATTTGAGAAATATTGACATTTTTGCCCTTAAAGGGTCTAATTCCGAAAACTTTATTTCTTAAAATATGATGTTACCAAAGTGGAGACCATATGCTTTAAAATGACACCTCATTCATTGATTTCGGTTAAGTATGAAGGAAGATACAGGCTTGTGACAAAAAAATACCTTATAGAAATAATATATATGATTCCACAGCATGCACCTTCGCAGCATGAGGTAGAATTCAGCACTGACCACTTGATTACCAGTTGCAGGAACAATACTTTGACTTAGTTGAACTAGCAGCCCAGCAAACCTTTTCTCCAACTAATTTACATTTATTTCACTGGGTCTCGTTCAACCCCTGTATTCTTGACAACTGCTCATGTCCTTGTACCAGTATGTAGAACTTTCGTTCCATCTCTCCAAAACCTATTTCCATCCTTTGAACCTTCTGATCCATTTTCCACTATTGGTTGAGAAAATTTAATGCTACTGGTCTCAACTGCATCATTCATTGTCTTATTACAATGTTCACTTACTTTTTTCACCTCTTCACTAATTAAATCAACGCATACAATTCTATTCCTTTAATAAATTCGTGTTACATCTACATCTACATATATACTCTGCAAATCACAAAATTGTGGGTGGCAGAGGGTGCTCAGCACCAACGCTAATCTTTTTGCTGTGCATTCCAATCCCTAATGGTACGAGGGAAAAAAGAATTCATATAAGAATCAGTCTGGCACCTTATTTCTCTAATTTTATCTTTCCTGTCCTTCCTCCTCAACTAGGTTGGTGGAAGAAGTATTTCACTACACTCAAAAGTGAAAGTGGGAGTACGCATGTTTACCAATAAGTTTAAACGAATCATGTGTCGTCTGTCTACCAGAGACTCCCAGCCTAGTCTACTAATCAGTTCTGTGATGCTTTCATAAGGACTGTAGCAAGCGGTTATGAATCGAGCGGCTCTTCTCTGCACTTTCTCTATACTTTTGGTCAACCCCCTACGAAACGGGTCCCAAATAGCTCAACAATAATCCAAAAGGGGATGCACAAGAGATTTGTACGCTATCTCCTTTGTTTGTTCATTACAATTTTTCAAGATTCAAACTATGAATCGCAGCCTATAATTTGCTCTACCTACTAACGAATTAATGTGTATGATCCATTTTGTGTTCCTTTGTACAGTTAGTCCCAAATATTTCATGGAATCGACCATATCAATAACTGTATTGTTTAACTCGTATTTCTGAACAATTGGATTCTTTTTGTTAGTTATGCTCATTGTTTTACACTTTTTACAATTTAGCGTAAGTTGCCACTCAGCACACCAAGCCAAAATAACATCCCGATCACGCTGAATTTCTAAGCAATCGGCCAAATTTCTTAATTCGCTATAAATAACCGCATCATCAGCAAACAATATAAAAAGGCTTTTCACTTTGTCTCCAAGATCGTTTATAAAAATTAAGAAAAGAAGTGGTCCTATTACACTTCCTTGAGGTACACCCGATGTAACATTTAGATTAGAAGAACTTTCTCCTTCAACGACAACATACTGCAACCTACCAGTTAGAAAATCCTTTATCCATGCACAAAGCTGATCCGATATGCCGTACGCTCGAAGCTTCGCTAAAAGGCGGTTGTGTGGCACAGAGTCAAAGGCTTTCTGGAAATCTAAAAAAATTGCATCTACTTGTGAACCTGCATCAATAACTTTCATTACGTAGTGTGTAAATAGGGCCAGCTGTGTTTCACATGATCTTTTCTTCCAAAATCCGTGTTGTTTGTTGTAAGCAAATTATTATCATCTAGAAAATTCATAATGTTCGAGCATATAATATGCTCCATAACTCTACTACAAACAGATGTTATAGACATGGGACGATAGTTTCCAGGATCACTTCCATCACATTTTATGAAAATCGGAGTTACTTGCGCGATTTTTCAGTCTGAAGGTACTTTTCACTCTTTGAATGAGTTACTGAATATATCAGACAGAAATGGCCCGATTTCCACCGCATACTCTGAAAATACTCTTATTGGAATTCCATCTGTGCCCGGTGCTTTCCCCCACTCCAGGAGCTCCAATTGCTTAATGATACCTGCAGTATCTATTCGTAATGATTCCATCACCGACTCGCCAAGGCATGGGAACACGGGAATACTATCCTTATGTTCAGTTGTAAATGAATTTTTGAATACAGTATTTAGTACGTTAGCTTTATCGCGGCTTTCATTAACCTCAGAACCTTCACGAATTAGCGCTGGAATATTGCTGTTGGTACCATTAATTTTTCGTACATACGACTAAAATTTCTTTGGGTTTTCTGTGAGACTCTTAGAGAGAGAGTTGGAGTGAAAATCGTTAAAGGCCTCGCGCATTACATTCTTAATACGTCCGCTTAACTCAGCTAAGGTTTCAAAATCACTGCAACACCCCTTCCTTCTTGAGCGAGCGTGTATTTTCCTTTGTTTTTTGAGTAATCTTTTGACTTCGCATGTGTACCACGGTGGATCATTCTCCCCCTTTATTGTTCACTTCGGTATATGTATTTCCATGCCTTCCCCGACTATATGCATAAATCGATGCCACATCTCTTCAACGGTGTCCTTTGTTGACTTGAAATTATGGTAATTATTTATAAACGTTTCTCGGGAAACAAACCGAGTGATGTTGTTATTAATACACAATATTTCGGCGACTTTAATCTCCGTCGCCATCTTCAGGTGCAGTTGAAAGTCTTGAAGTCTGCCTTGAAGTCAGCCTTGAGCGTGTTGTTTGTAAACTGGCATGGCAACGACAGATGTTATGTTGCCTAGCAGCATCTCAGATGTCATTAGACGCCCGCGGAACACAAAAAGCAGAGCGTTGGTGATGAGCAGCCTCAATTACAGGAATCCATGCATCACTTATCTGGAATCCACAATCCCTGTTTACCAAATCAGACGCGAGGCGAATTTCAAATGCTTCTTTAATGACGCTGTCCCAGAAGCCTCTCGCATGTGTCAACACCTTAGTCGCTTCGAAATCGAAACCATGTCCTTCTGTCAAACTATGTTCCGCCACTGCTGATTTATCTTTTTGCCCCAGGCGAACATGTCGGGCGTGTTCCAAACAACGTTGTTGTACGCACCGTATGGTCTGACCGATGTATTTCTTCCCACATTCACACGGGATGCAGTAAACTCCAGGTGTACGCAGGGCAAGGTCATCTTTTGGAGAGCGCAAAATGTTTCTCAATTTTGGTGGTGGTAGAAAAATGGTCTTAATGCCATTTCTTGCCAGGACTCTTCCGACCCTAGATGTTGTGGCGCCAGAGTACGGCAAGAAGGCTAATTTATCGTGTGGACCATTATCGTGTTTATTAGGCCTACGATTCATTTCCCGGAATGCCAACTGTATCTGATGTTCGTTGTATCCATTCTTTCTGAAGGTATCACGGAGATGTTTTAACTCACTAGGAAGGCTGTCTTTATCACATATTGCCCGCGCTCTGTGGACAAGAGTAGTTAGTACTGTATTGCGCTGTGCAGGGTGATGATAACTGTGCGCGTTTAGGTAAAGGTCTGTATGCGTTGGCTTCCTATACACCGTGTGTCCCAAAGTTCCATCAGATTTCTTTATAATCAGAATGTCCAAAAAGGGCAAGCGGCCTTCCTATTCAACCTCCATCGTGAATTGGATGTTTTTGTTGACACTGTTCAAGTGAAGGAGAAACTTATCTAGATTGTCTCTGCCATGAGGCCAAACAACAAATGTGTCATCTACATACCGAAAGAAGGCACTGGGCTTCAGGGGGGCACTTTCCAACGCTTTCTCCTCAAAATGTTCCATATAGAAATCAGCTATAACAGGTGACAGGGGACTGCCCATTGCAACTCCCTCGACCTGTTCATAGTAGTGCCCGTCATACAAGAAGTACGATGATTGTAATGTGTGGCGGAACAGCTCAACTAACCTGGGCTCGAAGTGCTGTTGTAGTAGAGCCATCGTATCAGCCAGAGGAACCCTGGTGAAGAGGGAAACCACATCGAAGCTCACCATCAAATCCTGTTGACGTAGGTGAAGTTCTTTAACAGTATTAATAAATTCGCCTCGCGTCTGATTTGGTAAACAGGGATTGTGGATTCCAGATAAGTGATGCATGGATTCCTGTAATTGAGGCTGCTCATCACCAACACTCTGCTTTCTGTGTTCCGCGGGCGTCTAATGACATCTGAGATGCTGCTAGGCAACATAACAACATCTGTCGTTGCCATGCCAGTTTACAAACAACACGCTCAAGGCTGACTTCAAGGCAGACTTCAAGACTTTCAACTGCACCTGAAGATGGCGACGGAGAATAAAGTCACCAAAATATTGTGTATTAATAACAACATCACTCGGTTTGTTTCCCGAGAAACTTTTATAAATAAACAACGCCGAGAAAGATTACATTCATTTATATGGTAATTATTCTTCAAGTAGGTTCTAAAACACACCTTTGAGGCCTTACTGAATCTGTATACAATCCGCCTTTTTTTCCTATTTCACTCGGTGATTAATTTGATAGTCGCAATTACCGCTTTGTGATCGCTTATTCCTGTGGTCGTTGAAATGTCGGTGAATAATTCTGGCATGTAACCAGCAAGTCTAAAATGTTTTCGATACCATTATGACACCGCATAGGTTCATTAACTAGCTGCTCGAGATGATTATCTGACAACAACTCAAGAATTACTTCAGAAGTTGCCTTATCCCTGCTATCTGTGACGTGAACGTAATTACGCCAGTCAATATAAGGCAGATTGAAGTCGCCTCCTAGAAAAATAGCATGATCCTTAAAATGGCTAGCTATACTATTTACATTACTTCTTAACTCCTCGATGATAGCTATGTCTGAATTGGGTGGACGATAGAAGGCGCCTATGATGAGTTTTGACCCAGCAACGTTGAGTTCAATCCACATGATTTCACAGATCGTATAGACGTCCATTTCATAACATGGGAGAAATTTACTCACAGCTATAAATACCCCACCTTCTTGAGAATGTAATCTGTCTTTACGAAAAACATTCATGCTATCTGTAAAAGTTTCGGTGGAACCTATTTCTGGTTTCAGCCAACTTTCTGTACCGACAATGATATCCGCTTCTGTACTAGAAATAACGCTTTCAAGTTCGGGTTGTTTGTTACAAACGCTTCTACAGTTAATTACGAGAACTTTTAACTGTCGAGATTTTTTTACGTTGCTCCTACATTCTGGTGTTGCATCTGATTGGGTTGCCCATAACTGTATTTCGTGTTTCAGGTCTTCCTCCCTCAGCCTAAAGAAACACCCTGTGCATTCCACACAGCCTCTGCCACCCGTGTAGCCGATTCACGTGTGTAGTGCACACCTGACCTATTAAGGGGTACCCTAAAAGACTCGACTCTATGGCGAAGATTGAGAAATCTGCAGCCAATGTCATCACAGAAATGTCGTAGTCTCTGGTTCAGCCCCTCAATACGGCTCTGAACCAAAGGTCCACAATCAACTCTGTCTACAATGTTATAGAATGTTAGCTCTGCCGATATCTTGCAACCACTGGCCATAGAGTTCACCCTTTCAGCCAGCCGCCAGAAGGAAGAGAGGATAACCTCCGACCCAAGGCAACAAGCATCATTGGTGCTGACGTGAGCCACAATCTGTAGTTGGCTACATTCTATGGCATCTGGGATGGCCTGTTCCACATCTCGGATCAGGCCACCCAGAATACACATTGAATGGATGTTGGATTGCTTCCCCGAGTAATCCGCCATTTCCCTAAGGGGCTCTAATAACCGCCTAACATTAGAGCTCCCAACTACCAGAATACCCTTCTGTGTTTGCTTAGACCTGGTGGGCTGGGGGGCCGTCAACTCGCAGGATGACAATTGTGGGACTGAGTCAGCCTCCGACAATACATCAAACCGGCTGGACAGACGAGCAAGTTCAGCGTCTTGGCCTTTAAGCCCCCGTGTGCGGCTTCGAAGTCTAGAAGCCATACGCCAGTCACCGACAGGTGACCGTGGCACAGCATCCAACACTTCAGCCTGGGTTGCAGGTATGACGGTCGATATGGGAGAATCTCTGATAGGCACGGCTACAACAGTTTCCCCAATATCACATCACATTACGGCACATTACATCACATTACGGCAGCTTCCAGATTACCTATTCAATCTTGGTCATATTTTCCCCCGGGGACTGTTCTACTTTTAGCATTGTTATTTGAAACATTGTTTCAGAATCTTCAATTATTCTTCCTGAATTGGAATTTAAACTACGAATATCATCTTAAATCTTAGAACTAACAACCTGAAGTTCCTAATTGACTCAGTCATCAATACTCTTACATACTAATGAAAACTACTTATCAAAACAATTAGCTAATGCAGAGAATTCAGTGTCATTATGCTTTTTCAAATCAGTAAGCTTGTTATTGATACTGGAAAATTGACAAATAAAATTTGAAAATTTCTCATTAATGTTAGAAAATATACTGTTATCATCTTGTTTTAACTTATTTTTAAATTCAGAAAACTTATCATTAATACTGAAAAACTGATTATTTATGTCAGAGAATTAACAGTCAAACTTGTCACCATCAAAGGTAGAAAATCTGGCATCAAAACTAGCACTTAATCATAACACAAAGGTTTCTAAAACCACTTGGTCACAAGCTAGATTCAATTATCTAAGAAATTAATTTGATAAAGAAAAAAAAAAAAAAAAAAAAAAAATAACAAAGAAACAAGTAACCACAAATCAATATACAAAAAACTTACATCTAACTACTTATTAATCTCTGTTCATTGTTAACTGAATGATGCAGTCTAGATCACTAATTTTTGAACAAATTTATTCCTATTTCTTCCCATAGCCCTACGTTACAAAGCACTACACATGCAAACTCACTCTTGATTCCGATGAATTCTTGCATCCTAGTCCAAAGAAATTCTTGACAGCCGCGGTTGTAAAAGAACAGCTACATGCTCCGAAGATTGTCTCTTTGGTTAGGTTCTGAGTGGTCACCCGGTTGATTCACTCCACAAATCTCTTTCAATCACATATAATCCCTCTGCTAGTATATCGTCGATGGTTCGGAGAAATTGCCAGGTTAACAAAACTTCAAGAATCTAGGTGCAATTTTCTTTTGTCACAAATATTTTTACAATTATAACATCTACCAGCCTGCAGATATTTTAGAAAACAGTGCAACTTTCGTCATAGTTTGATGCTTAACTTCTTTAACTCCTCAATGACAAGGTAGATGCATAGTAACAATGTCATCGATATTTGTTTTATCTGACTTTTTTAATTCCACCAAAATACTCATAGACATATATACAAACAAATCATCAGCTCGTTCCAAAGATTCTAAAGCACATTATGCATTCAACAGAAACAGCATCCTGCTAGCACCATTCCAAGGAAACTAGGACGCTCACGATTTCGGTAGCTCAATAGGCAGTACAGGATTTTCAAGAATATGTCACAAACACTGATCGATACTTCTGGATCACTGCAAACAACAGAAGTAGTACAAAAACAATCAAAACTTACAGAAAATTGTGAGTGGAGACTTTCCTGGAGTACTGAAGAAATGAAATAAAATCTTCACACGAGTTCAGCCAGATAGCATCGTAAAAAGTCAACATTTCGACAGCCAACACTACTGTCTTCATCATGATATTACAACCTGAAAATCACAAACAAGTCTAGGCCATAGCCTTTTAAAGGAATCGTCCCAGCATTCTCCTGGAGTGATTTGAGGAAACCATGGAAAAACCAAATCTGGATGGCCAGACAGGGAATCGAACTCACATCATCCAGAATGTGAGGCCAGAGCATTGACATTGCCGTTCACCGTCCCTTCCCCCTCCACACCTCACCCTCCCACACATGGTTTCAAACTTAAATTCCTCTGTAAATAGATTCATTTGGCTCTTCAGCTCTATCAAATAATAACTGCAACTTTAACTTTGGATAAAGTAATAAGAGTACATTTGTTAATCCACTTCAAATAAACAGATCACTTCTGGCACTGACCAAATTAATGTATACAAAACTAAGTAGGATATTTTCTGACGATAAACAGTTTGTACCATTGAAAATAATTATAATCTCACTCTAATATTTCCACACTCTTCTATCTCTTTTCGCGTGGGAAGGAAATTATTACAATCCATGTTCAAGCTATTATTATTCACCAATATACTGAGTCAAATCTGTCAGAAACACATTAATTGATTCCAATCCCAACTCAATGACATACATTCTCAGTGTTAACAGATTCTCACCGAAATCTATTTCTCTTTGCTTCTGACCTGCATGCTTTGTTCGGGTTGAGGCTTCCATACTACAATATGTTTCTCAATATTTCTTAAATAAAATTATCTATAGTTACTTAGGGGAATATTACTATTATTCACAGCTTTGCCGTGATGGAATTCCGTCTATTATTCAATACCCCACATAAATGTCCAGGAAAGTGGCTATAAATTTACTCCAACACTCCGGGTAACTAACAGTAGTACTAATAAAACTAAAAGCGAAACATGTGGAGGACTCAAAATCCTTGCAGTCTGATACTGAATTTGAGTCCTGAGCATTATCATTCAACCACCACACTCAGTTTTACTATGTTAAATGCATATTTAAAACAATATTCAATAATATGTCACACTATATAGAAATTTTTATCTTTTGATTTCTCCTAAACAAAGATTTACCAGGATAAACATCCTTGACATTTCATCAAACATCAGCTTGTTCATTCATTGATAGCATATTTTCCTCTCTGGAGACTCTCTTGTTAGACCAGTGAATCTGCATGCAATTCTCTCTCTCTCATTTAAACCCATTATACCGAACTCAAGACATTACAAAGTTTGATACAGAGAACATACTCATTCCTGTTAATGATTTACTATACCTGAATATGTTGTTGCTGTTGTTGCTGCTGTTGTGAAGACTGCTGGGGTGGAACAAGAGGACCCTGATGTGTAGGAATGTGAACTCCTGGTGGAGGCAACTGAACCTGTACTGGTGGCATGGGTTGCTGCTGATGATGGTGATGTTGTTGCTGTGATTGCTGGTGGTGTATCTGTTGCTGCTGAGCCATCACTTGCTGCTGGTGCTGGTGTTGTTGTTGTTGTTGTTGTTGCTGCTGCTGTTGTTGTTGAATCATCTGCTGGCTAAGGTGCGGAGGTGGTACACCCATAATAGGAGGTGGTGGGCCACTTAGTTGTGCAACTATTGAAAAAGCAAAAACATATTCTACAGTATTTTTCATTTACACTAATGCTTAACAACATTAGTAACTCAGGAACAAAATAAAAATAAATAAAAGACCAGTAGCATTTTAAAAATAAATAAATAAAAACCATTGCTCTGCTGAAACATGTACGGAGGATAGTGGGTAGAATTTTGGGTAGAAGAGCGCGTATTTCTGGAAAGAAGCGAAGGAAGTCATACCCCTGTTGCAAGATATGTTTGATGGACTCGATTGTCACTTGACAATGGCAGCAGAGATTGTGACTGTCGAAACGTCGTGTTTAATCGATGGACTAACTCGGCTATTTACCAGAGAAAATTTTATTCATCTTTAGCACTGTTTGGTGGTGACTCCAGCTCCCAAGATGAAAATGAGCTATTGTACACCTGTAAGTCTGACGAGTCAAAGTTAAAAATTTCCCTTTCGGCAGAAATTCTTCATTGCTGGACCTGGCGGTCCAATCTGCCAGATAAAGTGATGACAGCAAAGTACTTTGCCTTCAGATGTGCTATGCTTTGCTTGTCGGTGACTGCTCTCGCCCTTGATCCAATAGTCCAGATACTGGTGGTCGAGAGTACCTCCCAGATATACAGCAGATAGAGCTCCCATACCTTTGACTGACATTGTGGAACGATTAATGATGCTCTCAAAGTTCTGCCATGATGTTTTTTTGCTCTCCTTAATATTACGACATGCCTTCATTCTTGCAGTTCACAACACTTTGCAGGTTGTCAGGTGTCGGGTGCAAACTAAACTGACACAAGGCCCATCTGCGACCCTGTATAGCGGAACAACATTTGTCATTCCACCAACGGGACGGGCATTCTGCACAGCACTCCAGAGCTAGGCATGAAATATCAGCTGCCTGGTGAATCACTTCTGTAAAGTGTTTCATGTTATCTTCAAAGTTCTGGACGCTGTTTGAGATTGACTAACCTGCTGTAGAGCTGGCACTCAGCTCTGCTGATATTTCATTTCCATTTCATAATTCTTCAAACCCTACATGTAACCAAATTGGGATGTGGTCACTTCCATGAAGGTCGTAATCCACCTCCCAACGCACGGAATCCGCAACTGAAGAAGAGCAAAGAGAAAGATCAATGGCAGAGGACGTACTGTTAGTAGTGAAGTGCGTCATTTGGCCGGTATTAAGGACACATACATCCTCTCACTCCATTAATCTACAAATTTTCCAACCTCTGGTGCAATCCGTGATCGATCCCAACAACACACTGTGCACGTTAAAGTCTCCCAACAGGAGAAAAGGACGAGAAATTTGCCGCAACAAATCAGCCAGTTGACTGAAATCAGCGGGTCACCCCAGTGGTAGATACAAGGAACATACTGTCCATTGTACCAGTCCATGAATTCTGACAGCTACCACCAGTAGGATGATAAACATAGCCACTCCCCCCCCCCCCCTTATTCTTCATCGGCATTGTCCTTTCGATATATGTCGTATGCTCTTAGCACAGGTTGGTGTGTTGGTCTTCTTTGAGACGGAGACACACAATGTCAGACTGTGCTAAGAGTTGTAACTCCTCTTTGTTATCCATGAAACCGTTAATCTTCCATTGGAGTATGGGAGCCATACTACATGTTAAGTTTCATCTGCCCCAGTTCGGGTGGCTCTGCCTGCTGAGGAATGGGATCAGCCTTGTCCACCAGCATTTCTTCTTCTGGCTCTTAAGATGAGACTGACATCTCTGACTCAGTAAACTCCTCAACCATTTTAATATTTTTTGTTTCTTCCTCCTTCTCTTTGCTTTCCTCTGCATACTGCTGGGTAGTCTGGGAGGAGATGAAGAAGAGGATTTCACAAACTGAGTTGAGGTCCGTCTGCTTAAAGTTCCCCATATCTTCTGTTCACCTTCTTTTCCACCGGTAGCAGATGGTGTTGCTACCGTTGGCATGAACGTGGTGGAATCAAAGGAGCGATTACCTTCACAACTACTACTAGTGGAGCCTTTCTTTCTGCTGCTGGAGTGGCCAGGGTAGCAGATGTATTGCTACCAAAGTCCAAGGTCCCAGATGTTACGATCTTAGTGGATTTTGCACTACATTTGCATTGACATGAGCACATTGTTCTTGTACTCATGTCTGCAACAGACATCTGTGTAGCAATACTTTGTTTCCTGATGGGAGTTCAAGCCATCTAAGCAAAATTAGTTGCGAACACGGGAGTGGCAAGCAACTTGGCCTTTTTCTTCACTTCCCTGTAAGAAATCCACTCTTTGTCTTCAACTCCTGTATCTTGTGCTCTTCAAGACACACTTGACACACCCTAATCCAGGCAAGGTGCAACCTGGAGCAGCTGATGCACACCTGTGGGAGTGTGCAAATAACACCTGGCTCATGTGACCCCTCGCCGCATCTAACACACGTGGGGTTGCCCTTACACAACGGATTTGTATGCCCGAACCTCTGGCACTGGAAGCACTGCATTGGGTCCAGGACATATGTGTGTATGTTTAGATTCAGATATCCAGCATAGATATTTCTGGACAACACTGGAGTGTCAAACGTCGGACGAAGGTGGCATTCTTTACAAGATTGCCATTCACCCTTCATGTGATCTGATATATCTTGGCCACTTTCTCTGATTACCAATCCTTAAGAAGCTCGGCTGTTCCTAAATCCATTACATCACGACCTTTACTGGTATTTAGGGACTTATGGAGTTCGCATTATACGGCAAACTCCCCGAGTTTCTCAAAATTGAGGAGGTTGGTAGTCTGCTGACTATTGACTGTTTCAAGAAGCAGTGTCCCATTCCTCAACTTTTTTACTGACCTTAGGGAACACACAGGGCCCTCTAACTCTTTCGATATATAGAAAGGTGACACTTTCTTGAATGAAGCTTCTACTCTGTCCATAATAACAAAAGCATTTGCAAGCGAACAACCTTTTCTATTGCTTTCACTTTTAGAAGTGGGTGGGGGGGGGGGGGAAGGCTATCAACCCTCATCTTCTTCTTAGAACTGGGTGTGTTTAGATTATCGTGCGGCACACCCGTACCCGCAGGTATTTGATGTTGTATTTGTTTTGTTTTTGTTTTTTAGTGTTTGAGTTTGAATTTTGGTACCATGAAAAGCAAGGAAAGGTCCGGTGGCACATAACGCCATTGGGTTCCCACCTGGATAATACCACAGGGGTGCACAGATGTCCCTGAGGAAGCACGCTAGCGATTGATTGTCCTCATCACTTATTCATCACCTCGGCATGTGTCAAACCCTGAGCTTGAGGTTTTTTTTTTTTTATAGAGGTTTGTTCCGTCATAGCAATCCGGGCGATGAAGCCAAGATCACCTTTCTCCTAGACACACCCCACGATGGTCGTTGAAGCATGGTATGAGTTTACGCAGTGGGAAACTTGCGGCGCTCACAAGTTTCCAGCTCACAGATGGCATAGAGTGGTCTGCTGTAATTTACAGAAGGCAGTGAGAAGGATTCTATTAACAGAGTTGAGACATAGTGAGAAATGGGTTTTAAATTTCCATTAGTTTGTGAAGATGTGAGTTGGGATATGAGGGGCTTGTCAAAGAACAGGAGGCTTGTTTTAAAATAACAATGTGGTAACATTTGGAAAAGAAGGTTTCTGATAGTCTGCCAGTGTTCTTGGAAAAGAAGCCATCACCACAAAAGATGTCTGTCACAGATTGGTAGAATATGAGCAAAGGATCATTTGGTGTAGAAGAGAAAAGAATTGTTAAAGTGGAAGTAACTCTATAAATTTGAGAGCTTGATGTGGACAGAAGGATGTAAAAAAAATTTCCTTAGGAAAATGTCTACATCCTGTGAGGTGATGAGTGCTTGGGAGCATGTCCCCATAAAGTTCATGGGATTAAATTCACAGAGGGGGTTTACACTGTGCCACATTTTATGGATGAAGATCAGATTATCTGTTTAGCTGAACCACACAAGCAACCTGAGTGAGGATTTTTTTTTTTTTTTTTTTGATGAATTTAGTTTCCAGACAGCACATAAAAATATTGATGTAGAAAGGTGGAGGGGGGGGGGGGGCAATCCACTACCCAAGTCTGCATTATAATTGGCAACGGAAAGGAAAAAGTTTCTGCTGAGAATAAAGTTGACCAGGGACATAAGATGGGGGTTGCTGTGGAGGTTACTTGGAGCAGGGGAGATGGGGCTAATTTCTAGATGTTCTTCAGAACTAAGGGCTTGACAGTAGAGGCAGGTAAAACAAAATAGGATGGAAATCATGATACAAAAAGACCAAAATCTGCTCTGTGGGTGACCCATAGGTCACAACTATAGATGTGAGGAGAGAAAGGATGTATGCTGAAAAGCCTTTTGGGTTATCTTGGAGGTTAATGGAAATATGTGTTTTTTGGCACTTGAAGGCAGTGTGATCTACACTGTGTGGTCTATAGGCACTGGAGTCGGTACGTGGCTTTAATATTGTACGAGATATAATTTTTTTAAAAAACGATCTTAAGCTACACAATTTCCATAATACCACAAGAAATAAGCATCAAGACCGATGTACATCAGACACAAATAACATCTTTTTGCTGTAGACAAAAGTTATTTAATACTGACTACCATACCCAAATTATAATCAGATGCAAATGAAGCATTAAAAGTAACTAAATTCACCAAAAAGAATTTAATTGTTATCAAAAGCACAAATATTAATAGAGAAAATTTTCAACCACACATAAGAATTTTGATAAAAAGCAATTTTTAAGTAGATTAAATTATCAGCCCCATTCTCAGAAAAATTCTGAAAACTTTATCTCAAGTAAGGCATGAAAGAACAAGATAGATTTACATAAAGAATTTCATCAAAATCTGCCTAGAGATGAATGGAAAAACTGGGTGTGGTGGGTGAGCAGTTAACATTCTGGCCTCACATTCAGGAGGACGCCAGTTCGAATTCCCATCTAGGCATCCAGATTTCGGTTTTCCATGGTTTCCCCAAATAACTCCAGGTGAATGCCGGGGTGATTCCTTCAAAAGGCTGTTCCCAAATTTCTTCCTTGTCCCCAGTCTCATCCTGCTGTAAGGGAATAAGCTGCATATCGGGGTACATACAAGGTCAATACCAAAAGTAGTAGGACTGATTTTATAAAAAAAAAATATATTGAAGATATGTTTACAATTCCTTCATTCTCTTCGAAATAGCACCCCTTTGGCAGCTACACACTTAGAATTACACTGCTGCCATTGGCCGTACGCCTCCTGGAAGTCAGATTCGGGGACGCTGTTGAGAGCCCTCGTTGATGCTGCTTGAACGTCATGAATCGAGTCAAACCACTGTCCCTTCAGCTGCCTTTTCATCCGTGTGGGTAGAAAAGTGTCAGATGGAGCAAGATCAGGACTGTAGGTGGAGTGCAGCAATGTGGCAATGTCGAATCGGTTCAACAGTTACCTCATGAAGAGCGCGCAATGGCACGGCGCAGTGTCGTGATGCAGTGTCCAGTTGTCGGAGATGACTTGACGGACGCGATTCACTGGGTCTTGCAGGCAGGTTAGCACTTGCACTTAAAAGTTTGAATTGACAGTTTCCCCAGGGGGAACAAACTCCTAATGAATTACCCCACAAAAGCCAAAAACCATGATTACCATTGTCTTGATCTTTGATTTGCTCATGCGAGCCTTCATTGGATGGGAGGATGTGGAAGGCATCTGCTGGCCCGATTCGGCATTGCCACGATGCTGCACCCCTCCTACAGTCCTAATCTGGCTCCAACTGACTTTATTTTTTATTCCCACAGATGAAAAGG
Organism: Vandiemenella viatica; assembly: GCA_031002005.1. Classification (NCBI taxonomy): domain Eukaryota; kingdom Metazoa; phylum Arthropoda; class Insecta; order Orthoptera; family Morabidae; genus Vandiemenella; species Vandiemenella viatica. The sequence continues at coordinate 38,951,127 of JARYHS010012519.1, read as the reverse complement.
CAGCTGAAGAGACAGCGGTTTGATTCGATTCAGGACATTCAAGCAGCATCGACGAGGGCTCTCAACAGCGTCCCCGAATCTGACTTCCAGAAGGCGTACAGCCAATGGGTGCAGTATAATTCTAAGTGTGTATCTGCCCAAGGGTGCTATTTTGAAGAGAATGAAGGAATTGTAAACATATCTTCAATAAATTATTTTTTTATAAAATCAGTCCTACTACTTTTGGTATTGACCTTGTATCAGTTTAGCACACCTTAACTAGTACCTTGCACTTCCAAATCAGTTTTTTCTGAATTTCAAACCATGTCTCTAATTTCTCAAAAAAATGTTGTAGACCGTGAATATACCTTAGGAAAATAAATTAACTGCTAATTACAATGGTCGCCATTCCCAATTTTCAGTCTAGCTTCCAAATTTAAGTATGCTTTAGAGACAAAGATTTCAAACAACTTTCCCCCCTTCAGTATTTCTTGAAAACTTAAAGGATTAACCGTATTTAATTTTCCCGTAAACTGCGTAGATACTTTGACTTCAGTGGTCTGCAAGAGTGTTCGTACGCGGAAATAGTTCCAAAAATATCCCTCCATGTTTGAATTCAAATAAAAAAAAAGGTTTAATTGTGAATTTCTCTGAAATTAAAGTCTACATTTTAGCATGGGATTCTTTGGTATTGGATTCATTTGTTTAAAGTGGTTTTACCCCCCTGACAGTGCTTAATTTGGTTGTAAAAAATTTATATACGTCGGCAACGTCTGAATTCGGATGCAGTAGCATTTAAAAGTTCCTATCAAGCTTTATTTACTGTACAGAACTTCTCGAAAAGTTTAATGCTGTGTTCAGAAAGGATTGAAGTTGTCAGAATTGTATCGTTTACTATCAGAAATGCTTTAAACGTGTTCTATTTCATTTTTGAAAGTGCCGGTTGTTTAAAAACTTGTGTTTTCTTACTTTAAATGGCTTTAAACTATATGTTACGAGTTAAATGTTGCAAAATTCGGTTTCTACTATTTAATCATTATTATTAATGCTTTTTACCGCATCGAAAACTGTTGTAAAATGACGATGTTGTCATGTAATAAAAATCGAGTGTTTACAAGTTTAAACTATTGAGGATTTAAGTGATTCAGGTGGTTAACAGTGGTTTTCTATTATTATCTGTTTGGTTAAGGCTGTTATTACATGTTGAGTTACTTTACTGCTTTTAAATCACCCTACTTTCGGTCATAAGCTGCAGTATCGGATACTTTAGGATTCCCATCCCCCATATCCTGTAGTGACGAGGTTCAAAATTTAGCAACTTCTGAGATGTTTACACCATCCCCTATGCCCTGTAGCTAAGAAATGTAGAATTTACCAAATTCTGAGGTGCTTACACTGCCTCTAATGACATCGATGAGGCGTAAAAAAAAACCCAAAAAAACTGAAAAACAAATAAATACTGTAGACATACCTCACAGCCTGGTAGCAGTTTGCGGAACTGGTCCCCAGTAACAAGACCTAACGTACATGATGGATTTTATAGAACTTGCAGAAGGCTCTGAAGGAACAGTCGCAAAAGAGAAGAGTTCGAAGCTATCATAAGTCAATTCATAAAGAAATTTATAAGATTACCATGCTATCCTCATATACTTATTCTAACAGAAGAAAATGCAGGAACACCAACTTACCAGGCTGCTGAACCTGCTGGCCAGTAAAAATAGTAGGAACATTAGAAACAACAGGCATCGGCATTGATGTTCCAACAACACCAGACTGCTGTGGTAGTTCTGGCAAATTTCAAATCAGAATTATAATCTGTAGGTCAGTTATAATAAAAAATATTATAAAATTAAACATCTCACGTTAAGAATTTTTAAAAAAAAAATAATATGAAGCCTTCTGGAATGAGATAAGTATCAAATTTAAGAAAAGAAACAGGTTAGTAGAAAAACATTGTCAAGACTTATACTCCATCCCATCAAGACCTATAGATACTAGTTTATTGATAAATGATATATCATGTTCAGTTTTTAAAGGCTTTGCAAACTCTGTATAAACAACAACAGTGTCAGGGAGATTCCTGAGATATTGTCTTTTTTTAAACATACATAAATTAATTCTAAGCACATAGCAAAAATCTCCATAAACTAGACCAATATGGCAAATGTTTAAAAATTATAATGCTTAACTAAATATAAACCAAACTGTTTTAATTGAGTAACTAGCTGGGCACCCGGCACTGCATCATCTAGCTGTTGTTGATTTACAACACTATTTTTAGTCACCTAATGAGAACCTTAAGTACCTAATTCCATAAATTCACTCCAGGTATTTCTGGAATTAAAACAATCCTCTTTTTACCCTGGAAGGGGTGGGTTTGAGTCTATTCACCCATACACTGTTTTTTTTCATCCTATGAGAAACATGCATATCAAGTTTCATCAAATAGGCACAAGCCATTTTCAGATTAAACATAATGTCCATTTGCAACATAGTCTTCATAGGTTTGCAGCCGGATATTTTCATAAAACGATGACAATGTCCTCTGTTGTCTTCATCAGGTAATCATATCTTGTAATTAAGAATCTACAAGATCAAAGCAAAACTGCCAGACATCAGCAATGTCGGGCTGGAATCGTCTACTCAAGGTTGCGGAACCGCCCAATCAGCACATCTGATGAAGACAACAGAGGACGTTGTCAAAACTTTGTCATCGTTTCTTGAAAATATCTGACTGCAAACCCCTGAAAACTATGTTGCATTCATATTCCTGGAAAATCTCCATTCACACATTAACGTCCGTTTACCCACACCCTACCTAGAAAGAGGTTGTTGGTTAATCCTACAGTATTTTTAATCACCCAATGAGGAACTTGCATTCCATATTTCATAAAAGTCCCACCAGCCATTTCAGGGATTAACCATGCATTGATTCACCTGCACTCTACCAACCCAAGGGGTAGGTTGTTGTAGATTTACCGTTACAGTACTTCCAGTCACCCAGTGGGAAACGTGCTACGTGTCATCAAATTCGCATCAGTAATTGGTACATAACTAGAAAATGACTGAATTAAATTTTATGGGGTTTTCATAGTATCAAACATAAGATTCTGATGAATAAAATCTTCAAACTTTCCACCTGCAAAGTGCATCTTTAAGAGGCAACGTTTCCAAGCATAAATCTGGTACAATCTTCTGACAAGTGTTGCATAGCAGACGTTTCCATGCTTATAAGGCCTGTGGTACCTGACACTTCACCGGAAGATGGAACCAGAGTCAGGCTCCAAAACGTTGCCTCTTATGCATGCACTCTCCTCGTGGAAAGCTTTTATTCATCTGATTCACTGAGAAAGACTTCACTCTTTCATTAGATTCTGACTTCAAATTTTAGGAATGTCATACTGCTAGAGCTCAAAATTTAATTCTGTTCCACAATTTCACAGTTTAATATAAAATATCCAGAATTATTTTCCTGAACTGCTTTTATTGCTAACACTAAAGGCTTAATATACATGTTTTTACTTTCTGTTTTGCATAGCTTATGGTGAACAGTGAGAAATTGTAGCTGTGTAGCTTCAGATAACTTCAATGGCAATGAAGTTCTTTTTTTTTTTTTAATTATTAATGTACATATTTTCTGCTTTGCATCCAATGTAGCAATCACTCTGTAGCTGAAATTTAAATTAATAACTAGTACACTGAGTAACCATTTTACAAAGTGTGTTAGTTTAATGAAGTATTCAAAATTTAGTTGGGATTACACTTTTCGTGTTTCTGATGATACTGTTACATGTTTTTACTGTTCTTTAACCATTTAATGCTTTATTTCCTACTAAATTACAACTTTTAAATATACACAATACCAACAACACAATAAAAGCAACTCCACAAATCACCATACCGCCTAAGAATCTCTCACACATTCATCATCAGCAATATTCACTCACTAGCTTATACAAGTCATAACTACCCTCCTCTTAGATTTATCCATCGCAGATAGATGCTGTAGTATGGCCCAAAACTTGGCCAGCCAGTCAGTTTGAACAACCTTCATTCCACCATGTGGTAACTTCTTGATTCTGTAAACTATGTCATGAATCCTCTTCACAGCAATAAAAGGTACTTCCCATTTTATACTAAGAACACCCGTTTTCTTCTCCATGGATTGTACAGCCAGACTATCACCTTCAACAAAGTTCTCCTGATTCTGTATTCCTGCAGAAATGTTGCATATGTCTTTTCCCTCCACCGGGCCAACACATAATGGTTTGATTGGGCTTGAAACAGTTGATGCACATAAACTTTTAATGATGATGCTCACCTGAAAGTTACTTTGTAACCACCTTGGGTACTTGGTGTTCTGGGTTCGTCATCCTCTTGGCCACATCCATTATCAGCAAATGTGCAAGAAGTTCCTTCAGATCAGTCTTACCATATTTTAGAACAGCCAATTTAACATCAGGGTCCCTTATCACAGAAGAGAAGCTGGTTTTTGTCAATCACGTCCGGAATAGCATCATATGGTTAGATGTTCAACATCCACCTCAAGTTTTTGGAAAGATTTTTCAGGTCTTTGAATGCAACTCTTCATATCCCCAATGTTGAGCATCTCCATACAGTCCTCCCCAATGTGGATGTCCAACAGCAGCGTAAGGTACTCGAAGTTGTTGACTTTTTGCACTTAAACAGACTGAACAATATCAGCA
>JARYHS010012519.1:38706509-38945442 GCA_031002005.1 Vandiemenella viatica | reverse complement strand
CTGAATATATCAGACAGAAATGACCCGATTTCCACGGCACTCTGAAAATACTCTTATTGGAATTCCATCCGTGCCTGGTGCTTTCCCCCACTTCAGGAGCTCTAATTGCTTAACGATACCTGCAGTATCTATTCGTAATGATTCCATCACCGACTCGCCACGGCGTGGGAAAACGGGAATACTATCCTTATGTTCATTTGTAAATGAATTTTTGAATACAGTATTTAGTACGTTAGCTTTATCGCGGCTTTCATTAACCTCGGAACCTTCACGAATTAGTGCTGGAATATTGCTGTTGGTACAATTAACTTTTCGTACATACGACCAAAATTTCTTTGGGTTTTCTGTGAGACTCTTAGAGAGAGAGTTGGAGTGAAAATCGTTAAAGGCCTCGCGCATTACATTCTTAATACGTCCTCTTAAATCAGCTAAGGTTTCTAAATCGCTGCGACACCCCTTCCTTCTTGAGCGTGCGTGTATTTTCCTTTGTTTTTTGAGTAATCTTTTGACTTCGCATGTGTACCACGGTGGATCATCCTCTCCCTTTATTGTCCGCTTTGGTATATGTATTTCCATGCCTTCCCTGACTATATGTATAAAACGATGCCACATCTCTTCAACGGTGTCCTTTGTTGACTTGAAGTTATGGTATTTATTCCTCAGGTAGGTTCTAAAACACTCCTTTGAGGCCTTACTGAATCTGTATACAATCCGCCCTTTTTTCCTTTTTCGCTCGGTCATTAATTTGATAGTCGCAATTACCGCTTTGTGATCGCTTATTCCTGTGGTCGTTGAAATGTCGGTGAATAATTCTGGCCTGTTGGTAACCAGCAAGTCTAAAATGTTTTCGCTACCGTTATGACACCGCGTAGGTTCATTAACTAGCTGCTCGAGATGATTATCTGACAACAAATCGAGAATTACTTCAGAAGCTGCCTTATCCCTGCTACCTGTGATGTGAACGTAATTACGCCAGTCAATATAAGGCAGATTGAAGTCGCCTCCTAGAATCATAGCATGATCTTTAAAACGGCTAGCTATACTATTTACATTATTTCTTAACTCCTCGACGATAGCTATATCCGAATCAGGTGGACGGTAGAAGGCCTATGATGAGTTTTGACCCAGCAACGTTGAGTTTAATCCATATGATTTCACAGTTCGTATCGACGTCTATTTCATTACATGGGAGAAATTTACTCACAGCTATAAATACCCCACCTCCATGAGAATGTAATCTGTCTTTACGAAAAACGTTCATGCTATCTTTAAAAGTTTCGGCGGAACTTATTTCCGGTTTCAACCAACTTTCTGTACCGATAACGATATCCGCTTCTGTACTACAAATAACGCTTTCAAGTTCCGGTTGTTTGTTACAAACGCTTCTACAGTTAATTACGAGAACTTTTAACTGACGAGATTCTTTTACGTTGCTCCTACATTCCGGTGTTGTATCTGATTGGGTTGCCCGTAACTGAATTTCGTGTTTCGGGTCTTCCTCCCTCAGCCTAAAAAACCACCCAGTGCATTCCACACGGCCCCTGCCACCCGTGTAGCCGATTCACGTGTGTAGTGCACACCTGACCTATTAAGGGGAACCCTACAAGACTCGACCCTATGGCGAAGATCGAGAAATCTGCAGCCAATGTCATCACAGAAACGTCGTAGTCTCTGGTTCAGCCCCTCAATACGGCTCTGAACCAGAGGTCCACAATCAACTCTGTCTACGATGCTACAGATGGTTAGCTCTGCCGATATCTTGCGGTCACTGGCCACAGAGTTCACCCTTTCAGCCAGCCGCCGGAAGGAAGAGAGGATAACCTCCGACCCAAGGCGACAGGCATCATTGGTGCCGACATGAGCCACAATCTGTAGTTGGCTACATTCTATGGCATCCGGGATGGCCTGTTCCACATCTCGGATCAGGCCACCCGGAATACACACTGAATGGACGTTGGATTTCTTCCCCGAGGAATCCGCCATTTCCCTAAGGGGCTCTAATAACCGCCTAACATTAGAGCTCCCAACTACCAGAATGCCCTTCTGCGTTTGCTCAGACCTGGCGGGCTGGGGGGCCGTCAACTCGCAGGATGACAATTGTGGGACTGAGTCAGCCTCCGACAATACATCAAACCGGTTGGACAGACGAACAAGTTAGCGTCTTGGCCTTTAAGCCTGTTCGACTGCCCCCGTGCGGCTTCGAAGTCTAGAAGCCATACGCCAGTCACCAACAGGCGACTGCGGCACAGCATCCAACACTTCAGCCTGGGTTGCAGGTACGACGGTCGATATGGGAGAATCTGATAGGCACGGCTACAACAGTTTCCCCAATATCACATCTGCTGCAGTTTATACGGCAGCTTCCAGAGTACCTATTCAATCTTGGTCATATTTTCCCCCGGGGACTGTTCTACTTTTAGCATTGTTATTTGAAATATGTTTCAGAATCTTCAATTATTCTTCCTGAATTGGAATTTAAACTACGAATATCATCTTAAATCTTAGAACTAACAACCTGAAGTTCCTAATTGACTCAGTCATCAATACTCTTACATACTAATGAAAACTACTTATCAAAACAATTAGCTAATGCAGAGAATTCAGTGTCATTATGCTTTTTCAAATCAGTAAGCTTGTTATTGATACTGGAAAATTGACAAATAAAATTTGAAAATTTCTCATTAATGTTAGAAAATATACTGTTATCATCTTGTTTTAACTTATTTTTAAATTCAGAAAACTTATCATTAATACTGAAAAACTGATTATTTATGTCAGAGAATTAACAGTCAAACTTGTCACCATCAAAGGTAGAAAATCTGGCATCAAAACTAGCACTTAATCATAACACAAAGGTTTCTAAAACCACTTGGTCACAAGCTAGATTCAATTATCTAAGAAATTAATTTGATAAAGCAAAAAAAAAAAAAAAAAAATAACAAAGAAACAAGTAACCACAAATCAATATACAAAAAACTTACATCTAACTACTTATTAATCTCTGTTCATTGTTAACTGAATGATGCAGTCTAGATCACTAATTTTTGAACAAATTTATTCCTATTTTCTTCCCATAGCCCTACGTTACAAAGCACTACACATGCAAACTCACTCTTGATTCCGATGAATTCTTGCATCCTAGTCCAAAGAAATTCTTGACAGCCGCGTTGTAAAAGAACAGCTACATGCTCCGAAGATTGTCTCTTTGGTTAGGTTCTGAGTGGTCACCCGGTTGATTCACTCCACAAATCTCTTTCAATCACATATAATCCCTCTGCTAGTATATCGTCGATGGTTCGGAGAAATTGCCAGGTTAACAAAACTTCAAGAATCTAGGTGCAATTTTCTTTTGTCACAAATTTTTTACAATTATAACATCTACCAGCCTGCAGATATTTTAGAAAACAGTGCAACTTTCGTCATAGTTTGATGCTTAACTTCTTTAACTCCTCAATGACAAGGTAGATGCATAGTAACAATGTCATCGATATTGTTTTATCTGACTTTTTAATTCCACCAAAATACTCATAGACATATATACAAACAAATCATCAGCTCGTTCCAAAGATTCTAAGCACATTATGCATTCAACAGAAACAGCATCCTGCTAGCACCATTCCAAGGAAACTAGGACGCTCAACGATTTTCGGTAGCTCAATAGGCAGTACAGGATTTTTCAAGAATATGTCACAAACACTGATCGATACTTCTGGATCACTGCAAACAACAGAAGTAGTACAAAAACAATCAAAACTTACAGAAAATTGTGAGTGGAGACTTTCCTGGAGTACTGAAGAAATGAAATAAAATCTTCACACGAGTTCAGCCAGATAGCATCGTAAAAAGTCAACATTTCGACAGCCAACACTACTGTCTTCATCATGATATTACAACCTGAAAATCACAAACAAGTCTAGGCCATAGCCTTTTAAAGGAATCGTCCCAGCATTCTCCTGGAGTGATTTGAGGAAACCATGGAAAAACCAAATCTGGATGGCCAGACAGGGAATCGAACTCACATCATCCAGAATGTGAGGCCAGAGCATTGACATTGCCGTTCACCGTCCCTTCCCCCTCCACACCTCACCCTCCCACACATGGTTTCAAACTTAAATTCCTCTGTAAATAGATTCATTTGGCTCTTCAGCTCTATCAAATAATAACTGCAACTTTAACTTTGGATAAAGTAATAAGAGTACATTTGTTAATCCACTTCAAATAAACAGATCACTTCTGGCACTGACCAAATTAATGTATACAAAACTAAGTAGGATATTTTCTGACGATAAACAGTTTGTACCATTGAAAATAATTATAATCTCACTCTAATATTTCCACACTCTTCTATCTCTTTTCGCGTGGGAAGGAAATTATTACAATCCATGTTCAAGCTATTATTATTCACCAATATACTGAGTCAAATCTGTCAGAAACACATTAATTGATTCCAATCCCAACTCAATGACATACATTCTCAGTGTTAACAGATTCTCACCGAAATCTATTTCTCTTTGCTTCTGACCTGCATGCTTTGTTCGGGTTGAGGCTTCCATACTACAATATGTTTCTCAATATTTCTTAAATAAAATTATCTATAGTTACTTAGGGGAATATTACTATTATTCACAGCTTTGCCGTGATGGAATTCCGTCTATTATTCAATACCCACATAAATGTCCAGGAAAGTGGCTATAAATTTACTCCAACACTCCGGGTAACTAACAGTAGTACTAATAAAACTAAAAGCGAAACATGTGGAGGACTCAAAATCCTTGCAGTCTGATACTGAATTTGAGTCCTGAGCATTATCATTCAACCACCACACTCAGTTTTACTATGTTAAATGCATATTTAAAACAATATTCAATAATATGTCACACTATATAGAAATTTTTATCTTTTGATTTCTCCTAAACAAAGATTTACCAGGATAAACATCCTTGACATTTCATCAAACATCAGCTTGTTCATTCATTGATAGCATATTTTCCTCTCTGGAGACTCTCTTGTTAGACCAGTGAATCTGCATGCAATTCTCTCTCTCTCATTTAAACCCATTATACCGAACTCAAGACATTACAAAGTTTGATACAGAGAACATACTCATTCCTGTTAATGATTTACTATACCTGAATATGTTGTTGCTGTTGTTGCTGCTGTTGTGAAGACTGCTGGGGTGGAACAAGAGGACCCTGATGTGTAGGAATGTGAACTCCTGGTGGAGGCAACTGAACCTGTACTGGTGGCATGGGTTGCTGCTGATGATGGTGATGTTGTTGCTGTGATTGCTGGTGGTGTATCTGTTGCTGCTGAGCCATCACTTGCTGCTGGTGCTGGTGTTGTTGTTGTTGTTGTTGCTGCTGCTGTTGTTGTTGAATCATCTGCTGGCTAAGGTGCGGAGGTGGTACACCCATAATAGGAGGTGGTGGGCCACTTAGTTGTGCAACTATTGAAAAAGCAAAAACATATTCTACAGTATTTTTCATTTACACTAATGCTTAACAACATTAGTAACTCAGGAACAAAATAAAAATAAATAAAAGACCAGTAGCATTTTAAAAATAAATAAATAAAAACCATTGCTCTGCTGAAACATGTACGGAGGATAGTGGGTAGAATTTTGGGTAGAAGAGCGCGTATTTCTGGAAAGAAGCGAAGGAAGTCATACCCCTGTTGCAAGATATGTTTGATGGACTCGATTGTCACTTGACAATGGCAGCAGAGATTGTGACTGTCGAAACGTCGTGTTTAATCGATGGACTAACTCGGCTATTTACCAGAGAAAATTTTATTCATCTTTAGCACTGTTTGGTGGTGACTCCAGCTCCCAAGATGAAAATGAGCTATTGTACACCTGTAAGTCTGACGAGTCAAAGTTAAAAATTTCCCTTTCGGCAGAAATTCTTCATTGCTGGACCTGGCGGTCCAATCTGCCAGATAAAGTGATGACAGCAAAGTACTTTGCCTTCAGATGTGCTATGCTTTGCTTGTCGGTGACTGCTCTCGCCCTTGATCCAATAGTCCAGATACTGGGGGTCGAGAGTACCTCCCAGATATACAGCAGATAGAGTCCCATACCTTTGACGACATTGTGGAACGATTAATGATGCTCTCAAAGTTCTGCCATGATGTTTTTTTGCTCTCCTTAATATTACGACATGCCTTCATTCTTGCAGTTCACAACACTTTCAGGTTTTCAGGTGTCGGGTGCAAACTAAACTGACACAAGGCCCATCTGCGACCCTGTATAGCGGAACAACATTTGTCATTCCACCAAGGGACGGGCATTCTGCACAGCACTCCAGAGCTAGGCATGAAAATATCAGCTGCCTGGTGAATCACTTCTGTAAAGTGTTTCATGTTATCTTCAAAGTTCTGACGCTGCTTGAGATTGATTAACCTGCTGTAGAGCTGGCACTCAGCTCTGCTGATATTTCATTTCCATTTCATAACTCTTCAAACCCTACATGTAACCAAATTGGGATGTGGTCACTTCCATTAAGGTCGTAATCCACCTCCCAACGCACGGAATCCGCAACTGAAGAAGAGCAAAGAGAAAGATCAATGGCAGAGGACGTACTGTTAGTAGTGAAGTGCGTCATTTGGCCGGTATTAAGGACACATACATCCTCTCACTCCATTAATCTACAAATTTTCCAACCTCTGGTGCAATCGGTGATCGATCCCAACAACACACTGTGCACGTTAAAGTCTCCCAACAGGAGAAAAGGCCGAGAAATTTGCCGCAACAAATCAGCCAGTTGACTGAAATCAGCGGGTGACCCCAGTGGTAGATACAAGGAACATACTGTCCATTGTACCAGTCCATGAATTCTGACAGCTACCGCAAACAGACAAACAGAGCCACTCCCCCCCCCCCCCCTTATTCTTCATCGGCATTGTCCTTTCGATATATGTCGTATGCTCTTAGCACAGGTTGGTGTGTTGGTCTGAAAGGCGGCTCTTTGAGACGGAGACACACAATGTCAGACTGTGCTAAGAGTTGTAACTCCTCTTTGTTATCCATGAAACCGTTAATCTTCCATTGGAGTATGGGAGCCATACTACATGTTAAGTTTCATCTGCCCCCGTTCGGGTGGCTCTGCCTGCTGAGGAATGGGATCAGCCTTGTCCACCAGCATTTCTTCTTCTGGCTCTTAAGATGAGACTGACATCTCTGACTGAGTAAACTCCTCAACCATTTTAATATTTATTGTTTCTTCCTCCTTCTCTTTGCTTTCCTCTGCCTACTGCTGGGTAGTCTGGGAGGAGATGAAGAAGAGGATTTCACAAACTGAGTTGGGTCCATCTGCTTAAAGTTCCCCATATCTTCTGTTCACCTTCTTTTCCACCGGTAGCAGATGGTGTTGCTACCGTTGGCACTGAGTGTGGTAGAATCAAAGGAGCGATTACCTTCACAGCTACTACTAGTGGAGCCTTTCTTTCTGCTGCTGGAGTGGCCAGGGTAGCAGATGTATTGCTACCAAAGTCCGAGGTCCCAGATGTTACGATCTTAGTGGATTTTGCACTACATTTGCATTGACATGAGCAAGTTGTTCTTGTACTCATGTCTGCAACGGACATCTGTGTAGCAATACTTTGTTTCCTGATGGGAGTTCACGCCATCTAAACAAAATTAGTTGCGAACATGGGAGTGGCAAGCAACCTGGCCTTTTTCTTCACTTCCCTGTAAGAAATCCACTCTTTGTCTTCAACTCCTGTATCTTGTGCTCTTCAAGATACACTTGACACACCCTAATCCAGGCAAGGTGCAACCTGGAGCAGCTGATGCACACCTGTGGGAGTGTGCAAATAACACCTGCTTCATGTGACCCCTCGCCGCATCTAACACACGTGGGGTTGCCCTTACACAACGCAGTTGTATGCCCAAACCTCTGGCACTGGAAGCACTGCATTGGGTCCAGGACATATGTGTGTATGTTTAGATTCAGATATCCAGCATAGATATTTCTGGACAACATTGGAGTGTCAAACGTCAGATGAAGGTGGCATTCTTTACAAGATTGCCATTCACCCTTCATGTGATCTGATATATCTTGACCACTTTCTCTGATTACCAATCCTTAAGAAGCTCGGCTGTTCCTAAATCCATTACATCACGACCTTTACTGGTATTTAGGGACTTATGGAGTTCGCATTATATGGCAAATTCCCAGAGTTTCTCAAAATTGAGGAGGTTGGTAGTCTGCTGACTATTGACTGTTTCAAGAAGCAGTGTCCCATTCCTCAACTTTTTTACTGACCTTAGGGAACCCACAGGGCCCTCTAACTCTTTCGATATATAGAAAGGTGACACTTTCTTGAATGAAGCTTCTACTCTGTCCATAATAACAAAAGCATTTGCAAGCGAACAACCTTTTCTATTGCTTTCACTTTTAGAAGTGGGTGGGGGGGGGGGGAGGCTATCAACCCTCATCTTCTTCTTAGAACTGGGTGTGTTTAGATTATCGTGCGGCACACCCGTACCCTCAGGTATTTGATGTTGTATTTGTTTTGTTTTTGCTTTTTAGTGATTGAGTTTGAATTTTGGTACCATGAAAAGCAAGGCACATAACGCCATTGGGTTCCCACCTGGATCATACAACAGGGGTGCACAGATGTCCCTGAGGAAGCACGCTAGCGATTGATTGTCCTCATCACCTATTCATCACCTCGGCATGTGTCAAACCCTGAGCTTGAGTTTTTTTTTTTTTTTTTTTTTTTTTTTTCCGTCATAGCAATCCGGGCGATGAAGCCAAGATCACCTTTCTCCTAGACACACCCGACGATGGTCGTTGAAGCATGGTAAGAGTTTACGCAGTGGGAAACTTGCGGCGCTCACAAGTTTCCAGCTCACAGATGGCATAGAGTGGTCTGCTGTAATTTACAGAAGGCAGTGAGAAGGATTCTATTAACAGAGTTGAGACATAGTGAGAAATGGGTTTTAAATTTCCATTAGTTTGTGAAGATGTGAGTTGGGATATGAGGGGCTTGTCAAAGAACAGGAGGCTTGTTTTAAAATAACAATGTGGTAACATTTGGAAAAGAAGGTTTCTGATAGTCTGCCAGTGTTCTTGGAAAAGAAGCCATCACCACAAAAGATATCTGTCACAGATTGGTAGAATATGAGCAAAGGATCATTTGGTGTAGAAGAGAAAAGAATTGTTAAAGTGGAAGTAACTCTATAAATTTGAGAGCTTGATGTGGACAGAAGGATGTAAAACAAATTTCCTTAGGAAAATGTCTACATCCTGTGAGGTGATGAGTGCGTGGGAGCATGTTCCCATTCGTTCATGGGATTAAATTCACAGAGGGGGTTTACACTGTGCCACATTTTATGGATGAAGATCAGATTATCTGTTTAGCTGAACCACACAAGCAACCTGAGTGAGAATTTTTTTTTTTTTTTTTTTTTTTTTTTTTTTTTTTTTTTTTTGTGATGAATTCAGTTTCCAGACAGCACAGAGAAATATTGATGTAGAAAGGTGGAGGGGGGGGGGGCAATCCACTACCCAAGTCTGCATTATAATTGGCAACGGAAAGGAAAAAGTTTCTGCTGAGAATAAAGTTGACCAGGGACATAAGATGGGGGTTGCTGTGGAGGTTACTTGGAGGAGCGGAGATGGGGCAAATTTCTAGATGTTCTTCAGAACTAAGGGCTTGACAGTAGAGGCAGGTAAAACAAAATAGGATGGAAATTATGATACAAAAAGACCAAAATCTGCTCTGTGGGTGACCCATAGGTCACAACTATAGATGTGAGGAGAGAAAGGATGTGTGCTGAAAAGCCTTTTGGGTTATCTTGGAGGTTAATGGAAATATGTGTTTCTTGGCACTTGAAGGCAGTGTGATCTACACTGTGTGGTCTATAGGCACTGGAGTTGGTATGTGGCTTTAATCAGAGATGTGACTTATCTAGATAAAAGTATCTGAAATACAGATACAAGATACAAAATACGTATTTTTATCTTGTATCTAAGATACTTTTCTTAATCTTTATCTTGTATCTTGTATTTAGATACTTTTTCTTTGTATCTTGAAAATACTAAATACTATTTCCGTATTTTTACGTTACGGCATCATAAAAACAACGGAATACATTCGTAAAATTCATTAACGTACATCAAAAGACAAGGTTATAGGGTCTAGTTATCTTTGCCTTCCTTCATACCTGTGAACTGTGAAAACCATAAACGAACACCTGCCTGTCTATTGTATGTTGTCTTTGGTCCGCGCCAAATCGTGTGTGGTATGTCGAAATCGAATTTTTAGTGAATCATAATCGAGGACAACGGCATCGAAATGTAAGTAAATAAATAAACGAATCATTTTAATTTTATTTAAGTAGGTATATGACGGATTAGATTTCACTTGTTAAAACGGTAACAGATAATGGATCAAATATGGTAAAGGCCTTCGAAGTATTTGGAAAATCAGATTCAGATATTTCAGCCACAAATCCTGAAAACATTTCGCATAAAGAATATCTTGAAACAAAACCACAAGATGAAGATAATGAAGATGATGATCTGCTAACACAACCATTTCCAAATTCTTCTTCAGAACCGGAAAGTGATAACTGTCTGCTACCAGGACATGAAAGATGCGCTACGCACACTTTGCATTTGGTCGCCAGTACAGATTTTGAACAAGCAAGACTGAAAAACATTTTTTTATAAAAAAAGTGCATGATGCAGTTTTAGCGAAGTGTCAGGCACTCTGGAATTTATGTTCTAGATCACCAAAGGCATGTTAAACATATTTGGAATTGACGGGGAAATCACCAACTTCTCCATGCGCAACCCGATGGAACTCTTATTATAATTCCATAAAAGACCTTTTATCAGTGCAGTAGCGTCTCAATGAAACCATGAAAAGCCTTAAATTATCAGCTTTTAAGGACTATGAACTTCATTTTTTATGGGAATATGTAAATTGTTCAAAACCTATAGCAGAAGCTATTCAAAGTCTGCAAGGTGATAAAGATACCTACTATGGTTGTCTACTACCCGAACTAATGAGAATCCGGCATATGGTTAAATGCCTTAAAATGGAAAATCTAAGATATTGTGGCACTTTGTTAGATGTTATTGAAGAAAATCTATATAAACGTTTCAAAAAGTTTTTGCAATTTGAGCCTGCACAAATGATGCAATATTAGCTTCAGTGTCCCATCCGTTTTTTAAAATGAAGTGGGTAACAAAAATGTTTAAAGAGCATGTAAAAGAGCTTATCCTGATTGAAACACGGAAAATTAATCGATCTGAAAATCAAAAATCAGAGGCTTCAAAGAGTAGTGGAGAGGATATAAGAAAGAAGACAAAAGACGAATCTTATTACATGTTTTTTGATGACTCTGATTCCTCTGTTGGTAGTGCCACTAGTGGCGACAGTACAGAATCTACTGGCAGCACCGCTGACTTAGAAACACTTCAATGCCTTAATAATAAGGACATCTGCCTAAAAAGTTTAAATACTTATCCAACAATCAAGAAAATGGAACGACTCTTCTCTTTCGGGGGGATAATAATGAGACCCACCGAAGAAAAATGAGTGATGAGATGTTTGAAAAACTTATTATACTTAAGTCTCATTTAAAACCTTAAGCAACAGTTGTACATTGTAGTAAAATATGTTTCTAAATAAAAATAATATATTTTGTAAAAAAGAATTTTATCTTAAAAAAGTATCTAGAAAATATGTATTTTGTATCTTGTATTTCAAATACCTTTTCCAAAAGTATCTTGTATCTGATATCTAAGATACATTATTTAAATGTATCTTGTATCTTGTATTCAAATACTTTTTTCGAGGTATCTTGCACATCTCTGGCTTTAATATTGTACGAGATATAATTTTTTTAAAAAATGATCTTAAGCTACACAATTTCCATAATACCACAAGAAATAAGCATCAAGACCGATGTACATCAGACACAAATAACATCTTTTTGCTGTAGACAAAAGTTATTTAATACTGACTACCATACCCAAATTATAATCAGATGCAAATGAAGCATTAAAAGTAACTAAATTCACCAAAAAGAATTTAATTGTTATCAAAAGCACAAATATTAATAGAGAAAATTTTCAACCACACATAAGAATTTTGATAAAAAGCAATTTTTAAGTAGATTAAATTATCAGCCCCATTCTCAGAAAAATTCTGAAAACTTTATCTCAAGTAAGGCATGAAAGAACAAGATAGATTTACATAAAGAATTTCATCAAAATCTGCCTAGAGATGAATGGAAAAACTGGGTGTGGTGGGTGAGCAGTTAACATTCTGGCCTCACATTCAGGAGGACGCCAGTTCGAATTCCCATCTAGGCATCCAGATTTTGGTTTTCCATGGTTTCCCCAAATAACTCCAGGTGAATGCCGGGGTGATTCCTTCAAAAGGCTGTTCCCAAATTTCTTCCTTGTCCCCAGTCTCATCCTGCTGTAAGGGAATAAGCTGCATATCGGCGTACATACAAGGTCAATACCAAAAGTAGTAGGACTGATTTTATAAAAAAAAATATTGAAGATATGTTTACAATTCCTTCATTCTCTTCGAAATAGCACCCCTTTGGCAGCTACACACTTAGACTTACACTGCTGCCATTGGCCGTACGCCTTCTGGAAGTCAGATTCGGGGACGCTGTTGAGAGCCCTCGTTGATGCTGCTTGAACGTCATGAATCAAGTCAAACCACTGTCCCTTCAGCTGCCCTTTCATCCGTGTGGGTAAAAAAGTGTCAGATGGAGCAAGATCAGGACTGTAGGTGGAGTGCAGCAATGTGGCAATGTCGAATCGGTTCAACAGTTACCTCATGAAGAGCGCGCAATGGCACGGCGCAGTGTCGTGATGCAGTGTCCAGTTGTCGGAGATGACTGGTCGGACGCGATTCACTGGGTCTTGCAGGCAGGTTAGCACTTGCACTTAAAAGTTTGAATTGACAGTTTCCCCAGGGGGAACAAACTCCTAATGAATTACCCCACAAAGGCCAAAAACCATGATTACCATTGTCTTGATCTTTGATTTGCTCATGCGAGCCTTCATTGGATGGGAGGACGTGGAAGGCATCTGCTGGCCCGATTCGGCATTGCCACGATGCTACATACACCCCTCCTACAGTCCTAATCTGGCTCCAACTGACTATTTTTTATTCCCACGGATGAAAAGGCAGCTGAAGAGACAGTGGTTTGACTCGATTCAGGACATTCAAGCAGCATCGACGAGGGCTCTCAACAGCGTCCCCGAATCTGACTTCCAGAAGGCGTACGGCCAATGGGTGCAGTGTAATTCTAAGTGTGTATCTGCCCAAGGGTGCTATTTTGAAGAGAATGAAGGAATTGTAAACATATCTTCAATAAATTATTTTTTATAAAATCAGTCCTACTACTTTTGGTATTGACCTTGTATCAGTTTAGCACACCTTAACTAGTACCTTCCACTTCCAAATCGTTCTTTTCAGAATTTCAAACCATGTCTCTAATTTCTCAAAAAAAATGTTGTAGACCGTGAATATACCTTAGGAAAATAAATTAACTGCTAATTACAATGGTCGCCACTCCCAATTTTCAGTCTAGCTTCCAAATTTAAGTATGCTTTAGAGACAAAGATTTCCCCCCTTCAGTATTTCTTGAAAACTTAAAGGACTAGCCGTATTTAATTTTCCCGTAAACTGCGTAGATACTTTGACTTCAGTGGTCTGCAAGAGTGTTCGTACGCGGAAATAGTTCCAAAAATATCCCTCCATGTTTGAATTCAAATTAAAAAAAAAAGGTTTAATCGTGAATTTCTCTGAAATTAAAGTCTACATTTTAGCATGGGATTCTTTGGTATTGGATACATTTGTTTAAAGTGGTTTTACCCCCCATGGCAGTGCTTAATTTGGTTGTAAAAAATTTATATAGGTCGGCAACGTGTGAATTCGGATGCAGTATCATTTAAAAGTTCCTATCAAGCTTTATTTACTGTACAGAACTTCTTGAAAAGTTTAATGCTGTGTTCAGAAACGATTGAAGTTGTCAGAATTGTATCGTTTAGTATCAGAAATGCTTTAAATGTGTTCTATTTCATTTTTGAAAGTGCCGGTTGTTTAAAAACTTGTGTTTTCTTACTTTAAATGGTTTTAAACTATATGTTACGAGTTAAATGTTGCAAAATTCGGTTTCTACTATTTAATCATTATTATTAATGCTTTTTACCGCATCGAAAACTGTTGTAAAATGACGATGTTGTCATGTAATAAAAATCGAGTGTTTACAAGTTTAAACTATTGAGGATTTAAGTGATTCAGGTGGTTAACAGTGGTTTTCTATTATTATCTGTCTGGTTAAGGCTGTTATTACATGTTGAGTTACTTTACTGCTTTTAAATCACCCTACTTTCAGTCATAAGCTGCAGTATCGGATACTTTAGGATTCCCATCCCCCATATCCTGTAGCGACGAGGTTCAAAATTTAGCAACTTCTGAGATGTTTACACCATCCCCAATGCCCTGTAGCTAAGAAATGTAGAATTTACCAAATTCTGAGGTGCTTACACTGCCTCTAATGACATCAATGAGGCGTAAAAAAAAAAAACAAAAAAAAACAAAAAAAAACTGAAAAACAAATAAATACTGTAGACATACCTCACAGCCTGGTAGCAGTTTGCGGAACTGGTCCCCAGTAACAAGACCTAACGTACATGATGGATTTTATAGAACTTGCAGAAGGCTCTGAAGGAACAGTCGCAAAAGAGAAGAGTTCGAAGCTATCATATGTCAATTCATAAAGAAATTTATAAGATTACCATGCTATCCTCATATACTTATTCTAACAGAAGAAAATGCAGGAACACCAACTTACCAGGCTGCTGAACCTGCTGGCCAGTAAAAATAGTAGGAACATTAGAAACAACAGGCATCGGCATTGATGTTCCAACAACACCAGACTGCTGTGGTAGTTCTGGCAAATTTCAAATCAGAATTATAATCTGTAGGTCAGTTATAATAAAAAATATTAAAAAATTAAACATCTCACGTTAAGAATTTTTTTAAAAAAATAATATGAAGCCTTCTGGAATGAGATAAGTATCAAATTTAAGAAAAGAAACAGGTTAGTAGAAAAAGATTGTCAAGACTTATACTCCATCCCATCAAGACCTATTGATACTAGTTTATTGATAAATGATATATCATGGTCAGTTTTTAAAGGCTTTGCAAACTCTGTATAAACAACATCAGTGTCAGGGAGATTCCTGAGATATTGTCTTTTTTTAAACATACATAAATTAATTCTAAGCACATAGCAAAAATCTCCATAAACTAGACCAATATGGCAAATGTTTAAAAATTATAATGCTTAACTAAATATAAACCAAACTGTTTTAGTTAAGTAACTAGCTGGGCACCCGGCACTGCATCATCTAGCTGTTGTTGATTTACAACACTATTTTTAGTCACCTAATGAGAACCTTAAGTACCAAATTCCATAAATTCATCCCAGGTATTTCTGGAATTAAAACAATCCTATTTTCACCCTGGAAGGGGTGGGTTTGAGTCTATTCACCCATACACTGTTTTTTTCGTCCTATGAGAAACATGCATATCAAGTTTCATTAAATAGGCACTAGCCATTTTCAGATTAAACATAATGTCCATTTGCAACATAGTCTTCATAGGTTTGCAGCCGGATATTTTCATAAAACGATGACAATGTCCTCTGTTATCTTCATCAGGTAATCATATCTTGTAATTAAGAATATACAAGATCACTGCAAAACTGCCAGACATCAGCAATGTCGGGCTGGAATCGTCTACTCATGGTTGCGGAACCGCCCAATCAGCACATCTGATGAAGACAACAGAGGATGTTGTTAAAACTTTGTCATCGTTTCTTGAAAATATCTGACTGCAAACCCCTGAAAACTATGTTGCATTCATATTCCTGGAAAATCTCCATTCACACATTAACGTCCGTTTACTCACACCCTACCTAGAAAGAGGTTGTTGGTTAATCCTACAGTATTTTTAATCACCCAATGAGGAACTTGCATTCCATATTTCATAAAAGTCCCACCAGCCATTTCAGGGATTAAACCATGCATTGATTCACCTGCACTCTACCAACCAAGGGGTAGGTTGTTGTAGATTTACCGTTACAGTACTTCCAGTCACCCAGTGAGAAACGTGCTACGCGTCATCAAATTCGCATCAGTAATTGGTACATAACTAGAAAATGACTGAATTAATTTTTATGGGGGTTTCATAGTATCAAACATTAGATTCTGATGAATAAAATCTTCAAACTTTCCACCTGCAAAGTGTATCCTTAAGAGGCAACGTTTCAAAGCATAAATCTGGTACAATCTTCTGGTAAAGTGTTGCATAGTGGACGTTTCCATGCTTATAAGGCCTGTGGTACCTGACACTTCACCGGAAGATGGAACCAGAGTCAGGCTCCAAAACGTTGCCTCTTATGCATGCAGTCTCCTCGTGGAAAGCTTTTATTCATCTGATTCACTGAGAAAGCCTTCACTCTTTCATTAGATTCTGACTTCAAATTTTAGGAATGTCATACTGCTAGAGCTCAAAGTTTAATTCTGTTCCACAATTTCACAGTTTAATATAAAATATCCAGAATTATTTTCCTGAACTGCTTTTATTGCTAACACTTAAGGCTTAATATACATGTTTTTACTTTCTGTTTTGCATAGCTTATGGTGAACAGTGAGAAATTGTAGCTGTGTAGCTTCAGATAACTTCAATGGCAAAGAAGTTCTTTTTTTTTTTTTTGTAATTATTAATGTACATATTTTCTGCTTTGCATCCAATGTAGCAATCACTCTGTAGCTGAAATTTAAATTAATAACTAGTACACTGAGTAACATTTTTACAAAGTGTGTTAGTTTAATGAAGTATGCAAAATTTAGTTGGGATTACACTTTTCGTGTTTCTGATGATACTGTTACATGTTTTTACTGTTCTTTAACCATTTAATGCTTTATTTCCTACTAAATTACAACTTTTAAATGTACACAATACCAACAACACAATAAAAGCCACTCCTCAAATCACCATACCGCCTAAGAATCTCTCACACATTCATCATCAGCAATATTCACTCACTAGCTTATACAAGTCATAACTACCCTCCTCTTAGATTTATCCATCGCAGATAGATGCTGTAGTAGGGCCAAAACTTGGCCAGCCAGTCAGTTTGAACAACCTTCATTCTGTAAACTATGTCATGAATCCTCTTCACAGCAATAAAAGGTACTTCCCATTTTACACTAAGAACACCCGTTTTCTTCTCCATGGATTGTACAGCCAGACTATCACCTTCAACAAAGTTCTCCTGATTCTGTATTCCTGCAGAAATGTTGCATATGTCTTTTCCCTCCACCGGGCCAACACATAATGATTTGATTGGGCTTGAAACAGTTGATGCACATAAACTTTTAATGATGATGCTCACCTGAATGTTACTTTGTAACCACCTTGGGTACTTGGTGTTCTGGGTTCGTCATTCTCTTGGCCACATCCATTATCAGCAAATGTGCAAGAAGTTCCTTCAGATCAGTCTTACCATATTTTAGAACAGCCAATTTAACATCAGGGTCCCTTATCACAGAAGAGAAGCTGGTGTTTGTCAATCATGTCCGAAATAGCATCATATGGTTAGATGTTCAACATCCACCTCAAGTTTTTGGAAAGATTTTTCAGGTCTTTGAATGCAACTCTTCATATCGCCAATGTTGAGCATCTCCATACAGTCCTCCCCAATGTGGATGTCCAACAGCAGCGTAAGGTACTCGAAGTTGTTGACTTTTTGCACTTAAACAGACTGAACAATATCAGCAAACTTCACTCCCAAATCCAAAATCAGCACAGTTGCCCTTTCCGTATCAGACCAACTATTGTACTTTGTTGCTGTCTCAAACTTCTTCTTATATGTTAACCACTGGTTTCATTTTACCCAAGCATTGGCCAACAATCATACAATCATCATCATCATGTTCTTTGCTCCATTGGTTGCTTCAAAACTCCACTGTGGTATCACTTAAACCTTCTCCTAGGATGAAAGTTTTCAGAACAAGTTCATCACACAAAGCACATGTTTGCTCCGTATTTCCTTCTTGTAGAACATACATTGTCTCCATGATGTTTTCTTGCAACTATCTCTCTTCATTTCCGGTTTGGATATGAATTCTTCAATACGAGATTTCCATTCTTGCATGTCAGACTTCATACTCATAAGGAACCACATTTCTTGCTTCGGACTTGGTTCATCAGTTTCATTAGTACCCATCATCCATTCACTTAAATACTCAGTCAAGTCTACGAATTCTGGATCTTCTCCCTTCTCTTTTCTTGCAGCTTCCAACAAAGCTGTCTTTTTTA
Organism: Vandiemenella viatica; assembly: GCA_031002005.1. Classification (NCBI taxonomy): domain Eukaryota; kingdom Metazoa; phylum Arthropoda; class Insecta; order Orthoptera; family Morabidae; genus Vandiemenella; species Vandiemenella viatica. The sequence goes on along the minus strand of JARYHS010012519.1, from coordinate 38,927,067 downwards.
TTTACTTCCAGCGACCGATAGTTCCAAATTTGCAAGAACAGTCTTCACTCCGTCATTGCATAGTTGCCGTAAAAGCTTCATCTTTGTTTAGACTGAATTACTCCTCTGACCAATTCCCGTAAAATCCTTAGTAGTTTAATACACAAACGATCTGACTTCTGACACCAATGTTATGTATTTTTACAATTCTTTAAATGTTTAATGCTTTATTTCCTACTAAATTACAACTTTTAAATATACACAATACCAAAAACACAACAAAACCAACTCCACTGACCATCATACCACCAAAGAGTCTCTCACATATTCATAGTCAGTGGTATTCACTCACTAGTAAATACAAGTCACGGCAGTAATTCAGAATTTCATTTATTGCTCTGGCACCCTATAACATAGATACATATGACTACATACATCTTTATAAGTTTGTGAAAATGTCATAGCAACCTGTTCAGCAGTTTCTGCACGTTTCAGGAACCAATATACTCAGAATAACTATTACAGATATAGATACTGAAAGAACAATTTTACATATTTTCTTGCCTTAGGTGAAATAACCATACTGTACCATGAACATTCAAAACATGACACAAGAAGGTGCATAACAATGTCAGTTTCGCATTAGACAAAACCAAGAAGCTGGTTGAACCATTAACTTCAATCTACCTTTGCAAAGTAATCCACAAATTTTAACCATGAAATCTAATATGAAAATTGAAGCACTCTTCATGAGGCCCTGGAATAAAAAAAAAAACCTGTGTGAAGGTCCTCGGATGTCAAATGTGTTTTGTGATTTCTTCATGAAAATTGATCTGTCTATTTAAAGAAGTATTGTTTTTAAAAGACAAATTGTTAATGTCACAGCTGAATATCAATCCAAATTGAAAGACCGTTTAAAAGTGGCAAAACAAGAAAAAAAATACAAAATTCTTTAAAACATTGCCAAAGGCTGACATAATAACTAAAACATGTTGCTTAAAATCTCTTAATAAATTGATTTTAATGCTTTTTTTTCGGAACCTTGGAACGTATCCCTTATAATCCCATACAAATTACCATTCCTTATTCGCGGTTTCCATGTTCGCGGCATTTTTACGGAATGTATCCCCGGTGAATGAGAAGCTTTTACTGTACTCAAAAATCTTCATTCAAGCATTACTGAAATTCTAAAACTTTTTTATAATTTTAATTTATTTAGGTCAATAATTAAGGACAGGTCTCCAGTGTGTTAATCAGAATCAGAGAATGATCCATTTGAATTTATACGATAACACTTCAGGTATCTAAACTTAATACCATTAGTCTTGGTTGGCCTTCGTTTACCAGAAACAGAGGTAAAAACTGTTAATTGTGTATGTATACGTATAGAAAAGATGTAATCGCTAAGGCAGCTGAAATAGTTGCGAGGTTTTACGACTCATGTTAGAACTCAAAAAAAGGCGCGGGTTCATTCCCTACTTAGGAAAATATGTGTATTTCCTATGTGCATATATTTTTGCTACTATTTGCTGTTAATTGGATTAGAGATTTCATTTTTAATAATACTCATCAAAGTACATAATAGGTTGTTTTTCTTTAAAGGATTAACTTTTTTATGATAGGCACCATACAAACATTTAAAATATAAATTGCTACCTAATAGACATATTTGATGAAAGATATTCCTCCACAGCCACAAATTCTTCTTATTATTGAAGTGAGGAAGCACATTTCATTTACATTTGTAAATTCCCATTTTTCTGTTGAACTAGAACCATACCAGATACACATTATTTATATAAGTAAATACTTAAACAAATTTCCTAATTACAGTAGAAAAGCAATAAGGTAATGTTATTTATCAATTTGAGTGTGAAAGAAATGACATAAACATCAAAAAATACACGGAGAAAAAATGGATAGGACTCATAGAAGCTTCACTTCCTGCACTTGTTCACACAAATACATGTTGCAGTCTTTTATTTGGGGTTTTATACCTCATCCATGTCATGGTCATTAGAGGCGGAAAAGGAATGGGGATTAGGAAGGGGAAGAAATTTGGTCATGTCCATTTGAAGATCCCCTTCCAAAATTTGCCTGGAGTGATTTGAGGTAACCATGTAAAACCCAAATTTTGATGGCCTGACAGGGATTTGAACCCACATCCTCCCAAATGCGAGGCCTGAGCATTACCACTCATGCACCATGCTGAGTAATTATCAATACTAATCAATACAAAGAGTTTTCCCCCCTAATTCTCTAATTATAAGGGAGATATGTAATTAATCATTAAACTTAATCACCTCATTCATGAATAATAATAATTTTTAAAAAAATGTACAAATATGGAACTGTACTTCTGACACTGCCAGCAACACAGCATTATCCCACCATGTGCATGCAGCGCATATTTACAACTCTCAAATGTGCACATGTGCACAGCAGCTAAATGCTGCATTGCTGGCACTGTGGAAATTACAGTCCCACACAACAATTTTTGTATTTTATTATTAATATGATTCATAAACAATGGGATGATTACTCATTAAGTTTGATGTTTAATTATATATGTCCATTACAATCGAAGAAAAATTCTGAACTAAGACAGTGTTTGGGAGAACACTGGTTCCAATCCTCATCTGGTCATCCTGATTTTGGTTTTCCACAGTTTCCCAAAATCACTCCAGGCAAATGCCGGGACGGTTCCTTCGAGAGGGCATGGCTGAATTCCTTCATATTCCTTGCACCAGCCCTTTCCCGACTTAGATGTCAATGAGATGTGTGTGTGTATATATATATATATATATGGGTCTTTCTGTGAGGCAATCTCCAGCTGCACCCACTTCTCATAATGTTCTCTTGTTGACGAAGGGTTTTTTTCCCGAAAATTTCTTTATTGTTTTGTTTGTGTCTTTTATGTGTGTTCGCGCCCCACATCCATCATCTAAAGGTAAGTGGTGGCTCATTTCCCTATCCTAATTTGATTCCTTTCCGCTACTTAGCATCTTTTTTTCATTGTTATTACATATATATATAAAATTTTAACTTCAATGAAATAGGTGAACCACATACGTCTAGTTTTACCTTGTTATAAAAATGAATGGCATAAAATTATATCCACTCACATCTATACATATGCATTACATTTAGATTAAGCAGTATGGTTTTTTTCACAGAGCTATTTTGTACAGCATGAGTTAAGGTGTCTTGAAGGTATCTTGTGCTGCAGTGATATGTTATTTATTAACTTACCCTTTCAAAATCAAGTCAGATGATCTATTTTCTCTAATATGTCACTATTTGAACAACAATCACACTCCGAACAGTTAGATTATATTTGATTATTTTTTAATTTCCTAATTACATAATATATACAATTATAACAGAGTGTGGTAGGTGAACAGTGGCACTCTAGCTTTGCATTGGGAGAACACAGGTTCCAACCCCAATTCCAACCATCCTAATTTTGGTTTTCCATGGTTTCCCAAAATCACTCAAACAGATGCCGGGATAGTTCTTACAAAAGGTCATAGATGAAGACCTTCCCATTCCTTGCCTCAGCCCTTTCTCGCCTATAATGATCTCAACATCGACAAGGCATAAATATATCTATCATAATAAGCCAGTTTAATCATTTATCAATGTGGCCTCTTATAGTCCTGGTTTCAAGAAGAACTAAAGCAGTTTCCTCCAGGTCAAACAATCTTGGGCGATCCTCTGCCAGTTGACTCTGATAACCCCATGTATGTCCTTGTACCATTGGTCTGGTTGTCTTCCTCTCAATCTGTGGTGATCTCTTAGGCTCTACTCTAACACTGTATTTGTCCATTCTGGTCTTTTCTCATGCAATATGGCCAGCTCATTGCCACTTCAAGGATGCTGCCATCTCTAAGATGTCTGTGGCCTTTATAACTGGCCTAATGTCAGTTATTATTTTCCTGTTTTTTCTTGTTGGTCCTAGTATTGACCTTTCGATAGCTCTTTGGGCAGTCCTTAGTTTACCTTTTGAAAATTTATTTAGAGGCCAGGTCTCACAGTCATATGTCAGTACAGTAAGACTGCACTGGTCATAAACTCTTGGCTATATAAATATGGGTGAGCCAATATATTATTTTTCTTTGTGCATTGTTTCTGGCTGGTACTTATGTTTTCCAGTAATTTTCAGAAGATTATGGTCATCTCTTCTTTAGTTACATGGTCGCCATTTTTTCTTTTTTTTAATACATTATAGCAATTACCTGAATAATGAAAGATTCATAAGCCTTTCTTTGTATGAGAGTGGTCCAGAAACTAATACACCACTTTTTTTTCAACAATTATTTATTGAACACAATTAAACTTATACACAAGAAAGAATGATGTTTCTTCTAAACTCCCTATTTTTCCACATAATATCCTTCCCGCTCTATGGCCTTCCTCCAGCGAGACACAAGAGTGTGTATGCCCTGGAGATAACACTCCTTGTTCTGTTCACAAAGCCATTTCTTCACTGTGCAAATCACCTCTTTGTCATTCTCAAAATGTCTCCCATGAATGGCATTATTCAATGGCCCAAACAAGTGAATGTCTGAGGGAGCTAGTCGGGGTTATAGGGTGGATGGGGTAACACTGTCCAACCCTGTTTGGTGATGTGTTCCAATGTAAACAAACTTGTGTGAGGGCGTGTGTTATCATACAACATTCACCTGGGTTGTTATGGCATCCAAGTCACTGGGAGCGTTTCTTGAGTTTGCCTCAGAAGTAATGGTGGTGCCTCTCGGCATCATATCAACGAGGATGACACCATCACAGTCCCAAAACACAGTGATCATGACCTTACCAGCAGAAGCAGTTGCTTTGAATTTTTTCTTCTGTGTAGTCAGGATGGTGCCATTCCATCAATTGTCGTTTTGTTTCAGGCTCAAAATGGTTAACCTTGGTTTCATCACCTGTCACAATCTGGGACAAGAAGGCTTCCCCCTCAGCTTCAAAAAGTTCCAGCAACTCAGAAGAAATTTTTTTTCTGAGAGTTTTGTGTTCCTCCTTACGGCGACACAGAACCCACCATGAACACTTTTTAGCATAATCAAGAGCACTGACGATTTCACCCAGACTTTCTTTGTTGACTGACAGCTCTTGCACCAACTGACAAGTCGTTACGCATCAGTCCTCGCGAATGAGCACTTCAGCACGCTGTATCTTGTCAGGTGTTACAGCCGTTGGTGGCCTTCCCAACCACTGCAAATCTTGGAGCTCTGCAGAACCGCGTTCAGATCGCCTCACCATCTGTGCCCAGTGACTAACCGTATTTCTGTCGTGGGAATTAAGTTTTTCCCGGCGTATTAATGAAATAAACTTTTCTCGGGTTTTCTGCCGGATAATATTTTTATTTAAAACATCGTACAACGTTTCGGCAGCAACCTCCGCTGCCTTCATCAGGCACTGCGTCATATCGAAGCTCAGACAGTAACTGCCTCACGGACGAGGTTCCGGGTCGTCCGTGAGGCAGTTACTGTCTGAGCTTCGATATGACGCAGTACCTGATGAAGGCAGCGGAGGTTGCTGCCGAAACGTTGTACGATGATTTAAATAAAAATATTATCCGGCAGAAAACCCGAGAAAAGTATATTTCGTATTTCTGTCGACTGCTGATGCTCCATAAACTGCACATAAAAGTTTGTGAATCTTTCCAACCATTTCTTGCTCCGCAGTGTGAAATTCAATGATGACACGCTGCTTATAGCGAATATCACTCACAGATGCCATGTTGAACCATTGCTGAAAGCATGCTACCTATCGGAAGAAATGGAAACTTTGTGTGCACACTCTGAAAACCAAAGAATTCATTCCTAAAGTTTCACATTCGTACGATTGCTAGGGGTTGAGGAAAAAAATTTGGTGCATTAGTTTCTGGGCCACTCTCGTACTTATCATAAAGCTGTGAGGAAGCCCATTTCCAGTGATGTGGTCAGGACTGTGCCTTTTTTAGGTTGGGGGCTGCTGGTGAAGGGATGGAAATAGACGATCAAAGTGATACTAATTGTAGATCCATGATGAGAAAAATACCAGATGTTAAAGAAATATATAAAGTTGCTGAAACAATAAATGACTGGGGTTGATCTGGGAAGGAGCAGGTTAGTGCTGAAAATATAAATTTAGTAATAAGGGTGTTCTGGTGAACTGTAGAAGTATAATGAACAAAGTAATTGAATTTGAAAACTTAATAGAGATACGTGAACCAAAAGTAATTATAGGTGTAGGGTCTTGGTTAAAAAAATAAGTACTAGATGGTTACAGAGTGTACTGTATGGATAGAGGAGCAATTGGTGGAGGAGTTTTCATACTAGCTAACAAAAGCTATCACAGTTCACTGGTGTTCATAAATCACGACTATGTGTTACTTGGGGCAGATTTCTGGAGTAATAAAAAAGAAAAAATCGGGGTGTTGGCTGGTTACCACAGTGCAAGAATGACAAATGAAGATGAGGCTCTTGTGGAGAAATTAAATTCATAATCAGACTTCAGACGTGAGAACAGAATGGTCATTATTGGTGGGGATTTAAATTTACAAGGTGTAAACTGGGTAGGAAATAGGATTAATAAAAGAAGAGAACAAAGATTTTCAAAAACCCTAATAACGGAAGGAGGATTTACACAAGTGGTAGAGCAAAATATTTTGGATATATTCCTAATAAAGCCTGATGATAACCTTGTGGTGTGTCAAGTAACTGAAGGAATAAGTGATCATGAAGCAGTTCTGATGGATATTAGAGGATTCAGTGAAACAGCAGCGAAAATCAAAGGGGGAAACAGGTACAATTAGGCACAGATTTCAATCTTAAAGAGATATTTCGGAGAATGTTTCAGCAAATGGAAGGAAGGCACAAGTACAGAAGACTCAAGGTGGGAAGAGTTCAAGGAGATGATAAGAAAGGAGGAAGAAAGATAAAGAGATGTAGAGAACCTGTGTACTATAACAGGGAGGTGAGGAGGTTAGTAAGAAGAGTTAAGAGACAGCAGGATATATTTAAAACAACTAAACAAGGACTTAATATGTTTTTTCTTATTGCTTTACGCCTCGTCGACTGCTAAGGTCATTAGAGGTGGGATGGGACTGGGGACAAGGAACGGGAAGAAATTCGGCCACGGCCTTTTTGAAGGAAGCATCCCGGCTTTCGCCTAGAGTGATCTGGATGACCGGACGGGTCCCAATGGTAAGAGTATTTTCTGAATACGCGGAGGATATTGAACCATTTCTGTCAGATATATTCCGTAAATCACTAGAAGAGAGAAAAGTACCTTCTAGCTGGAAAATAGCCCAGGTAATTCCCGTTTTTAAGAAAGGAGATCGGAGTGATCCTAGGAATTATCGACCCATATCTCTAACATCGGTCTGCAGCAGAATTCAGGAACATGTCATATGCTCGAACATAATGAAGTTTCTAGATAAGAACGAGTTACTTACACCATGTCAACACGGATTTCGGAAGAAGAGATCGTGTGAAACACAATTGGCCCTATTTTCCCACGACATAATGAAAGTTATCGATGCAGGTTCGCAAGTTGATGCAGTTTTTTTGGATTTTCAGAAAGCTTTTGATTCTGTGCCACACAACCGACTCTTAGCGAAGATTCGAGTTTACGGTATTTCGGCTCAGATTTGCGAGTCGATACGGGATTTTCTAACAGGTCGATAACAGTATGTCGTTGTTGACGGGGAAGCCTCTTCTAAGATAAATGTTACTTCGGGCGTTCCTCAAGGAAGTGTAATAGGTCCACTTCTTTTCTTAATTTTTATAAACGATCTAGGTGACAACGTCAAATGCTGGTTGCGATTGTTTGCCGACGATGCGGTTATCTATAGGGAAATAAGGTACTCCGACGATTGCTTAGAAATTCAGCACGATTTGGATGCTATTTTCGATTGGTGCCGTAAATGGCAGCTTACACTTAATTGCAAAAAGTGCAAGTCAATGCGGATAAATAACAAAAAGAATCATTATTTCATGAGTACAAAACGAACAATTCAGCTGTTGACACGGTTGATTCCAAGAAGTATCTGGGGGTGATAGTACAAAGCAATTTGAAATGGGACGTGCACATAACTTCCGTTGTAGGCAAGGCTTATTCTAAATTACGATTCATTGGTCGTATTTTGAGGAATTGTAATGCTCATACAAAGGAGATAGCGTATAAAACACTAGTGCGTCTGCATCTAGATTACTGTTGTGGAGTTTGGGATCCGTTTCGCAAGGTTCTAATTGACTTAGTGAAGAGGGTGCAGAGGAGAGCCACTCAATTTGTGACTTGTTGTTACAGCCCTTACGAAAGCGTCACAGAATGGGCTAGGATAGTTTGGAAGACAGATAACGTAGCTTACATTCGAATTTATTGGAGAATATGCGAAAAATTTTAAATTTCGGGTGCAATGAAATACTTCTTCCGCCAACCTATTTAGGTCGCAATGACCGGAGGGATAAGATTAGAGAAATAAGATGTCGTACTGATACTTATATGTAATCCTTCTTTCCTCGCACTATTCGGGATTGGAATGGGTGGGTTTAGGATTGGTGCTTAGCACCCTCTGCCACCCACAATGTTTGTGATTTGCAGAGTATGAATGTAGAAGTACATGTAGATTCAAACCCACGTCCTCCCGAATGCGAGGCCTGAACGTTAACCGTTCACAAACCCCTCTCGGTAAGGACTTAATAATAGCTAAGAAGGTGGATAAAGATGGGTTTATGAAGAGTACTCTGTAAGAATAAGCTTATGCTTGGGATGGAGCATAAACTGTATCTCAACTGTGATCGTGCATACCTAAGGTGTTACAGTTCTGACTTAGCTATTAACTCAGTCGCCACCGTAGTTTTATCCCAGAAACTATGGAAAGGTGAAAGTTCAATGATGATTAGCCCATTCTGGTATGATGAATATATTCTTTAAAATTTTACAAAGTCAGAAAACTGCACAGGCAATAAGACAACTTCTCCGAAATTATTTCACAGATTCGACCGACCATTCGAGCATGACCAAACCCCACGCTCCCGCTATTTCTTGACTACATGAGTTCCTTAAAATAAACTTCCACCCATGATGACAAAAATTCAACCGATACGACTCAACTTTATAGTTTGCCGCGCCACGAGCTCAGAGCTGGCCACCTTCCTACATAATGCTTCTATACCAACTCACTGCTGCTACTTGAATGGGGGAGGGTAGGTTCTGGAGGGGGTATTTATAGGATCGTCGCTTCTTGGACCGTGAGAACTTCCTTATCTTGACTTTCCCATGGATTTTATCCGATAACTGATCAGTTTCAGACAAATGTTACAAAATCTAATTTGACCATGACAATAACAATCATGACAAAAAATCTTCACAGGTTTGCAGCCGGATTTTATTATAAGATGACAAGCTTTCGGCCACTATCTCAGTAGCCATCTTCAGGTCGATAACAGTAGCGGCGATCTTGCGTTTACGAAAGCCAAGCGTTTACTGGTGTCGCCTAGCAACCTCATGACGCTAGCAGTCTTGCTTCGCTGTGATTGGTCGAGGCGGCGGTCACCCATCCAAGCGCTCACCACGCTCACAATTGCTTAACTACCGGAGCTTAGCAGTGCCGGTCACCCATCCAAGTTCTTACCACTCTCAGCATTGCTTAACTGCCCGAGTCTAGCCGGCTGTCCACACTCCACCGGATCGCCGGCAACCAGGGAACGTGGGCCGCACAATATCGATAACCCTGGTTTCCAAGCGTTGCTCAGCAAATAACCCATGTCACGGTTAACCAGGTTGTCATGTAACCGTATTTCTATAGCTTCTTTAACCACGGACTCCCAAAAGAACGAACATTTAGTCAGCACCTTCACGTTGTCAAAGTCCATTCTGTGGCCATTTTCAATAACATGTTGATCGCCGCTACTGTTATCGACCTGAAGATGGCTACTGAGATAGTGGCCGAAAGCTTGTCATCTTATAATAAAATCCGGCTGCAAACCTGTGAAGATTTTTTGTCATTTATTCGCCGGGAAAGTCTGCATTCACATATAATAACAATCATCCTAGCTCTCTGAAATTTTGGTAGTAGCTAGATATTGTTACGAACGTCAAATTAAGTTATTATAAAAAATTTTGTAACTTTAATAGTTTCGCCAGAAAAGAGTCATAAAGATGTGATTGCCATAACTTTCGAAATATTGCTCCTATCAAGCTGAAACAAATGTCATTCTGTTCTCCTATTTCTCATCTATTATCTGATATCAAATAAAGAATTTTACCTAATTTTGAAAGTGGTATAAAACCCCCAAAAAAATTTGACGACTTGAAATATTCAAAGTATCGACTTGAAAATAACTCTAAACAAATTTCCCTATTGAAAAACGGTTACTGTAAAAATTTGGAACCTCTAAGTACATTCCCTGATTCATTACGAATTTTATAAATATCACTCCTCCCGAATGCCAAACGATCGCAACATCTCGTCCAAGCGTTTTCTAGAGCCAAAACCCATTTTATTTAATTACAATCAAATGCTTTAATATTTCAAAATAAAACTTTTTCAGAAACCTTTATATTTAAATAAACTTTACTCTGGATATAATTTATTTTCATGAATTTCCGAATAAGACTGAAATATCTAACTTTTACATTAATCACATGTCGTCATACGAAATTATATCCAAAAATGATCTTTAGAATGCATGAAACTTACTAAAATTTTAATATGTTGTTTAAACCGAAATTACGATACTTTCTATCTATCATTTCATTTCTTAACTGTTTCCTAAAGACTTAATACTTCGATTTTAGAGTGGAAAATTACGATATAAAATTCTAAACTGGCAAATCACTATTAAACATATTCAGACTCTAAGTAAGATCTTTTAACAACAAAATTAATCATCTTCTGGCTATCTATTTACCTAAACATCTTCTGAACTAAAGAAATATATTGATTTACCGAAATTATATGAAAGTCAAATACTACATATTCAAATCTAAGGTTAAGTTTCTTAACAGCTGTTTAAATGAATTTAACTATTGAATTTACTGTTCATCTTTGAACTAGTGCTTATATTGGACGTATTACTGGGAAATATTATCAAAATTGACTATAAAAATGACTTTAAAAGGGTGGTATCATATACTTCAATTGAACTCGCTATCTCAGCAACTAATTTCGTTATGCGAAATTCTAAGATGTGTTACAACTCTCAGTGCAGGGAGACCATTGACTGAAAACTGAGGGGAAGGGTGAGTGTTGAGATCGATATAGATAAGGATGGAGAACAAGTTACTGAGGATTTGAAAAAATCAGGGATTTTAAGTAACTGGTTTAGTGAGAGCATTAGGGTCTAAATTGGATAACGAGCTTAAGAATACAACTAGAAATGAGCAGATTAAAAAAATGAAATTCATCCTGAGGATATCACGAAGGAACTACGAAAGCTGAAAAAACAAAGGGACTGATGTAGATAATATTACTACAGATGTCTTAAAGATAGCAGGATGTAACATTGTACAAATCTTGAAATACTACTTAAATAGAAACTTGTTGCTTACCACAGGACTGGAAAAGTGTGATAGTAAAGCCAGTACATAAAAAAAGGTGAGAAATAGAGTCGAAACTAATGGGCCAATGAGTTTGAAGTCAGTGGTAGGTAAATTAATAGAGAGTTTGATATCAGAGGAGTGTAAGTGGATTTCAAGTAGGCAACATGGCTTTAGGCAAGGATATTCACGTGCATTCAGTTGGTGAGAAATCTGCAAGATATTTCAGATTTATTTATTTATTATTTGTCGTATGGTAAGCAACTAATACAATAATAAATATATACAATGACAAGAACGTTGGTAGAGTTCACAAGTTGATGTCCAGTTCTTCCAGCCATTCTATGAAGGAACTTGTAGCTCCAAAAACATCTTCATATGGTCCGTCATACTTCCGTAGAGGGCATTCCCTGATAATATGCTCCACACTCTGGGAAGGAGCACCGCAGTCACATGCAGGAGAATCCTGAAGACCCCACTTATACAGCATAGCATTGCATTTCACATTGCCTGTTCTTAGGTGAATTAGTTTTACCCACTGGTCTCTATTTAAATGGAATCCTGAAAGTCCAGTTGTGGGATCTTTAATATGTGGATGTTTTACAGGTGTGGAGTTCCAGCTTTTTTCGCCATTTTTCCATGACATCAAAGTCAAATACATCTTGCCATACCAGATTTCTGGATTTAAGACGAGTGGGTGGTAAGTTATTTAGAACCTCGTGGATTGGGAGATACTGTTGATGATCAGGATGGTGTAGTTTTATCCACTCAAGTGCTGCTGCTTCTTGGAGTCTTATCTCTGGATAAGGTGCAACCAGGGGACTGGGGTGGATTTTAGGGTGCCAGTTATTACTCTCATACACTCATTCAGGTGGACGTCGATTTTTCTAGTAAGAGTACTACGTTGCCACACTAGAGCACAGTACTCAGCAAAAGGGTAAACCATGGTGAGAGCAGTACGACGTGTAGATAACATCCTCATGGTGTACCCTGGACAATGGACTGCTGATGCAGGATGGCTGATAATCTACACAATAGGCGACCGAAATAGATCCCGTATCTCTCACGGTCACACAAAGCAACATCAGAAGATATTTCAGATGAAATGGACAAAAGAGGCCAAATTGATAGGTTTTTTACAGAGTGAGCCTTAAAATGGTACTAAATAAGGTAAAAACTATTGGAGTGGATGAGAAAGTGATTTACTGGATAGAAGAATTTTTAAAAGGTAGAAAGCTTAAAGTTAGGGTAAGAAATGCAGTATCAAAAGAAGTGGAAGTAAAAATTAGAGTGCCGCAAGGTAGCGTATTAGGGCCATTGCTGTTCATTATTCTTATGAATGATTGTGTTTATGGTTTACTGTCAGAAATTTTTTTTTTTCAGATAACATAATGTCATAATAAGGATCAAAATGGTAGATGACTGTATAAAGCTGCAGGATTGTTGGTAAACATGGGATGAAGATAAATGCAAAGAAGAGTCAGCACAGATAATAAACTAAAGGTTGATTATGATTATAAGGTGGGGAAATATTTCGGCATTTCATTCGATAACAAGCTTAACTGGGCAGGACATGTTGGACAGGTAGTAGCAGAAGGTTTCAAAATTCTGCACTTGTTGGCGAGAGTGATGAAGGGATGTATGAGAGAAGTAAAAGAATTGGGTAACAAAACTTTGGTCAGACCATTGCTTGAATATGGTAGTGCAGTATGGGACCTACATTTTGAGAATCAACTACAGGAGTTGGAGAGGGTGCAAAATAGGACTACTAGATTTGTTTCTGGAAATTAACACAGAACAAAATTAGTAACAGGTATGATAAAAGAGATGGAATGGGATTCAATGGAAGACAGGAGGAGGATGAAGAGGGCCATGGGAGTGTACAAGGTGTATATTGGTGATGAGGCATGAGAAGATATTGGTGTAAGAATGAAAAGAAATTCATGGAAGTGAAAAGATGACCATAATCACAAGCTGTGAACTTGATTTTCAGGCATAAGGGTGAAGAAAGATTCTATTTTTTAAGTAAGGGTGTCAGGGAATGGAATAAGTTACCAAGTGAAATGATGAATAATTTACCAAAAACGTTGAAAGGGGTTTGACTGGTATCAAATGGTCCTGATTCGAATCCCTGACTCGTGTCTCGATGGGGATTTTCAGAGGCGCTTAACCAGACCTCACCTCTGGTACAGCTTGCTGTGTAACGTGAAATACGCCAGAACGCGTCCGTAATTCGGATTCCACGTTAAACTGTAGGTCACCTATATCCGGTAGGATTGCCGATTAGGTTAGGCGACTGTGATAGGGGTGGATTGTGCAGCCGATAAGAAATCCTGTCACCAAGTCATAATGACCACATGGAATTGTTATGAATCATATTAGTTACTGGGTGGGTGCTGCAGTAATTTCCACAAACAAAACAAGCTCCTCTTCTTTGCATGCCCTCCAACTCCTGTATTCTATATCCAAAAACATGGGTTCAAAACGATTAAAGATAAATAAAAAGAAAAAAATAAATTATAAAAAAAAGAAAAAAAGAAAATAAAAAAAGAAAAATTAAAAAAAGAAAAGGGTCAACAGAAATGAAAAATATAAAAGTAAAACAAGCACTTACACGGAAACAGCAAATAAAAGAAGGCAATGCCAAGATGGCAAGTACTTCTGACAAGAATTCCTTAACCTAAGGGCTAAGGGCTAAAGGAGATTGATAGAGCCTCTCAATAAAAACTTATTTAAGTAGTTCTATGAGTCAGGAAAAACTAAATGATCACACAATAGTGCACGTAACCGAGAAAGAGCTGACAATTTGGAGCCTGAAGAAATTGTTGATATGTTTATAACATATTGTTACCCAATTACAAATGTCAAATTGTATTAGACCATAACATGGCCACTTCAAGTGCATTTTCTGAGCTCCGCATTAGGGTGTCCTTTATAAGAGGGGGAAAAAATTGAATATTCAAACGCATACCCTCTAATTATTTTTAAATCATTGTAGGTTACTTACATAAGAAATTTTATTCTCCTACCAATACGTTAACCCGTGACGAGTAGACCCGAAAGTTTAAGAAATATGCCTATTTTGACTATCACTTAATATGTGACTAAATCGTTAAAATTTTGTATAATTATGGGTTAATAATGAAATCCAGACAACAGGAAATAATATTTAATTTTTTAGTAAGACAGGCGTATTAAAATTATGAGGGGAGTTTCCTTTTTAGGATCTCTTTTTTATAGTGCAGGTACAATTTTTTGTGTTTTATGCATGAAAATTTTTTCCGTTTTTCATCGGCTGTAATTAAAATATACCATTTATTTTTCTCAGAAAACTATAAACTTCCAAACAGTCACTCCAGTTTTCCTATACTATCTGGGAGACTACAAATCACTGCAAATTATTAAAGAATTTTTGGATCAGTTTTTAACCCAATGGAGTCACTATCCTGCTCTAGTGGACCTACTACAAAAATAAACTTAAACTATGATCTTATTTTACGCACATCCATCTTATTCTTTAAGCAAATTCTATTCTGAACATGCTTAAGAAATACCAAAAAAGTTGTTATAACACAATACTATATCAGTGTTCGATTATACACTGAGAACCAAAACATTATGATTACAACAAACCATGAGACTGAATGGAGACGTTGCAAGTACATCATGCATAAAGCAAAGTATATAAGCAGAGCAGATACCCATATGGAGTCATTCTAGTGATGATACATATAGAATATGGGGGAAAATCCATGGCCTCCAACAAAGTACAGATTGTTATGCCTTGACACCTGGGAACAAGTATATTGGCAAGGCTGGTTGGTTGTTTGTGTGCTACTGTAGTGAGCATCTATAGAATGTGGTTGAAGGACGGTGGAAAGCAAATAGGTGACAAGACGGTGGACATCCACCCACATTATCACAGATCTCAGAGCTCAAAGCCTTGCCTGTTGTGAGAAGCAGTAATGGGTAATCTATGGCAGATGTGATGAAAGAGTACACTGCTAGAGCAGACAAATGCACACAGTTCAGTACACACTGTTGAACATGGAGCTCCACAGCAGATGGCACCCTAGTGTTCCATATTGACCCAACAACATAGTCAATTACTATTTCAGTGGGTATATGATCATCAAAATTGAAATGTGGATCAATGTAAATGTGTCCTCTGGTTGGATGAACTACATTTCTGGTTACATCAGGTCCATAGTCATATCCAGATATGGTGCTTTGAAAGGAAACAGCTGCTTGAAACATGCACTGTACCACAGGTATAGGACAGTGGGGGTAGTAATATGCCATGCTATAGCATTTACTTGGAGTTCTATGGGAACTGTGGCACCATGTTAGCTGTGGACTACATGAAAATTTCTGCAGACCACTTGCATCCCTTCATGTTTCATATCTTCCATGACGGTGACAGCATCTTCCAGCAGATTAATTATCTATGTCAAAAGGACAGAATCATGCTATAGTGAATTGATAAGCATGATAGTGACCTCAAATTGATGTCTTAAATACCAAAATTCACCTGATGTCAACAACTGCACACATGGGTCGCCATTGGGTGCCTTATTTGTGCGCACAAACCACCGGTCTGTAATTTAAGGGAACTGTGTTAGCTGTGTGTAGACATCTGGTGCCAGGTATCTCCATAAATCTACCAAGGACTTTTCAAATCCATGCCACACCAAATCGCTGCTGTATTGCATTGCAAAGGTGGAACAATGCACTGTCAAGCAGGTTGTCATTATTATTTCGCTCATCAATGTTTATTAAGAGACACCTTCAACATTAAACACTAACTGATTATGCTATCCCAAAAAAAAAAACAAAAAAAAATACTGATATTGGCATTTAGTGTAGTCCCACAAAAACATAAATCTCAGGATATGTAGAGTCGATTAGTATGGACTGCTGAAACTATTTCTGAAATGAATGTAAAAAACCTAATATTTATAATTTTCAGTACAAGGTATTTTGAGTAGTCAATGTGTGATGCTGCAATGTGTGTGTGTGTGTGTGTGTGTGTGTGTGTGTGGTGTTTACTTAGCATCAAAATATTTTTTATGAAAAAGCATAAAATATTAATTTACCTTGGGGCTGTAATGTTATAACTCCTGGTTGCCCTATGCCACCAATATTAACATTTTGTTGAATCTGAGCAGCTGTAAAAATAAAAAAAAACATTAAATTCAATGGTAAAGATGAAAGTGCCACAAATTATGAAATTATCTATTCTAAACCTTGGCATTATTTAAAACATTTTCACTGAAGTACAAGCTCTCTACTGACAAATACAAGCTGATACAGAAACTGAGGACAATTTGCTGGACTGCATCCTGTCTGAAATTGGTGCTTTATTAATAAAACAGCTAGTAAAAAAAAGTTTACAGATGAGGATATGATTAATGGTGTTGAAATGGAAAATGTCTTTATTTCCGTAACTGTAACAATTACTACCAAATGCAAAAAAAAAACAAAAAAAAAACAACTTATAATTACCAATAACATTACTGATTAATTTTGTATCAGAATCCATAATAACTAAATCATTGGTTAAGTCACAGGGGAAAATAATGGGAAAGCAAGACACACACGCACATTTTTCAGTTTGAATAATAAAGAACAATGACATTTTATAAAAGATCAACATTTACTGTTTCAAGCTTCTGCAAGAAATTTTAAGGATTTAAAAGTGAAAAGTATTACAATAATTTCATTTCAATAACAATGGAACAGGAACAAAGGCTACCAGGCAACTTTTTTTATTACTTAAAGGATGGATCATGAATTATAGTAAATCTGAATTTTGTTTTGTACCTATGAAATACACTGGCAGAAATTAAAAGTGCAATACAAAAATAGGAATGGTGGAGTGATTTGGGAAACCATGGAAAACCCAAATCTGAATGCGCGGACGGGGATTCGAACCGCCGTCCTCCCGAATGCGAGGCCAGAACGTTAGCCATTACACCACCACGCTCGGTGAAAGTTTTTAGATATGTCCACGGTCATACGCAGAAGAATTTTAACAAATTGAAATGGATCAAGATAGGTATATTACATTTAGATACAGTTGTTGTTAAGAAGTGCACCCACCTTGAGCACCTATACATTTGTGGGTCCTTGCCAGCATCAAATCAATAAGTGTTCACATGTCTTCTTAGGGTATGTCTCTCTACACCTATGAATGCCTTGTGCAGTAAGTTGTTACACAGTTTGTGCCGGGTGACCACGTAATCTAATGTGTCTATTCCTAGCGTCCCAGACATGCATTGCCACAGACAGAATCGAGACTCGTCACAATACACAAATGAATGCTATTCGCATATCAATTTATGTTTTGCTTTATACCAGGTTAGATGGTGCTGGCAATGAAATCAGGATAAAAGAATACATTGCATAGGGATCAGAAAGTATAACCCAGCTTTAAGCAACTTGTTTACAATCATCCTGGGTGTGATTCTTTCTGTAACCAATGCTTTGATCTGGCCTGCAGTCACCCGTCTACCACCAACACAATTTGGCAGTCTTCATATGCTGTTGTCTTTCTGTGTGGAGCCTCTTAATTCTCATACTATTAATTTAAAACGATCAATTTTTAATGATTTAATATTCTTCATATGGGGATACTTGGGGCCAAATTTCATTCATTTATCACAAATCCATCTGGGTGTTGCATTTTTAATTTCCACCAATGTATGAGTACTTGTTTTTATTTAAATTAAGAAATAAAAAAGGTTACTATTTATTTATTACTCATTTCATAGACCACTGCTGAGGGACTACCTCTGGGAAGTAAAACATGTTGTAACCAGATGACATAAATAAAGAACATCGACGGATATTGTCATAATGTTCTCTGTCCTGGGGGATGCTGTACATGAGTGCAGATGTTTGGTCCACCAACTGGGATGAAGCTTATACTGTATCTGGGCCAAAGCCCTTCATCTGCTGCCTCAAACACACCAATCTACTTTACTACTTCACTATGCCCCTGCCGCGGAATTAGTCTCTTTTGAATCAACCGCCATTGCAGCAGGTGAGGTGAGGCAAGGCGCCTTTCGCCATCCATTAAGGGTGCTCACGGCAAGCAGTGCAGATGAAACTCAAATTATTGTTAAACTGTCATGTTATTATTATTAAATGAATTTTTCTCTCTCCTTTAAGCTTACTTTTGTCTTCCTAGCTCTTTTATTTACAAAGTTCAAATTCTTTACCTTACTAAAAACATATTTGGAAATTACTTATCTACTCCACTTGTATTCAGGATACGCCTAGCTATGCTGACAAGAAACTGTGCTATATAAATTTGGAATAACTCTTTTCATTTATTGGCAATTTTAAATTTTGTACTACTACTTTTGTTTATGCCATGCACATGGTGAAATACTACTTGAAACTGAACTTTTTATTAAAGAAAATTCTTACCCTACACATGTTACCTAACAAATTGACCATAATTTTATGCTTTATTTGAGAACATGGAGGTAACAAATAGGGTTATCATAAAATTTTTCGTATTTCTTTCCGAAAGTGGTTAGCATTTGAGCTGAAAATTGTTTTATTATTAAGAAAATGGTTATATAAGTTATTTTCTATATGAATTATATGTAACAGTCCTCCTACTAAATGGTTTAGCCAAGGTAATAGACACATAACAATGCCTACTGATAGTAGATAACATCAGAACAGGAAGAATATAGCAGGAAAGTGGAAAAGGCATGCGGACAGTGAGCATGGGAACATGTGATATGACAGTTTATGGATCAATGTGAATAATTACGTAAGCCAGGTCCTCATGACCAAGCAATCGACTAAATCAATGGATCAACTCACTTGCTAAGCGCATGGCTACAGGAAGAAACAAGAAATTATTTTTGGAGATAGACAGCATACTTTGCTGCCACTGATGTCTGCTGGATTCAAAACTGGTGTCTAGGTTACGTGCACATGCCTAACACTTCCCATAACAGACCTTGCAACATCAGAGACTGAGCCTAATTTGTTGATAGCATCTGGTGATTATTCCTAGGATATTTTCATATGTTTTTCAGTATTAATACATGGCTATAGACCTGTGTTCTGTATAACTAAAGTATAGAGTTTAGTACTGATTGAGTAACCGTGTGGTATCCTTCATACTACTCCAAACACCAGGTGGTCACTTTTCACACTGTGGCGTAATTATTAAGTTTAATTAATTAAAGGGATCTGAAGCAGAAACTAGCCATCCACACAGGTCCAATTGATTTGTATCCCCAGGTGAAAGGGTGCTTAATACTTGGCTTTACAGTGGTCAGAACTATTCAATTAATTTGTGTGTTACATGGTTTATTGTAACGTATCTATAAGCTCATCTAAAGCTCCCAGTAGTTACATACTTTGTAGTTTAATTTCAAACTAGTTTAGTGGAATGTAGAAACTTAAGATAAAGCAGTTTTTCAACCTTAAAGGATTTTCTTGCAATCATTTTCACTACTGAAACTCATGATAACGAACATTTTAACGTGTATTTATCATACCCGGAAAAATTTAGTTTAAGAGATAATTCGATTTGTTGATAACACAGGGTCAGAGAGGACTAAAACCTAAAAGTTGAAATAACTAATGAACACGTAAAGTTACAGCTGATCTTTTATCACCAGCCATAGTCAGCACCTTCTAGCATGTTTTAAATATAAAATCAAGTAATTACATAAATTTAAGTACCATTTGTAATTAAAAGAAAAAATCGAAATTTGAGCTAACAGAGATAAAAACAAGAAATTTATATCGGAAATGAATTGTCATAATTGTTAGGAAAAATGTGCCAAGGCCACTGGGCCGATGACGTAATATTATTTTGATAGAAACCTTTTCAAAGATTAAACTAAATTGAAACAGATAGAATAAGGTATCAGGAAGCCCATGTATTACTTACAAGTCAAACTATTAAGTAATTTACAAGATATTCATTTCCAAAGGTTTTTGCTGACGTCAGAGAACTTCCAAATTTGATAAATAGACCAGCAGCCATCTTGAAAATGTTCAGTTTTTGGTGGTTTTCAAGAGCCAACATCACATTGTAATGTACACACAGTATTCCAGCAGATTTCAAATGGTTAAATTTGTGTCATAATGTGCCGCTAAGTGAGCGAATGGCTCCACATGTTTGGTGGTCAGAGAATATTTTAAAATGGCGTAGTTGTACTTTCATCTGTTAGGGGGCTGAATGAGAGTTTGTCTCTTCTCGCGAGTGTGCTTTACTTGCAGTCTTCTGTGGAACTGTTGTCCGACTGCTTTATCAAAATCTCTGGTACCGACATTATAAGATAACTTTTGGAAGAATATATATCTTTTGTGACTTTGAAACCAATGTACAGTGAACTTATTTCAAATAACCCTTCACATTTGGGGTTTTGTTACAAGTGTGTGGCGACCAAATTATTTAAATATATTATAGGTACCAGAAGGCTACAGTCACAAACATTATTGTTCAAAGTTAAGGCATAGTGTTGTGTGTTTATGCCTTACGTTATGTTCTTGACAGGACTTGAATCAGTGGTTCAACATTAATATATGCATTAATGATATTTTAATCAAGTGAACTTCTTGGGATTATGTTGGAGTAATTTATTACATTATAATGTCATGGTTATATATATATAATAACCAGAAAATAATAGGAGCTAAGTAGTGAAAGGATTTACAAAAAAGAAAAAAAAAAAGATAGCGAAATGAACCACCACTAACATTAGATGATGGGTTCGTGGGGTGAACACACAAAAAATAAAGAAAAAACATATATCCAATTATCCGAACTCCGATTATCTGAATCGCCGATTATCCGAATCGCCGATTATCCGAATCGCTTTTTTAACTAAGACGGAAACGTAATGCGAAAAAGCTTCCTCTCTTTTATAAAAACCAACCCAAAGTTTGGATGACTGCAGCATTGTTTACCGAGTGGTACGGCGAAATTTTCATCCCTGAAGTGCCAAAGAACCAAAAAAGCCCTTGGAAAAGAAGGCATTTTCAACATACATACAATAATTAATTAAAATAGACCCTTTTTCGGAAAAAATCCGATTATCTGAATTTTTGATTATCCGAATGGGGTCCGGTCCCAATTGATTCGGATAATTGGAGTTCTACTGTATATGAATAATAATAATAATGAAAAAGTACAGCATATGATACTAACAAACAAATAAAATAAACTTTGAGTTTTTTAAAAAACTAAATTATGTAAAAGACATTTAGATACAATTGATTCCTTTGTATAAAGTAGGAGGAGTTGCCAATACAACGATTACTCAATTTTTTATTGAATACATCTTTATTATAAACAAACTATTTTATACTTTTAGTAAGTATATTAATAGATGTGTCCCAGAATAATTAACTCCAATTTGTACTAAATATAGTGTGATTTGATGCAAATAAGTTAAAATGGTCTACACAAAGCTGGGAAGTCATTGTAAAAATACTGAACTTTTTAAAGAGTTGTCTAAAAGAAGTTCTTGGTTATACCCTACACAGTATCCCAATGACTCTCTTCTTTGCTATGAAAACTTTTATTTTTTGAAAAGTACAACCCTCCCCCCCCCCAAAAAAAATAAGATTCACTGAATGAAAATAAGAAGAGTACATCTATTTCATTAATTTCAAATAAACTGTTAGATAAATTGTTCTGATTGCAAAGGTTGCACTACTTCTTCAGTATTAATGTGATATATACTTGCCAATTAAAGTTCTCATCTGTCTTTAAGCCTTGTCAACATGGAGGTCATTAGAGGCAGGAAAGGAGTGGAGGCAAGAACTGGATGGAATTCAGACATTGTCTTTTGAAAGAACCATCCCAGCATTCACTTGGGGTGATTTGGGGGAAACAATGGAAAAACCAAACCTGGATGGCCAGATGGGAAATCACATCTGCGTCCGCCTGAAGGCGAGGCCAGAGCATTACTGCTCACCCATGAAACTCAGCTCTAGGACAGTGCCTTGCAGAATGCCAAGCTGTATTCTCTCCCGGTCTGATGATTAAGAAGGGAGATTTTCTGCATTCAGTTTTCCATGAACGAATTAAATCTTTTACCTGTGTTTCTACCTACACTAAAGTACTCAATTTTTTCAAAATTAATATTGTACATGATTTGCACAGTAAATCTTCTCACAAGATCAGCAAAAAATAATAATAATAATAATCCTATAGGGTAAATTTTATTATTCAGTTCAACAAATTAGTTATTTCTGTTGATGACCCTTTTTGGAACCCAAACTCTGAAGTAGTAAGAGTATTATAATGAGTAAGATGTATTACTCTGCGATATGGCTTTTTTACAAAATTGTTTCAGAATCCAGAAAGTAATGAAATGGGATGGTAGTGATCTATCCATATTACTTCTCCTGTTTAAAAAATATTGGTTTTACTACTTTATAATTATGTGAACTTGGAGACACCTCTCGCATTAAGGTCTTAATTACAGATGTGAACTTTATAGTCTAAATACTTGTCAGTAATTTACTTGAAATGTTGTCATAGCTATAAGAGTTTTTATGTTTTAATTCTTTCATGGTTTTACTTATTTCTTAAGCTGTTACTGGTGACAATTACATCTGCACAAATCTATTTAGGACAGTAGTCAGAAGTAGCACTAGGGCACTGTCTGTGTATTCTGTTTCTGTATCTGATTTCTCTACAAATGAAGTAAAATTTTTGTTAAATATTATACAGCATTCCCCTTTCACTTTTTCACTATGCACAAATCCATTTTGTTTTATTTTTATATGTTCCGAGTAATTTACAGATTACCCTGTTTCATATTTTATTATATACCATACAGTTTCCATTTAATTACTGAATTTCTCTATTTTCTTTGATACAATTATATTATTGGCTTTCCTGATTACTTTCCCACTCTCCATATTACATCTACAATAATAAGAGATTAATTTATACTTGGAATGGACAGTTTATTAATTACTTTGTCAGACAAATGATGTTCACAGAAACACAAAACACCAATTTTGAATCTCTTGAAGGAACAAGGCAATTTCTATACTAGTAATTCCTCTAATATTTTGATGTAGAGTAGTAGTGCAAATATTTTCATTCAATGGTTTGGAGTAGTTTACTTTATCACTATAAATTGATATATTAGTTACAATTTCTAATTTTTATTAGTGGAGTGTTTATTTTCTATCAGGCATCTTGATATATTTACCTTATTGGCCCTAAAAAAGGCAACAGCTAAATTTTGTTAATAGTTTAATTGCTATTATATGTTTTAAATTGTGAAACGAATGTCTAAAGTCAACCAGAAGAGTTCAGAGTGTTGTTTTGTTTTCTAAATAACTAGCAAAGTAGCACCTAGATGAGAGGTGTGTGTGGCTTTAGGACGTAAGGTCTTTAGCGTAGATGAGAGGAAGAAATGTGAAAAGCTAACCATTTAAAATCTGTTTCATAAGAATCATTACAGTCGTTGAACCATAAAATTAATCTGGGGCAACTATATAATAAATGAATGAGAAATAGAATGATAATAAGTGAATAACATGGATTATAGAAAGAAAAGAAGAGATCTTCATGTCCATGGTGAAAGGTGTATTATGATGCATTCCTTAAATAATTTAATGAATTATAACTGAATGAAATAAAATTGAGTTAAGAAGAAGAGTTTCCTTTATTAATGTGTTAAAGAGTGTAATATATATATATATATATATATATATATATATATATATAGATTGTTTGGAAACAAAGGCGCTGAGAGCGGATATATTAGACATTGGGATAGGAGAAAAACCACCGCTTACCAAAGATGAGGGCCCCAGCGGCGTCAAAACACGAAAAAACACACAAACACAAACATAATACAAATTTTCGAGCTAGCTCTTCATCAGGTTGTAGGATGAGGTGGCTGCCCCGTGGAAGCTAGCAGGCGGGGCAGCCACCTCATCCTACAACCTGATGAAGAGCTAAGCTCGAAAATTTGTATTATGTTTGTGTTTGTGTGTTTTTCGTGTTTTGACGCCGCTGGGGCCCTCATCTTTGGTAAGCGGTGGTTTTTCTCCTATCCCAATGTCTAATATATATATATATATATATATATATATATGTATATAACCTCGCCAAAACCATTAAGAAGCAGAATTATTCCATAATACCTAGTACAGCAAATAATTTCTATCAACTTTTCTTAATAGTAAAGCACTCTTTAAATTGTTTTAAACCATTTCTCATAAAAGCTACAAGTTTCAGATAAAGTTGTTTTTCAAACATATTGGATTTTGTTAAAATCATTTCCACTAAAAAAACTCACGACGATGATCATTTTAAGGTGTATTTTATATGCTCTGAAAAATTTAGTTTAAAAGATGTTTCAATCCCAGTGATTTAAAACATATAGATAGGATGCAAAGTACAACATTTGGAACTAATGATGAGTGTAAAGTGCTACGATAGATTTTGATATCACAAGTTGTAGTCACCCTCAGGAGGAACACCCTACATATAAAAAGGACTAAATAAATAAATTATAAAATTTCTAATAAAAATGATAAAAGAATAAAAATAGGAGCAGCGAATAGATAAAATCAAGTAGATTAAAGACATATTACAAATGTCAGAAATCAGATAAAGTTTGAGATTTTGAGTAGAAAAATAAGATTTTCCAAGTTGCATTAATCAAATCAAGTATTTTAAATCATTCCACTAAGGCCCAGCGCACATGGTACAACTGTTTTGTGAAACAGTTGCAAACCAGTTAGCGAAACTTCTGTCCACATATGTATAATCTGGTTGTGGATCAGTTTCATTCAATTTCTAATAGACAGCGTGGAGCTAGTAGAATTTTTTGCTATATCAGATCCAGACAAGAAAGGTATTGTTAATTATTATCAATACCGCAGGGTACAGAGGAAGCATCCATATTTAAGGAACATTTTCCCCTGAATGTCATGGAACTTTATAGTAGTAAAATTCATCTCTACTACGAATTTTAAATTCTTTATCATTCATGTTGTCTTTGAAATAAAATAATCCCTAAACACCTCGTGATTTTGCTCGACTGAATTCTGCAATGTAACTGCGACATCGAATCCAAGGTTGCATACAACTGGTTTGAGACTGGTCTAAAACCGATCACCACATGTGCGGTTCCCCACTACCGTTCAATGCCAAGGTCAAATAGCAGTTGTGAGCTCAAACTGATTTGCAACTGTTGTCACAAATCAGTCGTGTTGTGTGCACTGGGCCTAAAATGTCGAAATCACAAAATTAAATGGAAATCCACTAGAAGCATTCTTGATGAATAAATAATGTTTCAAAATTAAGAGTAAGTTGTATTAAGAAACATTTAGTTTAAAATATAGTGTGTTTAATCAGGTGTTGTAAGATAGCCTAGAATTTTGTAAATTTACAAGATGAAATTTGTTTATAGAATAGTGGGCTCAGGTAAGCCACATGATACCTCAGCTTTAGAGTCATATATGTAAGTAATTCAGTCCAAAAATCAAGCTATACGGTTATTTTAGACAATAAATCAAGTTTACAGTAAATTCATGTTCTAAATCTAAATAAACAGCTGTAGAAAGACTGAACATAAGATCAGTATATGTAATATTTGATTTCGGTATAATTTCACTAAAGGTAAGATTTTCTTCACTTTGAGAGAGATTCAGATTAATGTCGAAAGATGATAAACCTGGTACTTCAAAAGCTAAAAGCTGGTATGGAAAATTTAACAAGTAATTACACACTTCAAATTTGAGAAATCGCATTTTTTGAAAGATATTTAAAGTCAACTTATAGCAAGAAAGAAACATAATGTTTGCTTACATAACATACTAAAGTTTGGGAAAGCTCAGTACAGTTTAAAGGTTGTTTTTCAAACAACATATAATAATTTTGAATACATGAGACAAGGAAAAATTAAGTAATTCATGGAAGGAAAAGATATTCAGGAAACACTATAATTTGCTAGGAACTGTTTCTAGTAAGTCTCGTTAAGAGACATGCAGTATTTTGATTGGGATGAAACAAAGTAGAGACTTTCTAGTTATATCTGAATGAGCTAGGCTTCCTGGTTGCATCAGTTAGAATAGCGTTCACTTTAAAAATTAATAATAAACCGAGGAAAACAGTTAGAGGCTTCAAAATCGATCAGTAGTCATTTGAAAACACGTAGAATCATTTAAAGTAGGTTTCAAAGTCATCAGAAAGTTAATAGTGGGGTCGAATTCAGATTGCACAAGACCTTAGAGAAAAATGTTAGAAAATAGTAAATATGGCTTGCTTAGTATCAAATGAAAGAGAATTCAATTAGAAGTAAATATACAGTTGCTTCAGTCTCATAGCTATAAAATTGTAGAAATTAAAGGCAGTTTTGAGTTGGACAGAAAATGAATTTTTACAGCTAAACGATTGAAGATACAGAAATTTTCATACAGATCAAAATTTATAGTTATTTAAAATCCTAGTTACTGTTAAAATTTCAGGCCAATAGGAGAAGTAGGAAACAAAAATGATAAATTTATGATGAAATCTAGGTGTATGAATACATAGCTTTCACAATTTGGGAGATCACTTGACTGTCCAAATGCCCGAACCCACTTATATGAATGACAGGAACTGTCGAGCGCCTTTTGCTGGTGATCACTGGAGGGGAGAGGTTGTCGGTGTGTGTAGCGCTATGCGCTTAAAGCAGGAAGTTCTGTATGGTGAGGCACGTGCGGGGGCAGCCATCTTCAAAAATTTTGCAGTACAGTGGAACAGTTTAAATTAATCTCAATGTGACTTTTAAATTTTTACAACAGGTTTTTATCTGTTCTGAATGCTTTTCATAACTTGCAGTCAACGAACTGGGAGAAGATTTTCTGATAGCCAATCGACTGTTCGAACTTGTACAATTTTATTGAGAATATAGTAAAACTTTGAGCTTTAACTTAGTTGTAGTGATTTTTATTACAAAGTGAACCTTACCTTTCCTAATTTGGGGTTTAATCAAGTTATGTGGCAGCCAAAAGAATTGTAAAACAATCGAATATCCAATGGCACATGAGTAACACGGTCGGAGCTAAGATGATAAACTGTTTATCATAACGCCATGAACAGTTTAGTTCCTTACAGTATTAAATTTTGAAGTTAAGAGCTGACATCACAAGCCTCAAATTTCTTACTTAAGGAGTCAGCCATATTGAATTCTGTCCAGTCTTTTGCCCATTTTCATTGAAGTTAGAACATGACAAGTTGATCCGTGATGTAGGACGGAACAGCATCTCAAGTAGTGATGCGCGACAGGTACTAGCTAAAAACTTTCTTCAGCATGCACTCATAATAATGCCTCAGCCTGGTTAGGGGGTTTAGAATGAAAGCTTGCCTGCCGTGAATATGCCTAATCTGCAGTCTTCATTTCTATCCGAATGTTCCATGCCTTAATCAAAAATTATCTGGTACCAGAAAAATATAGGAGAACTTTTTATTGAATAGAAACTCTTAAATTGCAACCAGTGTACTGTGTTAATTATTTCAAATACTCTTAATTCTTGGGTTTATAAAAACGGTTTGGTGGCCGTAAAATAGAACTTTAATTGGTACCAGGCATGGTCAGTATCAATAACTTAGATCAAGCAGTGTTTGCAAGCAGACATGCAGACATTAGTTTGACAAGAGATAAAAGTGTTGTTTTTTTTTTAATTTGTGTTCCAAGTGCAGACAAATTTTTCTCTTTCAGGTTTGAATAAATAAAAGATAATGCATGCTTCAATTCCTAAGGAGTTTGTAAATGATGCCCAACATATTAATGAAATGATCACTTATATTCTGAATGACTTAATGGCAAATGCACTGGCTAGTAAAATAAGGATAACAACAGGCAAGTAATACGCAAACTTTCCCATCATACACTTCAATTTGGAATAATGATGGGTTAATTTACATTTCCATATTAATAATTGTATTTCTCTACAGGATGTAAGCAACAATGGATCAAAAAAGAACAGCTATGAGGTGATATTAATATGGATAGGAAAGATAAAGTAGACCCATCAATTGCCAAATTTGAAGGAAGAAGGAAAAAATACTATCCAAATACAAAAACAATTTTTTTTTAACTATGTCATATAAAATAGGGAATAATGAGCCCCTGCATTCAACACAGCCACATAAATGATAGTTTTTTGTGATTATATTCAGAGCAGAGGGGGTTTAAGGGGACAAAAACAACATCATTGGAATTTTTACACAAAGAAATTAATCATAAGTTATCATTAAACCTTCAGACTCTCCCAAACCACCATATGGGTGTTATCCTGGTTATCAGGGTGGAACCACATCAATTTATTGAAACCTAACATTTTAACCATTAGTCCTCTGATGAAAGCCATTAGGTTTTAATCAACTGACGCGGTTTCACCAGGAAAACCAAGATAACATGGATAACGAGTGCAGAAGTCTATGCAATCACCATATAGATCTTTTCCACACAACAAACCTCACTGCACTTGCAGCGTGCATCTGGCTACTAAAAACTATTCTAATCTGAACACAGGGGAAATCCTTTCCTATCACCACAACACACCTCATATACCAACTAACCTGCCTCTACTGCACTAGTTCATATATAAGTCGCACTACCAACCAGTTCTCAATCACAATATATGGCCAGAAGCAAACAGTCTACATGTGCATCGAATGTAGTAGGTGAGCAGTAACGCTTTGGCATCGCATCTAGGGGGATGCGTGTTCGAATCCCCGGTGGATCACCCAGATTTGGGTTTTCATGGTTTCCCCAGATCACTCCAGGTGAATGGAGGGATGGTTCCTTCAAAAGGCCATGGCCAAATTCCTTCCCATTCTGCAGTTCTTTCCTGCCTCAAATGACCTTGATGAGGCGTAAATCCAAAACAAAACAAAAAAAGAGATACATCTGCAACATAGACATCTAGAAACAGCCCTCACCATTTCCAGCAACACTAATAATCTCAAAAACTGTTTTAGGCCGGTCGTCCACTGCAAGCGTTTTTGAGTGACTAACAGGTCTCGCGTAGTGGCGCGTATAAGTGCGACATATCCCAACACACGAAACATTATTGAATAACGTCCACTGCATGCGATCTTGAGAGACCGATTGTAGCCGACGACAGGTGACAAGCGACTGATCCTACCGCAGTTGGATTAATCGCTTGTAGCAGCCGTTACGTATTCTACGCTACACATTCCTTTTCGTGTATACCGCCATTTTTGTTCGTTTTACCCCTAAATATGGGTAGTGAGAAATTAATCAGTGCCATAGGTGAGAAAACACCGTTGTGATATATGAGAGACAAGCAGTGGTACTCACGTGATATTCAGCGAAACCTGAGGAAAAACGTTGCAGAAGAAATGGGTAGTAAAGATGGAAGGTTATCTTGACAAGTATACTATCATAGGTACTTTAAAATTTATACCCTGTGAATGTACAGTTAAATCATACTTTTTAAGATTGCGATATTTATGATTACTTTACAGTTACATTTAAATTATATATATATAAAAATAGACGTGTTTTTTCCTATATTTCATTTTTCAGCCAACACTACCTAGCACAGATCACTGATGTTTCTGCGTGGAAGTAGCATGGAGTTTCCTGTCATGCACAACGTTGGCCGAATGCCGATAGCTGTGGGGATGTGGGAGATATAATGATTAAAGTTGGTCAGTGCAGGGCGTTTTCATATTTCGACCAAAAATTCGTATCTCCGTATACTTCTCTTTCCTGCCACAACTACATAACATAGACCTTTGCTGTTTGTGTGTGGTAGTAGAATCGTCTTTCCTGTCATGCACTGTGGTTGTTAGAAGTCGGTAGCTATGGGGGTATGGGAGATATGGTGGTAGAAAGTGGTCGACCTGTGGCAATTTCATACTTCTGCCAAAGACAAAAGTGTCATGGTGTATCACTTTTCAGCGAAAACTATAGATCACCGATAACTGGCGTTTGTGTGTAGTAGTAGCACAGAGTCACCTTTCGATCACAACAGCGGCCGATTTTCAGAAACTGTGGTACTGTGGTAGATATGGTGGTTGTAAGTGGCCTACCAAGGATATTTTCGTATTTCGACTGTCTCCGCATATGTCACTTTTCTGCCACAACTACATAGCATAGAGCATTGGTGTTTGTGTTTGGTAGTAGAATCGTATCTCATGTAGTGCACTATGGTTGTTAGATGTCGGTAGCTATGGGGGGGTGGGAGACATGGTGGTAGAAAGTGGTCGACCTGTGGCAATTTCATACTTCTGCCAAAGACAAAAGTGTCATGGTGTATCACTTTTCAGCGAAAACTATAGATCACAGATAACTGGCGTTTGTGTGTAGTAGTAGCACAGAGTCACCTTTCGATCACAACAGCGGCCGATTTCAGAAACTGTGGTACTGTGGTAGATATGGTGGTTGTAAGTGGCCGACCAAGGATATTTTCGTATTTCGACTGTCTCCGCATATGTCACTTTTCTGCCACAACTACATAGCATAGAGCATTGGTGTTTGTGTTTGGTAGTAGAATCGTATCTCATGTAGTGCACTATGGTTGTTAGATGTCGGTAGCTATGGGGGGTGGGAGATATGGGGGTATGAAAGTGGTCGACCTGTGGCAATTTCATACTTCTGCCAAAGACAAAAGTGTCATGGTGTATCACTTTTCAGCGAAAACTATAGATCACAGATAACTGGCGTTTGTGTGTAGTAGTAGCACAGAGTCACCTTTCGATCACAACAGGGGCCGATTTCAGAAACTGTGGTACTGTGGTAGATATGGTGGTTGTAAGTGGCCGACCAAGGATATTTTCGTATTTCGACTGTCTCCGCATATGTCACTTTTCTGCCACAACTACATAGCATAGAGCATTGGTGTTTGTGTTTGGTAGTAGAATCGTATCTAATGTAGTGTACTATGGCTGTTAGATGTCGGTAGCTATGGGGGGTGTGGGAGATATGGGGGTTGAAAGTGGTCGACCTGTGGCAATTTCATACTTCTGCCAAAGACAAAAGTGTCATGGTGTATCACTTTTCAGCGAAAACTGTAGATCACAGATAACTGGCGTTTGTGTGTAGTAGTAGCACAGAGTCACCTTTCGATCACAACAGCGGCCGATTTTCAGAAACTGTGGTACTGTGGTAGATATGGTGGTTGTAAGTGGCCTACCAAGGATATTTTCGTATTTCGACTGTCTCCGCATATGTCACTTTTCTGCCACAACTACATAGCATAGAGCATTGGTGTTTGTGTTTGGTAGTAGAATCGTATCTCATGTAGTGCACTATGGTTGTTAGATGTCGGTAGCTATGGGGGGGGTGGGAGACATGGTGGTAGAAAGTGGTCGACCTGTGGCAATTTCATACTTCTGCCAAAGACAAAAGTGTCATGGTGTATCACTTTTCAGCGAAAACTATAGATCACAGATAACTGGCGTTTGTGTGTAGTAGTAGCACAGAGTCACCTTTCGATCACAACAGCGGCCGATTTTCAGAAACTGTGGTACTGTGGTAGATATGGTGGTTGTAAGTGGCCGACCAAGGATATTTTCGTATTTCGACTGTCTCCGCATATGTCACTTTTCTGCCACAACTACATAGCATAGAGCATTGGTGTTTGTGTTTGGTAGTAGAATCGTATCTCATGTAGTGCACTATGGTTGTTAGATGTCGGTAGCTATGGGGGTGTGGGAGACATGGGGGTAGAAAGTGGTCGACCTGTGGCAATTTCATACTTCTGCCAAAGACAAAAGTGTCATGGTGTATCACTTTTCAGCGAAAACTATAGATCACAGATAACTGGCGTTTGTGTGTAGTAGTAGCACAGAGTCACCTTTCGATCACAACAGCGGCCGATTTCAGAAACTGTGGTACTGTGGTAGATATGGTGGTTGTAAGTGGCCGACCAAGGATATTTTCGTATTTCGACTGTCTCCGCATATGTCACTTTTCTGCCACAACTACATAGCATAGAGCATTGGTGTTTGTGTTTGGTAGTAGAATCGTATCTCATGTAGTGCACTATGGTTGTTAGATGTCGGTAGCTATGGGGGTGTGGGAGATATGGGGTTGAAAGTGGTCGACCTGTGGCAATTTCATACTTCTGCCAAAGACAAAAGTGTCATGGTGTATCACTTTTCAGCGAAAACTATAGATCACAGATAACTGGCGTTTGTGTGTAGTAGTAGCACAGAGTCACCTTTCGATCACAACAGCGGCCGATTTCAGAAACTGTGGTACTGTGGTAGATATGGTGGTTGTAAGTGGCCGACCAAGGATATTTTCGTATTTCGACTGTCTCCGCATATGTCACTTTTCTGCCACAACTACATAGCATAGAGCATTGGTGTTTGTGTTTGGTAGTAGAATCGTATCTCATGTAGTGCACTATGGTTGTTAGATGTCGGTAGCTATGGGGGGGTGGGAGACATGGTGGTAGAAAGTGGTCGACCTGTGGCAATTTCATACTTCTGCCAAAGACAAAAGTGTCATGGTGTATCACTTTTCAGCGAAAACTATAGATCACAGATAACTGGCGTTTGTGTGTAGTAGTAGCACAGAGTCACCTTTCGATCACAACAGCGGCCGATTTCAGAAACTGTGGTACTGTGGTAGATATGGTGGTTGTAAGTGGCCGACCAAGGATATTTTCGTATTTCGACTGTCTCCGCATATGTCACTTTTCTGCCACAACTACATAGCATAGAGCATTGGTGTTTGTGTTTGGTAGTAGAATCGTATCTCATGTAGTGCACTATGGTTGTTAGATGTCGGTAGCTATGGGGGTGTGGGAGACATGGGGGTTAGAAAGTGGTCGACCTGTGGCAATTTCATACTTCTGCCAAAGACAAAAGTGTCATGGTGTATCACTTTTCAGCGAAAACTATAGATCACAGATAACTGGCGTTTGTGTGTAGTAGTAGCACAGAGTCACCTTTCGATCACAACAGCGGCCGATTTCCAGAAACTGTGGTACTGTGGTAGATATGGTGGTTGTAAGTGGCCGACCAAGGATATTTTCGTATTTCGACTGTCTCCGCATATGTCACTTTTCTGCCACAACTACATAGCATAGAGCATTGGTGTTTGTGTTTGGTAGTAGAATCGTATCTCATGTAGTGTCACTATGGTTGTTAGATGTCGGTAGCTATGGGGGTGTGGGAGATATGGGGGTTGAAAGTGGTCGACCTGTGGCAATTTCATACTTCTGCCAAAGACAAAAGTGTCATGGTGTATCACTTTTCAGCGAAAACTAGTAGATCACAGATAACTGGCGTTTGTGTGTAGTAGTAGCACAGAGTCACCTTTCGATCACAACAGCGGCCGATTTCAGAAACTGTGGTACTGTGGTAGATATGGTGGTTGTAAGTGGCCGACCAAGGATATTTTCGTATTTCGACTGTCTCCGCATATGTCACTTTTCTGCCACAACTACATAGCATAGAGCATTGGTGTTTGTGTTTGGTAGTAGAATCGTATCTCATGTAGTGCACTATGGTTGTTAGATGTCGGTAGCTATGGGGGTGTGGGAGAAATGGGGGTTGAAAGTGGTCGACCTGTGGCAATTTCATACTTCTGCCAAAGACAAAAGTGTCATGGTGTATCACTTTTCAGCGAAAACTATAGATCACAGATAACTGGCGTTTGTGTGTAGTAGTAGCACAGAGTCACCTTTCGATCACAACAGCGGCCGAATTTCAGAAACTGTGGTACTGTGGTAGATATGGTGGTTGTAAGTGGCCGACCAAGGATATTTTCGTATTTCGACTGTCTCCGCATATGTCACTTTTCTGCCACAACTACATAGCATAGAGCATTGGTGTTTGTGTTTGGTAGTAGAATCGTATCTCATGTAGTGCACTATGGTTGTTCAGATGTCGGTAGCTATGGGGGTGTGGGAGAAATGGGGGATTGAAAGTGGTCGACCTGTGGCAAGTTTCATACTTCTGCCAAAGACAAAAGTGTCATGGTGTATCACTTTTCAGCGAAAACTACAGATCACAGATAACTGGCGTTTGTGTGTAGTAGTAGCACAGAGTCACCTTTCGATCACAACAGCTGCCGAATTTCAGAAACTGTGGTTGTGTGGGAGATATGGTGGTTGTAAGTGGCCGACCAAGGATATTTTCGGTATTGCGACGAAAGGCATGTGTCTCCGCAGATTTCACTTTTTCTGCCACGACTATATAGCATAGAGCATTGGTGTTTATGTGTGGTAGTAGAATCGTGTCTGTTGTCGTGCACTATGGTTGTTAGATGTCTGTAGCTATGGGGTTGTGGAAGATATGGGGGATGAATATGGTCAACCTGCGGCAGTTTCATATTTCTGCCAAAGACGCATGTGTCATGGTGTATCACTTTTAAGTTAAAACTATCAATCGCAGATCACTGGCGTTTGTGTGTGGTAGTAACACAGAGTCTCCCATCGATCACAACGTTGGCCGAAATTCCGTAACTGTGGGAGTGTGTGAGATATGGTGTTTGAAATTGGTCGATCATGAATATTTTCGTATTTCATCCAAAGACTTGTGTGTATCCGTAAATTTTACTTTGCTGCCGGAACTACATAGCGCAGAAGACTGGTATTGGTGTGTGGTAATAGTATCGAGTCTCCCATCGTGCACTATGGTGGTTAGATTTCTACAGCTGTCAATATGAATTCTTTACAATCACGAACCAAGTCGTTGGTACCAGCTATCATATTATAAATGTGGAAGTAAGTCTCTGTCTTTATGAATATTGATGGAATTTAACAATGAAATAGTGTAGGAAGGACACAGGACATTTTTTCGGTATGAATAACAGTTTTAGTCACTAAATTTTAAGAACTTATCGAATGATGAAAGACAGACAGATTCGTGTGTTAGTCTGTAATGTTACGTTGGTTGCTCAGTCGCGCAGTCTGTTAGTGTTTGATTTGTTAATAAATTTCGATAAGAAACAAAACTTATTATTTAGTATAGAAGTCAATTTTCCTTGCACTGTACTATTCATTTGTGTCTGTATAAGAGTTTCTGGCACCAATTTGTCTTCCTTTTTGACATGCCTTACGAACGTAAACCTGGCCTAAGTTTTTCTTTTTTTGTAACTGCTTTACGTCTCTTTTTAACATTGAGGTCTTTAGAGACGGGAAAGGACGGGGGGCAAGGATGGTGGCAAGGAATGGGAAGAAATTCGGCCATGGCCTTTTGAAGGAAGCATCCCGGCATTTGCCTGGAGTGATTTGGGGAAACCGTGGAAAACCCAAATCTGGATGCCCGGACGGGGATTCGAACCGCCGTCCTCCCGAATGCGAGGCGAGAACGCTAAACATTACACCGCCCCGCTCGGTCTGGCCTAAGGTGCAGGTCTAGAAGACAATGTGCTGCTATTAGATTATAAGATTCAGATGCTCATGTTGAAGAAAGAAGAAAAAACAAGCTGAAATAAAGCTGCCATCAGTTACCCCCCCCCCCCCCCGCCCACACACACACACATCCCCGCACCTTCGCTTACTTTTCTGTTTTTAAATATGTTGTAAATTGATTCTCTTCATGAGACAGATTAGACGATAGGATGATATAATGATGGCTTTCCATCATATTATGTCGACTCGGTGTTGTTTGGGACAAATCTTACGTTACTAACAGTTTTCTATATCCTATTCTGGCAATGAAACTCCAAGTCCACGCGTACGAAGTCGCGGGTAACAGCTAGTTACACATATAAAGTATACCAAATAGCAGCATTATTACATCAAGTATACCTGCTAAAAATATCTATAAAATTTGTATTTCTTGAAAGAAAATTTGTATTCTTTAGAAAGTATTTCTGACAAGATTACAGAGTTCACGACTTGATGTAATCATTCCGTTCGCATCTATCGCAATCCTATCTTAATCTACTCTAATGTTGTGTCATTATGTAACTGTACTCTCATAATTGTGGTTTAACTAACTTTTCTTGCACGCTATCAAAGCGTAGAAGACTGCAAACATATTAGGTACACAGATAAATAGCTGAAGGTTCTTTATCATAATAAGAGGGGACAAAATTGTTTGTTGAAAGCCTGAAATGTAAATAACTTGGCATAACGTTTGTTAATAAACTCAACTGGGCAGAACACACTGACCAGGTAGTAGGAGAGGATTAAAAACTCCAACATTTACTGAGGAGGGTGATAAGAGAATGTACCGGAGAAGATAGGGAATTGGATTACAAAACATTAAAACAAAACATGAATAAGGTGGTTTTGTTTCAGATCCAAATTATGTGTATCAAATACAGGTGTTGGAGTGAGTGCAAAGGAGAGCATCTAAATTTGCTTGTGTAAATTACCGCAAGACCCAGTCAGTAACTGATGTGATAAAAGAGCTGGGTTGGGAGCCATTAGAAGACAGAAGGAGGATGAGTGCTGGAACTGTGCAAGGAATAAGTTGGTGATGGGGCTTGGAAGGATCTTCGTCGAAGAATTGAGAATAATGCATGGAAGGGAAAATATCACCACGAGTTCAAGCTGGCACTCGATTTTACGCATAAGAAAGTAGGAAAATTTTCGACACAAATTCTTCACGGGTTTGCCACCGCATTATATTTTCAAAGGACAAGCTTTCAGCGACTTGCACTGCCGCCATCATCAGGTCCATTGTACTTAAAAGTATCATCTGGCGGCAAACCCGTGAAGAATTTGTGTCAAAGATACGACGGAAAAGCCTTGTTTCTCATATACGAAAATTTTCTTTTGTGGAATAAATTATCAAGTGATGAACATTTTATCAAAAAAGCTGAAGGAATCTAAAATTAAAATTTGTAAATCACAAAAGTAGATGGGGAAGGAATTTAAACACTCAAATGATATAAAATGATAAAAAAATACTAAGAAAGTGATAATTAGATGACTAGGGAAATTGCCACTGGAGCATACGCTCCATCGCAATTTATCATTAATTCAATATATT
The DNA here is from genome assembly GCA_031002005.1 of Vandiemenella viatica. Taxonomy (NCBI): domain Eukaryota; kingdom Metazoa; phylum Arthropoda; class Insecta; order Orthoptera; family Morabidae; genus Vandiemenella; species Vandiemenella viatica. The sequence goes on along the minus strand of JARYHS010012519.1, from coordinate 38,889,620 downwards.
AATCATTCAAATACTAAGTTTATTACTGAACTGAGGGAACAGAAAAGAAACGTAAAATCTCCAATGGGGCTTCTGGACCAAGATAACTGGCAAGATACCAAAGGTAATTTGGGACATGGTGTCAATTCACCTTCTTCGAAACTTTGAGCACGAATGCAATACATCCACAAGACTCTAACCGATCCATTCAACCACCAACAATCGGATTTCACACTACCATATCTACCCAGACTAAGCGCAAGCAAATGGATCATAGCATTTCTGACAAACAGTTTCTTGAAATAGCGAGAGAAAAATTACAATCCACACCTCAGACATCTCCACGCTCATCTTTTCCATATTCATCGATCTGGTCCGCTCAATGAAAGACTCCAGTTCCATCTCTGACGACCTGAACAATAGATTATTGACCACCTGAACCCGACGACACAGTTTATTCCAACACCAGTAAAAAAAGTTTGTAAACCTTTGAAACATGCCACAAAAAACACATTGTTGATCGAGTATTTGGTAAGGAATATAAACAGTTTTGTTTCAATTTTAGTTTAGATAGTAAAAAGTTTAAGAAGTTAAAAAGTTTTCATCTCATCAACGTCGAGGTCATTAGAGGCGGGAAGAGACTGGAGTTAAGGAACGGGCACGAATCCGGACACGGCCTATTGAAGGAACCATCTCGGCATTCGCCTGGAATGATTTGGATGAGGATTTGAAGGTGGAATTCTCCTAGTGAATTCTGTTTTTCTAACACTGAATTAATCCAAAACGAACTATTTCTACAATGCGTCTTCGGGCAGGGACTTTGCAAAAAAAAAAAAAAAAAAAAAAAAATAAAGTTGTGCCTACATCTATTTCACAAAATTTTGAAACTCTTAAAATATTCGCACCATATCACTGGCACACCTAATAGCCGAGAGAGGAGCAGTCGAGAACTGCTCCAACAATCACAGTCACGCGACTCAATCGGCTATAGTAGACGCCCTCAGTCGCTCCCTGTCACCCCTCTCAAAATCATCTATAGTTGCTTTAATACGCTTGCAGTGGACAACCAGCCTTAGAGTGAGAGCAGTCAGAATCTTCCAAGAAACTACTGCTTCAGCTGAACTACAAGGATCGTTCAATAAGTCCTTAGAAAAAGGTAGAAAAACAAATAACTTCTCTATGCACTCCAAAAAAAAGGATTTTATAAGTTCTGCAAAAGGGGCAACTGTGTGGGTGATGACCCCCTTCCCCTCGTTCGACATGAACCATTGACCACTGACCCATTTTTTAAGTTTAGAAATAGAAAAAAAAGTCACTGGAAGTCAAATCTGGCAAATACGGTGGATGTTGTAATAATTTGAACTTTAATTCCATAATTTTGGCCAGCAAAACTGTGCAAGTGTGCACCTGTGGTGCATTGTCCTGATGCTAAAGAATCTTTTTCTTTTCCAAATGAGGATATTTTTTTTTATCAATTTCTTAGCACAACAGGTACAATAATGACACATAGTGCACTCTAGTCATTGTTTGATTTTTTTTCCAAGTAATCAGTGCAGATGATTCTGTGTGCATCCTAAAAAACTGTGGCCATCACCCTGCCGTCCAATTTAGCCATCTTCACCTTCTGAACCTGTTCCATTCAAAAACGTACTCTTTAGAGTGTTCCTTACTTTCTGAAGTGTAGTAATGTATCCACATTTCATTCACACCTATGTATCTATACAGAAACTGGTTAGGGTTGTAACAAAAAAGTGCTAAAATAGCCTCAGTCGTCTACACGGTTGTACTTATTCTTCAATGAGAACAAATGTGGCAGCCATCATGCCAAAATTTCTTTCACATCTAATTTTTTGTGCAAAATTGAATACACCACACCTTGTGATATGACCAAAGCCTCTACTATTTTGCTCACTTTGATTCGTCAATCATTTAAAACCCTATCGTGGATTTTGGCAATGATTTTGGGCATAGTCACTTTCACTAGACATCCCGAACACTGTTCATTTTGTGTGGATGTTCAGCAATGTTTAAACTATTTTACCCAATTGCAAATAGTTGCAGATGCAAGAGCAGATGTACCATGAACTTCATCCAGCTCAGCTCTGATCTCTGACAGTTTTAAGCCCTTTAAATCAAAGTGTTTAATCACCACTCGAAACTCTGTTGTTGTTGTTTGTTTTTTTTTTTTTCAATGAACAACAGTTTTCTGCTTCAGTCGATAAACTACAATGAAACCAAGTGAGAGGTAGCTGAGACTTCATCTGCCATCTAGTGAGTAATGATGCTTACTAATAAAAAATTGTTTTCGACACTGCAATCTCTTGGATTTTCTAATGACTTATTGAACAACTCTCGTAGATTACCAAATTATCCTGGATGCCAGAAATCTATCCGGCCTTAGTCTCCGATAAGATCCTACCAATAGACCCATCACTTATTTGTCAAATTTTCAAAAATAATCTCTTTTATTTATTGCTACGGAAAGCTAGGGAAATTCAACCTTAACAAGTACCATAGACAATGGCAGATGGAAACAATTAAAACAAAAACATGCAACACAATATTTATGAACAGCCAAAGGCAAACAGTGTATACTGGCAGAACATGCCACTACCCATAAGTTTAACAAATTAAACAACTGTTTTACAGTGAAGATTTTCAATGTTTTCTTCAAATCCACAACTTCTTTTGAACTACACAGACGGAAGCCTAAATATTGCACAATTGTATTTCTCATATATTTTGTGCTTTTGTACATTTGTTATAGCACTGCTGCCTTCAATTCTGATGAGTGATGGGTTTATTTTCCTATCCTTTGATATTTGTATTGCCTAAAAGCCACTTCCTTTTCTTTCGTGTTATAAAGAAAGGGTAGGTTAAAAATGAAGAAACTTTCATGCAAGTGTTGGATTTAGCAGGGTGGGATAGTAAAGAGGAAATTAAGATTTATCTGAGCTTGAGGTCTGTGGGTTGTCTGATGTCCAGACTGTGTTAGCAGACAAATTCCCACATACAGTTTTCGGATAAGATTCTAGTTTCAGGAAGCACTGTGACTGCTCTGATTGTGAAACAGTTACTGAGGACATTAGAGTTGTGAGGGCTGACACTGAACAAATTTTGGGAGTAAACTGTTTGAACATTCATCCTGATAGACAACTGCTTTGTGCTAAAAATTCATCTTGGGTGTTCTGCTGGATAAGTTCTTCCATGCACAACATTTCGGCAGCTATGGTAGCTGTAGAGCATGGCAGAACTCTGCTAATTAAATTTCTCTGAAAATCATTCCCTCTCTGTAAAACATATGTAACTCACCATGCTGCATTGCAAGCTGTTGCTGCTGCTGTTGGTGTTGTTGTTGTTGCTGCTGCTGCTGCTGTTGTTGTTGCTGCTGCTGCTGCTGTTGTTGTTGCTGTTGCTGTTGCTGCTGTTGTTGTTGTTGTTGTTGAAATTGAACAAATTCTTGTTGCATAGTTTCTATGAGATTATGAGCCAGTTGACGAGCTGCTTGAAGCCCTTCATACTTTGGGTGTCTACAAAACAAATATTCAATGTAAAAACTTTTTTGAGTATATTGAAGGTAATTTATAGACAAAGAAATCGTAATCATAAATTAAATTTAAACCCTTCCTTTCTGAAATGTTTTTGTTACTGTACATATCAGCGATTGTTGCAACAAGACAAGACAAGTTGCAGACTAAGCACGTGAACAAGGCAGTTCAAGAGGAACTGTATAGGATAAAGTTGAAAGATCGAGACTCCCATGGTATGGACAAATGAAGAGGATGAATGGTGAAAGGTGCCTAGGTGAATGTATAACTTTAATCTGGAAGGAAAGAACTCTTGAGGAATACCATTAGATAGGTGGATTATGAAAACAGAAAATAGTGTGCAAGTCAGAAGATCAAATTGGAATTTAAACGAATAGGAGGAATGGTGGAAGAATGAAAGACACTGGAGAGGGCTTTGTTCCTGGCAGACTTGGTCTGAGATTGAAAACTGTCAGCAATGATGGTAATACATTAGTTAACTGACGGTCTCAAATAATGTGCATCAATGTACACTGTTTATCGCAGCAATAAAGTCCAGCATATAATTAATTCTCGGTGGAGAAAAATTAAACCATACAATAGCTGGTATCATATGAATCAGTGTAATTTAAAGTTTGGTACACTCAATTTTTCCTCATAAAGCTCATGTTATCAAAAGAGTCCACTCAAGGGCCGGTAGTATTGACTATCTACCCTCCCCACACTACAGCTTTGGCATTAAGTTGAATTGGTGAGGTTGTAACCCATTTTTCTGCCAGTCAGTAGACATCTTTCTTTGTATGTGGTCAGATTGTTTCACTACTTTAAGGATTATTTGACTTGTGTAAACAAAAGTATGCCGAGGAACAGAATCCTACTTGTAGTGCAATACCCAAACACAAGTAAAATCAGCATTAGTTCAAGACTTCTAGACATTTAAAAGCAAAGCACACTGCAGTAAATGTATTTAAAAAGTTTGGAAACTTTGCTCGTAATGAAGAAACCAGGACAAACATTACCTTTCTTCAAGTACAAGCATTCACAGCAGAGGCTTCCAGTATATCTGACAAGTTGGTACAATGTATCACTTACATTTAGCATTAATTGAAGGCGGATCACGATATCTGAACCTTCAAAGAAGCATCCTTTGCTTTAAACATGAATGATTTTAAGCAGTATTTTACACAGACCGTTTTTTAAGACTGTAACACATTTCTTGCAGTAACAAATGAGCCACTACAATTTGAACTTCATTAAATTATTAAATTCCTTATGGATTTCAATTATTTTTCATGCTGTTGCTCCATTTATTCTTATGTTGTGTTTCATTGCTTCTTAAAGTTCATGCTGATTTAGTTCTTTTTTGCTTTATGCCTAGTCCAACATTGAGGTAAAGGAATGGGAGCATGAACGAGAAGGAATTCAGTCACAGCCTTTTAAAGGAACCATTCTGACATTTGCCTGGTGTGATTTGGGAGAACCACAGAAAACCCAAATCTGGATGGCCGGATAGGGATTTGAACCATTATCCTCTCGAGTCCAGTGTGTTATCACTCACCCACCATGCCCAGTGTGAGTCATCTAGCTCATTGTCATAACTATGGATTGCAATCCCGCAATGTTTTCAATCCCGTGGGATTTTTGCGGGTTTTGTACCAAATTTTTCAGTATGTCTTAAGTATATTTCAAGGTTTTACATTTTTGTTTTTAAATCTAAACCAATTTTTAAATAACTAATCAAAAATGGAACATATTCAGTGTTGGTTCACATTATGTCTCTTACAATACATCACATCAGTTTCAAAACATGGTATGCATAATGGCCAAGCTACCAGAGGCTTTAAAAAAAATGTTCCAAAACACCAAGAGAAAGCATTCTATTTCACAAAGTGAAGCGAATATACTCTGTAAAGTGTAGACTTGGTTCAGAACAAGCTCTCATAAGTTTTTGTCACTGCACAAGCACGAGACTTGGCCTATTTTTACATGAATTGTTTTTGTGGGATTCATTATTATGTCCCCTGATTCCTTGATTGATCTTATAGTTGTTCATTGGGATTAAAAGAAACTACTCACCAAGACGTAACCTGTGAAGCATTTGAATTTCACTTTAAGTGGCGTAATGACTATTTTTGAGTGATAATTATTGATTTTTTTTATTAAGAAAGGACATTTTCTCGGTAAAGTCCTCACGGGTGTATCACTGGATTTCATTGTAACAACATGAAATTTCACACGTGAGGAAGACGGCGGAGGCAGCCTTCGAAGTGTGGTTTTTTTACAGCACATTTTGGTGATACACCTGGGAAACAACAATAACTTTTTTGTCTTCAGTAGAAATAATAACAAGAAGTTGAAAGGACACAATCATGCTGTTCACTCAAAAATAATGTATTGTGGTGATTGACTAAATCATCCGAAGAGGGATTAATCGATAGCCAGAGTGGCACATGTAAGCAGACAGCTTTCATCAAGAACGTGTGTATCAAACGCACTGAGGCAGCGGCCAAAACAACAATAAGTCAAAGGATATACAATTGACTTTTGATAGCTGCTAAATAAATACGTATGTGAACATTAAAATAATGATAACATTAGCTTCGTATCAACAAATAATAAAAAATTTTCAGCAACCAATACCGGAAGTTGTCATAATTACTTTACCTGCAAATACAGAAAATGGGAATAATTAAACCGTGAATAAAAAGCTTTAACTGTATAGTTCAGATAACATGTGCAACACATAAATAATACTTATTACATAGTTGGAAAATCGTACTAAATATGCAGCATAACTCAAATTATAGAAATGGCTATTCAAAACAAACTTAAGTTTTGATAAATAAAAGTGGATCAATTTACTTATCAATGGTGAAGGTTGACAAAAACAAATGTTTGTTCACACGAGTCAAATGCCAGCTGCAAGGGTACAGGCAAACAGTGCAATACATCCAATTGAGACCGAGTGGGGCTGGAAAACGACAACGGGGCAGCGAGTCATGCAGACTGGCACGCATCTTTGCTGCATTTTGTGGATCCACTTAATTTTGCGTGAGATCTGCCAGACTGTCTAATGATGCGGGATCCCGCTTTGCTGGATTGCAATCCCTAGTCATAACAGTAACTCAGAGGTGAGGGAAATATTTTGTTGTGTCGAAAGTGAAGGAAGTTGTAAGCCAATTGTTGTGCCCACATTCATGCAAGGAAATAACGAAACAAATCAGATACAAAGGACACAAGAGAGTACAGTACAATAATTGTTCAATATTCACCAAGCATCTTATTGAAAATAATCATCTACCAACAGACATAAGCAAGGAAAACTCTTTTAAGTCAACATCCCCATTCTACATGAAAACCATCACACATAGAAAGCAATACCAGTAAACAGGTACTAAATGACAACATAAATGTAACAAATGAAAGCATATCCACACCAATAAACAACCAACAAAAACATACACAAATAGAAATAAAGACACAAACTCCTTTCATCTGCACTCCCCCCCCCCTTCTAGCAACACAAACCCCTTCCTTCTGCAACAATCTACCTCGAGCAAAATCCCCTCTACAGCAATGCCACCACCCCTCCAGCAACCCGCCTTTTTCCACTCCCACCAGACACATCATTATCCAGAATAGCAATTTCAAAATTAGCATTATCAGCACATCTACATCGAAAACAAGAATGATGGCAAAGCGAATAAAAGAATAGCATGAAGTCCCACTGAAATTGAAAAACTAGTACAATCTTGACAAAAGGCTCAAAACAATTTGGACACATCTGAAAATCAAAATGACCAACTACAAATCTTCTAGAACCAATGTAAACATTAAATAAAAATAATCAGCAAATTGTACTATTTCAGAACTATATTAATGATTTCTTTAATTATGGTCTAAAACAGTGGTCCGCAACCTTTTCCTACTCGTGTCACACCATAAGGTTATCCATAAATCTCGCAGCACACCTTACAAGTCAGTCCCGGGGCGTACAGCCCACTAACACGTAAAAAATTAATAATCAGGCACTTTTATATTACTATTAAAGTAAATAATTGTACACGTACCTTCAATGCGACACTTGTGCCTGCTTAACTGCACACATGAGGCTGAGCCATGACAATGCAATCCTCATTTCTTTATCGAAGGATTTGAGTCTTTCCCTCTTTGATGTTTTAATCTCATTCAACGTCGAGAAGCCCAATTCACAGAATTTTTGAAATTTCACTAACAGATTCTAAACTCGGAATTATTCTCACTGTCTCTTTGCAAACAGGCTTTAACAGCGTTTCACATACAATAGTATGTGGTTTCTTGGTCTTTATGGCAAGTGCAGCTGCCTTATAACTAGCTTCCTGTACTTCTTCCGAAATACATACTGTAACGCTCATTAACATTATTTGTTTTTTCTTATTTTCCAAAAGCCGACGAACTTTGCTTGAGAGAGAAAAGTATTTTGTTGACAAATGTTGTTTCAATTTACTGGAAACCATAGCAGCGTTACCGAGTTTTTCACCATAAACGATACTCTCGGGAATTGAGAACGTTTTTTCACCACAAAATAACCATAGGATAAGTGATTATCACTATCAACGCTTTCACCAGTTGCACTCATAGACGGTACACTCCGTTCAAGGAATAAAATAGTCTGCTAGTTGTAATAGAAATTATCGAGACTAACTACTGACACAGGTTTCGGACCACTTCACAGCAGAGCTACGATAGAACTGAAGTAATTGTAAGAAGCGGGATTTATACACTTCAAAGAATTCACATGTACAGTGCCGATTGTTTTTACAGTGATGTATAACAATTGCTGTATCGTTGGTGCAACGATACAGCAACAAAGTAGTATTGTTGAAGAAGAACAGACACTGTAATAAAATAATATAAGGCTTGAAAAGGTCTGTTAATCCCAGCAGTTTAGACTGAGGGAAAAGCGCATACGCAGAACATGCAGTAAATATAACCGAACCTCAAAGCGCAGCAGTAGAGGCGAGGAATAAAAATATTTAAAAAATGAATAAACAAAACTAACAGCAACTGTTAGTAAATAAATAACATTTAATTTCTTAGAATACGACAATACGAACAATTCGCGGCACATGAAACTAAAATATAATTAATAAAAACTTGACAAATTCCTTATAATGGGTAAAATATCACGACACACATTTCAACTCGTCGCGGCACACCAGTGTGCTGCGGCACACCGGTTGCGGACCACTGGTCTAAAACAAAGTACAAATTTCAACACAGGCAAACCAGATGCGTTCATTTGAAGATTCTGTTGATCAACCAAAATTAAATTCAAAATTTTCTTACAAGTTTTCTAATTGGAAATTATTATGTGAGTTAAATGACCTTTCTCATCTTTGGGACAGAATACATTTAATACCAATCTGCTAATTTTCAGGAAGGTCCATATTTCTTTTTTTTAGCTAACTTCTTTCATTTGTCTTGGAATATCTGTTGGCGGAAGTAAAGAAAGCCATTTCATTTACAAGTTTCATGAAAGCTCATTTTTGTATGACAGTCATGTGTATGTTTCAGCTTAAAAATCAAATTGTGTTGTTAAATAAAATAATAATTATTTTGCACAAATTTTACAGACTGAGACATAACAGAGAGAAAATATAAAGAAAGAAACAAAAAGAGAAGTTGGTTGCTAAGGAGACGATAGCACAACAAGAACCGGCTAGCAATTGAGTTGTGTGTAAGCACTTTCGAGCTGACATCTAGTTACCGTATAACAAGAACCTTTGCAATCTTCGGATACTTCTGAATGTGAATAACGGAAATAAAGACCAATGAATCATACGAAAGTATATAATCACTCAAGCATCTAAAGATTAAGTTTGCATGGATGTTTCGCATCAATGGAATGAGATGAGACAACATAAAATGCAACAAGACTTAGTACAGAAAGTTGAAATTTTTGTTAACTTTCAACACCATAGGACTGCACAGTGACCTAGACAGGACTACTTAGTGAAGGGAGCTACAGTATTAAGTAGTATTAAATCTATTTTCTTCAAACAAAGAGTAATTTTTTCCCCAAATCATTTTAAGTGGAGTTAGTCCACCCCATGCCTCTATTGGTTGCGGCACTGTGTTGGTCTCTGGCACTGATGCAAGTCCTCAGGGTGAAAAATGTGGTGGTGCAAAATTCTTAATCACCATATTGTGCAGTATATATGGAGGGAGGGCATACAATACTGTTGATGGTGATTAATCCATCAGATAGAGACATTAAGCTTGGCGGCCCACTTGCTTCCTTTAGGAAAATTAGACCTGAATAGGGCGGCACCAGGTTTCATGCTTTTCTTTCTTTCATCCTCATTCCCAACACACTACAATGGACATGCACACTATCACAGTCATCCACACTAACAACAGTAGTTCTGAACACTACCAAACTGGGGAAGACATCATCTCAGATGACTGGGAATGTTTTCGCGGCGGCAGCACTGTAGAAAACACTCTCGGGATTCTAGCCGCGTCAAAAAAAAAGTCGACTGGCGAGTTTCGAGAGCCGGCACTGCTCCCCATTGTCAAGCCCTGCTTAACTAACTAAAACTGCCTAGCGGTAGTCTCTATATAGGGCTACCGGACGGGAGAGGAGGGGAACTCGCTGCGGAGGGCGGGTCTGCTTGGTGACGTCATGTTCCGGTTGTTGTTATGCCCAAATATGGTCCGCTCACGTGTGTTTCGTAATTGTCTAATAACTGGCCCTCCATGTTTGACTTATGTTAAGTCCTTGATCCCGATTTATCACATTGTGTATTAACTCTGATTTCAATCACCTCTTTCACGACACTATCCCAAAAATTATTAGCATGGCAGAGGCGTGTCGTCTTGTCAAAGCACGGCTCATGACAGTTTTCAAGGGCATGCTCTACTATAGCCGATTTTTCTTTCTGCCCCAACTTAAAGTATCTTATATGCTCTTTGCGCCTTTCATCGATCGTTCTCAAAGTCTGTGCTTCCGCATGACCCCACGGCACGGACAGTCAGAAAAACCAATATTTTAATAAAAGAAGCTGGATTGGCGGAAGAAACAGTGAAGAATTTGACAGTCCGAGCCCCAAGACCACCAAGATTGTATGGCCTACCAAAAATACACAAAGAGCATGTTCCAATGCGGCCGATAGTTAGTGCCATAGATTCGCCGAAGTATAGGTTGGCCAAATACCTCACACGTCAGTTAAGTCCATTTGTGTGTCAATGTGCACACCACGTTAAGAACTCTGCTGCGTTTGTGGAAGTGGTTAAAACAATGAGACTAGATCGTGACGATATCATGGTCAGTTTGGATGTCACATTGTTATTTACGCGGGTGCCGTTAAGGGAAACAATCGAACTACTTAGTGAACATTTTGACCAAAAACTAGTGGAATTATTCAGACACACGCTCACGTCGACGTATTTCGTTGTACCAAGAAAAATATTACGAACAAACGGACGGTGTGTGGCCATGGGGTCCCCGTTATCCCCAGCGATTGCCGATTTTTACATGGAACATTTTGAGCATGTAGCTCTTGACGCGGCCCCTTTAAAGCCCAAATGTTTTTTTATAGATTTGTTGACGACACATTCCTCGTGTGGCCTCATGGGATACCAGCCCTATATGAATTTGTGAACTATCTCAACGGCGTTCACCCCAATATCAAGTTCACGATGGAAATCGAAAAAGACGGCGCACTTCCTTTTCTGGATGTATTGGTACGTCGAAAGCCAAACGGAAGGTTGGGGCACAGTGTGTATAGAAAACCCACACACACTGATCGTTATCTAAACGCCCTTAGTTTTCATCACCCATCCCAGAAGCGCGGCGTACTGAATACGTTGGTCCACAGGGCAAAGGCGGTATCCGACAATCAGCATCTACAAGAAGAGCTGCGACACTTAGAACGCGTGTTTAGGGCCAATGGTTATAGTTCCAAAGAAATTCGACATGCGATTATCGGAAGAAGAAACAAAAACAAAACTGATGACAGGGAACGAGAAACCCCACGTGCCTTTTTGCCCTTCTGCGGAGCGGTGACATCGAAAATAGCCAGGCTGCTCAACAAGCAAGGCATCCGCTCCATCTTTCGGCCCCCGCCTAAGATCCGTCATTTATTACGAACCCCGAAACATTGTATAAATCTCCGGGCCCCTGGAGTGTATAAAATTCCTTGTGAGTGTGGCTCTTCCTATATAGGACAGACTTTGAGAACGATCGATGAAAGGTGCAAAGAGCATATAAGATACTTTAAGTTGGGGCAGAAAGAAAAATCGGCTATAGTAGAGCACGCCCTTGAAAACTGTCATGAGCCGTGCTTTGACAAGACGACACGCCTCTGCCATGCTAATAATTTTTGGGATAGTGTCGTGAAAGAGGCGATTGAAATCAGAGTTAATAACAATGTGATAAATCGGGATCAAGGACTTAACATAAGTCAAACATGGAGGCCAGTTATTAGACAATTACGAAACACACGGGAGTGGACCATATTTGGGCATAACAACAACCGGAACATGACGTCACCAAGCAGACCCGCCCTCCGCGCCCCGAGAGTGTCTTCTACATCATCTCAGATGTTCCCATGGAGAAGTAAACATCTACCATGGTAACATCTTAGTCCTGGATACAGGCAAGATATTCATAGAAGAATAAGAGATGGGAAAAGATGTTAAAAAAGTGGGATGGGGGGGGGGGGGGGAGAGAAGAAGAACGAGAAAGATTTCAGCCATTGTCTTTCTGAAGAATCCATCCCAGCATTTAACTAGTAAATTTAGGAAAGAACCATCTGGATGACCTGACAGGGATTTCAACCCACATCCTTCCCATCAGCCAGGCACAAGCATTCCTGCTGACCCACTGATCTCAGTAAATTAAGGTAGACACTGGGACTAAGTTTATTATGAAGTAGTTAACTTCATATGATAGCTGCCAGCTGGGACGCATTTGAGAGGTCCACTACACACCGAGAAAGGCGACCAAGGTGGCTGCAAAAATATGGAATTATCTTGATATGAATTATTTGTTAGGACCAACATGAGGCCCGAGGATCCTTCACTTCATCGAAGAGGATGTACCGATAACCTAGATCTGGGTTCTGGTAGTGATGGCACGAATAAACTTTATATTACAGCTCCAAATACTTCACCCGTTTCCCTTCAGAATGTGAAAATGAAATGTGTGAATTTAGACTCCACAAATAAGAATACGAAGCAGTTAAGGGTAATGGTCCTTAACTGTCAGAGTATTAAAGGGAAAGTCGCTGATTTCAAATCTGCAGTTGCGGCTAACGATGTCAATACAATATTAGGAACTGAGAGCTGATTTATACCAGAGGTTGAAGTATTTGGTCCTGTTTTCAATGTTTTTCAGAAAGACAGAACTGTCTCAATGGACGGGGGTGCGTTTGTGGCCATTAATAAAAACCGTTAATTGCTCTGTCATAAATGAAACGGAAATTTTTTTGAGTTGATATGGGTCCAGGTAAAAATTGGCAAAAATTTACAGTTCATAATAGGGTCAGTTCATCAACCACCGGATTCTGATTTGTCTAACACTGAAATACTTCAGAGAGTCATTTAATAATAGTTATAAAAAATTTCAGGGACATGTATTGATCATAAGTGGTGATTTTAACCTACTGTCGGTTAAGATCTAGCGGAAGAGATAGGTTGAATCATTTGCAGAAATATCTCTTGAACAAAAGGACGAAAAGCCAACGCGGTGTGACAAAGCTTCCTCGTGCATGTTGTACCTTTCCTTTATAAGCAATCTACATCTACATCTATACTCTGCAATTCACAAGCAATCTACATCTACATCTATACTCTGCAATTCACAAATACTGTGGATGGCAGAGGGTGCTATGTACAAATCCTAATTCAGTGCTTTCCAATCCCGAACTGAACAAGGAAAGAAAGAATACATAAATGTATCAGTATGGCATCTTATTTGTCAAATCTTATCCCTTCTGTCATTGCAACCTAAATAGGTTGGCGGAAGAAGTATTTCATCGCACTCGTAAATTAAAGATTTTCGCATATTCTCCAACAAATTAAAATGAAAACTATGTCATCAGTCCGCCAAACAATCCCATCCCAACCCACATATCAGCTCTGTGACACTTATGTAAGGACTATAACTAGCAGTCACGAATCGAGCAGCTTTTCTCTGTACTTTCTCTAACATGTCAATCAATCCCTTGTGCTACGGATCCCAAATTCCACAACAGTATTCCAAATGCAGACGCACTAGTGTTTTGTATGCTATTTCCTTTGTATGAGCATTACAACTTCTCAAAATACGACCTATAAATTGTAGTTTAGAATTAGCTTTACCTACGACGGAAGTTATGTGCAAGTCCCATTTCATGTTGTTTTGTACTGTTACGCCTAGATACTTCAGGGAATCCACCGTGTAAACAACTGAATTGTTAACTTTGAACTCGTGAGCAAACGGGGTCTTTCTTTACTTATTTTCATTGCCTTGCACTTTTTGCAGTTAAGTGTAAGCTGCCATTTACGGCACCATTCTGAAATAACATCCAGATCACGCTGAATTTCTAAGCAATCGTCAGAGCACCTCACTTCCCTATAAATAAGTGCATCATCAGCAAAAAATTGCATCCTTCAATTAACGTTGTCACCGAGATCATTTATAAAAATTAAGAAAAGAAGTGGTCTTATTTACACTTCCTTGAGGAGTGCCCGAAGTAACATATAGCTTAGAAGAGGCTTCCCCGTCAACGACACTCTGTGACCGACCAGTTAGAAAATCGCGTATCCATTCGCAAATCTGATCAGGTATACCGCACGCTCGAATCTTCGCTAAAAGTCAGTTGTGTGGTACAGTCAAAAGCTTTCTGAAAATCCAAGAAAATAGCATCAACTTGTGATTCTGCATCAATAACTTTCATTATGTCATGCAAAAATAGAGTCAGTTGTGTTTCACACAATCGGTTCTTTCGAAAACAGTGTTCGTTTGATGTAAGTAACTCGTTTTCATCTAGAAACTTCATAACGTTAGAGCATATGACATGCTCCAGAGTTCTACTGCAAACAGATGTTAGAGATATGGGTCGATAATTCCTGGGATCTCTCCGATCTCCTTTCTTGAAAACGGGAAGCAAGAGAAAGACAAACTCGTATATTGCTTTCGATAAGGCAAACGATGTGGGTATGGTCGATTACTTGTCGAAAAATTTTGAAACATACACACTAAATACAAATGGTGAGGAACTTTGGTTTAATTCAAAAGAAATAATATGGACTGGTTTAAATCAACTGGTTCCTAAGAAGTTTATTAAGGTTAGTAAGAACTTTCCGTGGTTCAATAGGGAAGTTAAACGTTTGCTCAGGAGCCAAAGTGTCTACATGCCAAGGTGAAGAAATCAGAGGACTCAACTAATCACACTAAACTAGTCCAGCTGTGAGTGGAAGTGCGTAAGACAATGTGTGATGCGTTTAAAGAATTCCAAGTCAGGAATTTATCCGAAGGTCTGATTACTAATCCAAAAAAGTTCTGGTCGCATGTCAAAGTAATAAAAGGCTCTCGTAAGGTTATGCCGTCACTGATTAAGAAAATGTGGGATTATCAGAAACTAGCATATAGAAAGTAGAAATTTTGAATAACACATTTAAAAAAACTTTTAAAACAGAAATCTAAGAGGAGATTAAAATTTTTAACAACCTACAAAATTATGATAAATGTCATTCTTGATGTCGAGGGAATAACTAAACTGCTTATTAATGTAAAAATCAACAAGGCTCCGGGATCAGACAATATTCCTTCAAGATTCTACTCTACTTACCAAAGGAAATTTCGCTGTATTTGATGATATTATATACCGCCTCCTTGGATCAAGGAAAATTACCAGCTGAATGGAAGAGCGCCATCATAAGTCCAGTGTTTAAAAATGGGAATGTTAAAGATCCTCAAAATATAAGGCCGATCTCGTTAACCGCAATATTTTGCAGGGTTCTAGAACACATTGTCTATTCAAATGTCTTGCGGTTTTTTGATGAAGGTGAGCTTCTAAACCCAAATCAACATGGATTCAGAAATGCCGATGCTGTAAAACACAACTTCCACTTTTAATTCACGACTTGTGCCGTATTATAGATGAGCAATCCCAGGATGACTTAGCTCTATTAGATTTAAAAAAACTTTCGACACTGTGCCTCACACTAGGTCATTTAGGAAACTTCGTGGTTATGCCATATCTCGACAAATATGCGACTGGGTTGCAGACTTTCTTGAGCAGAACAGTGTGTAGTTCTAAACGGCAAACGTTCATCACTTACTGAAGCGAGGACTAGGGTTCCCCAGGGAAGTGTGTAGGGCCTCTGTTGTTTCTCATATTCATTAATGATTTGAGCGACATAATAAGGGGGAAAAGATTATTTCCTGATGATGCTATTTTTTTTATCATGAAATTAAAACCAAGGATGACTGTGCTTTGTTACAAGACGATATGAAAATAATTGCATGGTAAAGATTGGCAGTTGAAGTTAAATGCTAAAAAGTGCCAAGTCATGTGTGTAAATAAAAATGTGACACCATTTAGCTCTGAATATACAATTAATGGAGCTGTCCTTAGAACGGTAGACTTCGCTAAATATCTAGGGGTAACAATTTGTTATAATTTGCCAGGGAATGAGCATATCAAGAAGGTAATTAGGAAAGCAAATCATATGCTACGATTTCTAGGTCATATTTAAAACAATGCTCTCCGGAAGTTAAATCGATTGCATCCTCAATTAGAATATTGTTGTTCTGTATGGGGTCTCCATCCAGTGCTGCCAGCGTTGTGGCTTTGAATATCCGTAGATGGCCACTAAAATTTCCTGAAGAGAGAGTCAAAATTAAGAATACTTTTTATTTCCAGATCTTTAAAATTCGAAATACAAAATAATATCCTACATTGAAAGTAAGAAACATCTCTGAATCTGTTTTATACAGCGTCACTTTCATCATTGCTGCCTTTCTTTTAGGGTACCATACATTTTCTCTGGTGACATTAAATTTAGCACATCTTCTGTAAGAGGAAATGTTAAAAACAGGGACCCTTTTGACTCTCAGATATCGGTTAGACCTTCTCAGAAGGCACTGCTTTGTAAGCCGTGCCAACGAGAGCGTCACTGTGCATGAAGAGTGAGCCGATAATTTGTATTACGGTCTTTTAAGATCTATAAAATCAATCATCAAACAAAATATTAACTTTATTTCAATCGTTCCTTCACACGAGCGGTTTCAAGGAAATGAGTCACAATTATTGACAATTCTGTAGTGCATTAACGCTATATGCTCAAAATTTAACAAAACATCAATATATGGAAAAATCAACAATTTATAAAAAGTATCAAAAATCCATAGATATTTTAACAAAATCCGACAATCCTAATTTATTAAAAAATCCGTAGGTCTACGGATAAATCTGTAGAATTGTCAGCACTGTCTCCATTAAAAGGGGTTAATGGAGGCATAGAGAAAGTCCAAAGAAGAGCTGCCCGATTCGTGAAAGGTATACGAGGTGCGGCTAGAAAAAAACGGGACCGATTTTCTGTGAGATAAACCGCGCGAGCCTCAAGGTCAAACGCCATATTGCCGAGTCGCCTGACATCCCCCCTCCACATTCCTGCCAGTTGGACGAGCTTAGCTTGCTCAGTCGAGTCTCAGCCTTCGTTCACGTGTATGCCACTCGTCAGAAAAATGGTAGTCGTCTTAATTGAGCAATGTGTCAACGTGAAATTTTTAGTGAAGCTGGGTAAATCCGCAACAGAGATTTATTCTTTCTTACAACAAGTGTATAGGGAAGAATGTATGTCATGTACACGCGTTTTTGAATGGTGTAAGCGTTTCAAAGAAGGGAGAGAAGAGATTGAAGATGATCCGCGCCCAGGACGTCCTTCAACCTCGAAGACGGATGAAAACATCGAGAAAATAGGCAACGTAATCCGTCAAGATCGCCGATTGAGTATCCGTGCAGTTGCCGAGATTGTGGGAATTGACAAAGAATCGGTTCGGCAAATATTACATGAAAATTTTAATATGAGAAAAGTGTGTTCCAAAATGGTGCCAAGAATCCTCACACCGGAACAAAAGGAGTTACGGATAGGGAATCTGTTCTGACATGTTCAAAAACATTAGGGAAGATCCTGAACTGTTGGAAAGAGTTATTACGTGTGACTGAATCATGGTTTTTTACCTATGACCCAGAAACTAAGCGACAATCAATGCACTGGAAGAGTCCGAATTCACCACGAAAGAAGAAAGCTCGAATGTCCAAATCAAAATTCAAGGCCATGATGATTGTTTTTTTTTTTTTATTATTATTATTTATTTTTTTGACATCCATGGAATTCTGTATGTAAATTGGGTTCCTGAAGGTCAAACCGTGAATAAAGAATACTACCTTGGGGTTTTGGCCACCCTCCGTGAGCGAGTGCGAAGAAAGCGACCAGAGTTGTGGAAGAACAAGTCGTGGATTCTTCATCAGGACAACGCCCCAGCCCACAATGCACTGGTGGTTAAGACATTTTTGGCCAAGCATGGGATCCCTGTGTTGGATCATCCACCCTACTCACCAGACCTAGCTCCATGTGACTTTTTTATGTTCCTCAAAAGTGAAGGAAGTGTTGAAGGGGACCAGATTCGAGACTGTGGAAGCTGTGAAGCAAAAAGCGACGGAGACTATGAACATGCTAACAGAAAATGACTTCAAACACTGTTTTGAACAGTGGAAAATTCAAATGGAAAAGTGTAGGGATAGTGGTGGGGAGTATATTGAAGGTGATAAGGTAAAAGTTGTAAAGGAAACAAAATAAAAAGAGTTACACTAAATATCCCTGTTTTTTTCTAGCCGCACCTCGTATATAGTTTGGAGGGAAAGCGTAAGTGTGATGTTGAAGGAGTTAGGTTGGGAAGACCTAGAACACCAAAGGCGTTGCTCTCAACAAAAGCTATTTGAAAAATTGACTGACTGACTTATTCCGGAATGACAGCAAACAAATATTGCTACCAGCAACATTCATATCTAGGAATGATTGCAAAATAAGAGAAATCAAGGCAGAACCTGTTTATTTCTGTACTCATTTTTCCATGAACAATTAGGGAATGGAATAGAAAGAATTCACCAGGTGAATAAACTTAAAATCCATCAAATAATTGTTTAAAAAACATAAAAACCGCCTTCAAAAAAGGGCACTAAAATTTTTAAAATAACTTTATACCTTGCTTAAAAGAAAGTAAATCTAAATGGACAATATTTTACATTACTGTTATTTTTGGAGTCGGTGCCAGCTGTCAGATCGCGCGGATCGAATTACTGAACATAATTTGGTGTTCGAGGCGAACCGAGAGTATGAACAAAAATTCCAAATATTTTACAGCATGTCATGAGGAAGATAGTTTTACTGCGGGAGACAGCTTAGGGAAACAAATTAACGGTATGTTATCTGTTGCTCGGCCTCATTGGTCATCCAGGCATATCTCTGGTGCTATAGTGTCAGTTGGTAGGCTGCATCATGCAGTAAACACTTTATAGTTAGTATAGTATCGGTGTATCATCTATATGTTTCAGTTTTGTTGAAAAATGTTTCTAGAATTAATTGTAGGTAAGTAGTAACATGATTTTTTATGTATTATTGTTATTTATTATTGTTTTTCTTGTTTTGGCTAGCACTGACTCCAAAAATTACTAATTAATGTAAAAATTTCAATAACAGTAATGTAAAATATTGTCCATTTAGATTTACTTTCTTTTAAGCAAGGTATAAAGTTATTTTAAAATTTTTAATGCCCTTTTTAGAAGGCGGTTTTTATGTTTTTTAAACAATTATTTTATTTTTAAATTTTTAGTGGTATTATAGTTAATTTGTATTTAAATATGCCGCAGCAGTTCTCATTTTGCGAACTTCCTGGTAGCTCAGTGGTTAAAGCAAATGCTTTTAAAAAAATCTGTCTTTATAACAACTTTCAGAATGGGGTATATTGGATGTTGTGTTAAGGAATGTCAGTTTACATTTTGGTCCAGGCTGTGTTTCGATCTAATCATAACATCTATTAAAGCTGCTGCTCGATAATCGAAACATGTAACATCTGGTCATTAATACATACCACATACACCAATCTGTCTCTGGAATATATCTGATCGTTCCGGCATCACACAGAAAAAAATAGATATTTAATTGGTTTTCACAACGTAAAAACTCGGAGTCCAAGTTGAAATCTGACGTACATGTTGAGACATTAGGACACATACATTTTATAAACATTCTGCAATGACTTAAAAATAGCTTAATTGATTTTGACGGTACTTAAAACTGTGGATTTTGTAAAGAACATTGGAAATTATAAACGATGGGGGTAAAGGAGAAGAGGGATTGGGCTTTTGTATACCAAATGCAGACTGTCTTTTCTGATTGATTTAAAGTATACGTTTGAAAATTTCTATTGATATCCTTATAAACAATTTAAGTGTGTATAAAAAAATAATTAAAGGGTGTGGAGGTGAAGAGTAGCTTGGTTTTTGTTAAGGTAGTGTGGACAGCATTTCTCTCTTTGTTTTAAAATATACATGTTCAAAGTTCCATCAAAACCAGATAAAAACTGTAGCTCTCTGTAAGAAAATTTACAAAAATTAAATGGGGTAAGGGAGTGAGCTGTTGGGTTTTGTAAACAGAAAGTTTCTCTTTGTTCTTAAGTATACATTTGCAGTGTTCCATCGAAATCTGATAAAAACGGTAGGTATCTATAAAGAACATTGGAAATTAGGAGGAGTGGGGGTAGAAGGGAAAAGGGGTTGGGCTTCTGCGACCTAATTTAAACACAATTGTTATGTATTTTTTAAAGTATATGTGTGCAAATTTTCTGCAGAATCAGATAGGATCTGTGCTTTGTGTAGATTAAAGGGGTGTAAAGGGGAAGAGAGGTTTGGCTTCTCTAAACCAAATGCAGACAGTATTTTTCTGTTTGTTTTGAAGTATACATGTGCATACTTCCTTCAAAATCAGATAGAAACGGTAGCTTTATATAATGAACATTAACAGTAATTAAAGGGGCAGAACCTGAATAGGATTTGTGTTTTTGTCAAAGTAATGTGAGTAGTATGATTCTTTTTCTATTTGCTTTAAAGTATACACATGCGAAAGTTCCACCGAAATCGGATTAAAATGTGGGTTTGTACAAGCATTAAGGGATGTAAATGGGGAGCTAGGGTAGTTTTTTTTATTTTTTTGGTCAGTAATCTTCTCCATAAAAAAAATACATATATGTGCCAGCTTTCATAAAGATCGGTCAAATGGTGTCATCTGTAGCTTATCAAAAAGAAAATTGACAAAAGTCAAGGGGCGGAAATGGGGAAAGGGGTTCAGTTTTTGCAAACCAAAAGCTGACATTGTTTTTTCTCTTTGTTTTACAGTAAAAGTTTGCTAAGTTCTATCTAAACTGGATAAAAACTGTGGGTTTGTATAATAATTAAATGGTTTAATAGGTAGTGGGGGTGGTTTTTTTTATTTTTTGCTCTGAAACCTTCCTCGTGAAAAAATTCATATAAGCGCCAACTTTCATGGTAATAGTTCAAATGGTGGTGACTGTAGCTTTTTATAAAAACATTGACAAAAATTAAGGGGTTGTTAGAAGGGAGAGGGGTTGAGTTTTGGCAGACCAAATGTTGACAAAAATTTTCTGATTGTTTGAAAGTATACATTGGCAAGGTTCAATCAAAATCAGATATGAAATATAGGTTACTATAAAATTAAGGGGTGTAAAGGGGGGATGGGGTGGTTTTTTTTTATTTTTTGGTCCGAAACCTTCTCCATGAAATATTACTTGTATATGACAACTTTAATGGAGATCAGTTAAATGATGTCAACTATAGTTTTGTATAAATTAAGGGGTGGATAGGATGAGAGGGGTTCAGTTTTTTCAAACCAAATGTTGACAGCATTTTTCTCTTTATTTTTGACTATACATCTCCAAAGTTCCATTGAAATAGGATAAAAAGTGTGGGTTTGTACACATTTCAGGAGTGTAAAGGGGTAGAAGGGGTGGTTTCTAAATGAAATTCATATGGGACCACTTTGGAGGTATACTCACTCTATCCATTATAAAAATTTCATTTAGATCGGTTCAAAATTGGCGAAGATATCGCTGAACATACATAAAAAAAAAATTCAGACGAATTGAGAACCTCCTCCTTTTTTGAAGTCGGTTAAAAATAAGTAGTTCTCGATAAACCGCTCTGTCCATCCTGATCTGGGTTTTCCACGGGTTTCCTACATCACTCCAGGCGAATGCTGGGATGGTTCCTCACAATAGCCCATGGGCGCCTCCTGCCGTATCCCGTGTATACCTTCCAAACTATTACCTTTTTGGATGGGTGCAATGCACCCTCTACACTCTCTTTTAGTGAATTGCGGAGTAATGATAATAATAACTAAAATGAATCCATAGAAACACTTTTGGTGTTAATTTTAGACCCAATCATATCTTGTGATGGTCAGGATTATCATAATCAATGTTACTTGTGTCTGATAAGATATCATAATGCTGATGATACCATTGTAAAGCATAATAATAATAATAATGGTAATATTGAACATTAGGATAGGATAAAAACCACCGTTTACCATAGAAGAGGATTCCTGCGGCATTGGCACAACAAAAAAAAAAAAAAAAAAAAAAAAAAAAAAAAAAAAAAAAAAAACACACGAACACACACAGAATATAATTTTTGAGCCAACTGTCTGGCTGCCAGCCACCAGCGTGCAACCTTCTCACTCCTACTGATGAAGAGCCATGGGTTCGAAAATTATATTCTATGTGTGTTTGTGTGTTTTCTTCGTATACCAACGCCGCAGGAATCTTCTTCTATGGTAAGCGGTGGTTTTTATCCTATCCTAATGTTTAATGTATCTGCTTTCAGTGCCTTTGTTTCCTAATAACCTAATAATGGTAATATAAAGATATGGAAACATGGAAGCTAACTTCCAGCTAACAGGCAACATCAGTTAAAAGAAAAGTGGAGAGCAGTCAGTGATTAAACTTTACTCCACTCCTCTGTCAAAACTTCAATTATCTGTTCTATCCAAAAGACACCAATTCTCACAAATTATGACGATGCTGCTTTAGTCCAAAACTCACAACCAAAATAACAAGATTGCGTGCAACAGACAACAGATGAAATTCCACGCCATCTTGACCCCTCTCCTCCCCCCCAAAATCATATGCTCTTTCTGTTCCAGAAGTGCCTGAACTACTCCCTATCACCACCCTCTTCCATTCCCAAAACACCATCTCCTTTAGACCAATAGATAACTGTCTAGAAAAGAGTATGCCATCATCCTCTCAGCTGACAACAATCCTATTTGCTGATATAAAGGCAAGTTCAAGCAACAGTAAGTTTTCACACAATACAACAACGAAACCAGTGGCAAAGGCTTCTGAGACAATCTCAGGACACAAGTTTCAACAAACACTAATGTGATACAAATTTGTTAAGTGGACTAATCCTGAGCAGCATGATCTTCCAAGGAGATGTGATAGGAGA
This sequence comes from Vandiemenella viatica, assembly GCA_031002005.1. Taxonomy (NCBI): domain Eukaryota; kingdom Metazoa; phylum Arthropoda; class Insecta; order Orthoptera; family Morabidae; genus Vandiemenella; species Vandiemenella viatica. The sequence goes on along the minus strand of JARYHS010012519.1, from coordinate 38,866,555 downwards.
AACGAGAATGTCAGACCAATGGGATCTGAACGGAAGCAGTGAGAGGACATCACATCAGTGCTGACTGCGAGTGTAGTTAATTTGGCATAGTCTGAATATTGTTTTAACCTTGTGAATGTGGCTGCAGAAAACCTGCCCAACACCGTCATGCCCATGCTATGCTTTGAAACACAGCAGACCACTGACACCAACAACAAGATTGCAGTTTATCTCCTGCTGTGGTAATATCTGCACTGACTCCAACTCAATAGCCTTGTAAAGATATCTCTTACTGCAAAGTTTATTCAATAGTTTTTTAGTTTTACATGTTTTTCTTTTGTTTTAATTAATCAAAACAATAATTTTCTGATGTTTTGAGTAGTAAACAAATGTTGTAAAATTTGTGATATTCCTTATTTGTTTGTACTTAATGATTCATTCACTCCCAATAATACAATTATGCGAAATGTGTCATACCCCATAAATGAGATATTACCAGTTTTTCATCAGCACAAAAAAAAAGATCAGTATATTTATGTAAAAACAGACTAAGATGATGTTTTTCACACATTTTATGCAATTTAAATAAAAATAATTACCTGTATGTGTGAAACTAGTTTACTATATGCAGCAATGAAAATGAACTCCACTTGCAGGAAAGAGCACTCCCCCCTCTCCCTCCTTTTTTATCACTTAAGCGTGAAGTGCACATAATATCTAACTGAAATCACCCATTACATGCCGTAGTAAGCATGACAATTAACCATGAACTATATTACCGCATTGATGTCTGAGAACAGCATTGCAATTCTGGTTGTTTCCGCACTATTGTACTTATTTTTTACTAACTATCCTATTACTCTTTCCTTTAAGAAGTATTAACTGTAAAAATTTTATGAGAAAGGGGCAAAATTACTATATAATCCTATCTCCAACATGAGGCTCTTACTGAAATTAATGAGAAACATATATAAATTTACTAAAATGAATAAACTGAATGCTCTACCAAGATTACAGACCTTTTTTCCATTTTCAGCATTGTCTCAACATTTTACAACATTTTGTATTCAATTCTGTGTGCTTAAAACTTCACTGACTGTGTAATTCTTCAGGTCCTGACACACTGTGTTCTTTATCTTCTGCATCATACCAAAGCACTGGCCTCAATTATGTGGCTTCAGAACTATTACCAATAATATTAAGAATGGTGATCAGAAAATGCCAGGTCAAACATGTAGAAAGGAAGAACAAAAAATTTTCATCCCAAATCTACCGTACGTAAATAAGCAAAGTAAGACTGTGCATTGGCATTGTGCAATGTGAGCAACATTAAGTGATTCTGTTTTAATAAGGTATATATCTATTGTGATGTGTGGAGATAAATAGCCGAAAATGAGTTGTTAATATGAAGACATCTTGAAAAGACAAACAGGAATCCGAATATACGCAGTATTATACAACTTTATATCATGTTAACCTGTGGATTAAAGAAATTAATAGCTTGCCAGATTCGAGAATTCAACCAGAATGCACCATTCTACAAACTGACTTTGCTTTTTTCGATTTAATAAGTACAGGAATTTAATAATTACCATGTGACCATTGTTGCAAGGCAATAAAACGTCAGTATAATGTGCAAAAAAAAAAAATAGTCATACTGGACATGCAACCATTAGGTTTAACATGTTTTTGATGTATCCAGAATTTAGATAAATCATTTCTATAGTTTAAAAGTAAGATAGGAAAGGGAAAGATAACCCGTCACTTAGCACAGATGAAGGCAGGAGGCCGAGATAAACACGTAAAAAACACAAAGACAAACAAATGCAATTTCAGTGAGAAACCTTATTCATGTGAGAGGCTGTGATCACATCTTTTTTCTCCCCGCCATATGTCTTGCCTCTCACATGAATAAGGTTTCTCACCGAAATTGCAATTTGTTTGTCTTTGTGTTTTTTATGTGTTCAACTTGCTCTCCTGCCTTCATCTGTGGTGACGGGTCATCTTTCCCTTTCCTATCTTATTTTTAGTGCCCAACAGGCAGTTTCTTTGTTTCCATTATCCATTTCTATAGTTTAAGTAAATCAAAGAAGTATTTTCAGTGAGATTAATTGTTTAATAAGTCTTAGGTTTGGCAGTGTACAGCAAAAGACGGTTTAGTGATTGTTGCAAGTAGTACGGGCAGCTAACGTATGTTAAGTAGATTTACTGCAGCACCATATAGAATGGTAGCGGGTCTGTGCTGCTTTTGAATACAAAATTGTTTAGGACGTGCTTTGTAGTGCATTTCTAAGTAATTTGGACTAAAGTTTCTACAGGAACTGATGATGTCTCAGAATTAGTTTGTTGGAGTGATGGTTGGCGTGGTGTTCGGCAGACCAGAGTATTGTGAGACTCCGTAATCATTGGATAGAAGCATTGGCCATATCTATGGTCAGATTTGCTAATTTAAATGTTGGTGGTGATGTGGAACTTGCATGTGGTCAGTTAATAAAACCAAGAGTGAATGTTAAAGTGACGTATGTAATTTAATAGTGATTGAGCACACGCTCCAGTGGCAATTTCCTAACATTCCCATTTTTCCTCTTCCCTCTACAAATTTCAACTTTAAATTATTTAAACATTTTTGGTAAATTATTCATCAATTCTCATGGAAACTTATTCTAATCCCTGACCCCCTTACCTACAAGTGAAAATCTTCCCACACCCTTGGGCCTGAAATCAAGTGCGAGTTTGTGGTCGTTGTCATCTTTTCCCTTCTAATTCTTACACAAATATCTTTCCACACCTCATCACCAATATAAGCCTTGTACACTCCTAGGACTCACTTCACCCTCCTCCTGTCTTCCAATGAATCCCATTCCAGCTCTTTTATCATATTGGTTACTGATTGAGTTCTATGGTAATTTACAGAGACAAATTTAGCAGCCGTTCTTTGCATCCCCTCCAACTCCTGTATTTGATAATTAATTGTTCAGTAATATAGAGCAACCTGCAATATGATCAATGAACCATGCACCAAGTTCCGAGCTGAAGTCTGACAACTGTTTCATGACATGGCACAATCAGCATACATGGGTTCCACCACATATCTGTCCTGACATCATCATACATTGACTAAATGGAAAAATAAAAGTTTTAGTATGACAGAATTTTAAAAATGTAAAATTAGATAAACTCACTCAACACAAAGATGAAGTGGTTCCATAGATTCTGTTCCAGTGTTTGGTTCAATGAAGCCAGACCCCTTTCCTCGTAGAGTCACCATAGCTCCTGTCTCATTCCGAATATACAATAAATTGGTTCCATTCTGACCAATCAATCTGTTCCGCAGATCAAATGATGGTGGTGCATGTTCAAGGCCAACAATCACCTTCTCCTAGAAAATTCCAAAAGAAACTATCAATACTCACAAAAAGGCGAATTTGGTCAGCATATCTGTAACGCTGTGATATTAAACTGCAGGCTTGTGCTGAAGAGCTAAAAACTGTCAAATCTCTCTATCCACAAATTTCATAATTAAAGTAAGTTAAGTAGTTAGCTACAGTAGAACTCAAATTATCCGAATCACTTTTTTGATTAAGACGGATACATACTGTGATTCGCAAAATACTGATTCTGCCTACATGCTATTGTCCTTCTCAGTGGCGGATCTAGGAATTTTCCAAGCCGGGGCAAAAACTGTGGCACCTCCATAACTGTGACTCTGAGTGTCGCCGCTCCGATTGCTAGCCAACCATATTGTTATCTTCGCCAGATGGCCAGCCCGGCCCTTTAATTAAGTGCCGTTGACCTGCTGTCCGCGTCGGTGCGTTGTTTTGTTCGTGAGTGCGTTTCGTCGTTCACCATGGCTTATAAAAGAAAATGTGTTGTGTTATCGTTAGCGGATAAAGTAAAAATTATAGAGCAATCAGATAAAGGAGTTACGGGTAAACAGTTTGCTGAGGTGTACGGTGTTGAATAATCAACGATTTCAGACATTAAAAAGAGCAAACCTACACTTTTAAACTTTGTGTTAGTGCTTGAAAGCGAAGATGGAAGTTCTTCAAGAAAATCAATGAAGACAGTAACAAACAAAGATTTAGACGATACAGTTTTCAAGTAGTTTTTGCAGCAACGTTCTATGGGAAACCCAATTTTTGGTCCGATTATTTGTGAAAAAGCTAAAATCTTAGCTAAGAAGCTTGGTTGTTCATCCTTTAAAGCAAGTAATGGCAGGCTAAGAAATTTTAAGTCCAGGCATGGTGTCTGTGAATTAAATTTAAGTAGCGAGAAGTTATCCAAAGCTGCAGAGGATTTTATTGACAAATTTAAAGTTGTAGCAGACTCCTACAATCATGAGTTTTTGTACAACGCTGATGAAACTAGTCTTGTTTGGAAAGCTCTGCCTAAAACCACTTTAGCATCTAAAAGGGAGTATAATGCTATTCTTTTGAAAATTCCTGGATGTTCAGAAGTTAGTGCTGAAGATTTAGGAGAGTGGGTGGTGTGTGATTCGTCAGACCCTGGGTATGAAATTTTAAATGATGATGAAGAACTTATTGAAAGTGTGAGAGAAGAAAGTGTCGAGGAAGAAGAGGACCTTAATGTCGAAGTAGAATTAGACACAGGACCATCAGCCAGTCAAGTATTTGTTGGCCTTGAAACTGCGTTGAAGTAAATGGAGTGTCAGTCCGAGTGTGACCACATGCAACTTCACTGTCAAGTGGATGAGCGACTTGGTTGCCCGAAAACGAATGAATACAATCAAACAGCTTACTTTGATCGAGATGTTCAGCAAGCAGTGATGTACAGCACATGTAAAAGTATTGCCTTTTTATTTAATTAATTAAAATCTGTTTTTCTTTGAAAATATTTTTTCTCAAATTTTCAACATATATATAGTAAGTAATTAATAGAAATAAACCCTTTATCGGAAAAAAATCCAATTATCCGAATTTTTTATTATCCAAATGGGGTCTGGTCCCAATTGATTCGGATAATTTGAGTTCTACTGTATTTAGGTTTCTGTAATGGTTCAATATGTTTTAAATTTAAAAACAAACATTAAGAAAATGCATTTCACTTAAATCCACATATTAATCATTAGTTGTTTTTTGTTGATTTCATTTGGTGAAGATGTTTTCATTATTTTATCTGTTCATAGATGTGGCTGTTATAGTATGCTAAGAAATACGGGATCAAGTTCATTTAGCAATATATAAAAGCGAATGTATTAATAGCGAATGTAATAGAAGTTTTCATTTATAAGCAACAATAATGGCAGAGATGCAGCCAAGGCCAGACCAACTGGAATCTGCAGCCTGGACCAGGATTAAAACTTATATAAGTAGTTAAGATTCATTTCTGATCTGCTTTGCTTTCACTATTATTTATACAGATGCCATTCTTTCAGGCACATGTAAATATTTTCAAATGAATCATTATATGCCAAAACCACCATTTAAAAAAAAAAAAAAAAAAATATCCTTTTTTTTTTTTTTTTTTTTTTTGGTACCTCTACAAAATTTCAGATTGTTTGTGCTTTTAGTTTTTAAGAAATTGACTTTCAAAAAATCAAGCTGTACCAACTTTGCCTTGACATATATAAACAGTTGTAGCTCTATAAATATTCAATCTAGATCTTTGAAATTATGGCCACACTCTTTTGAATTAAATGATCTTCAAGTGATATATTTTTTAAATAATTTTTCAGAATCTGATAAAAATAATTTAAAGACATTGATTTATTATTTGTAAATTTCATAATGTGAGGACATAAATTAAATATTTTGTAAACATGAACTTTTTTACTTCATGATAATCATAACAATTAATATATACAACCACGGAAAGATAGGGAAATAAACACTTACCATAGATGACAGTGGCTGGGAACAACAACATTATTCATTATTCAACAACATTATTCTTGCAAGTAAATGAGTTAGGAAGGATATTTCGAACACGGAGTAGGTCTTGAGAAATAGCTCCAGCCATCCTGCTCTGGGTTTTTTATGGTTTTCCCAGATTGCTCCAGGAAAATGCCGGGATGGTTTCTCAAAATAGCCCATGAACACTTCTTGCTGTACCCCGCATATTCCTTCCAGTGCATAAACGATTATACATAAGGATAGGTGCAATGCACTCTTCACCGCCCACTTTTAGTGAATCATGGAGTAACAGTAATAGTTATAGAAATAGACACATGACCGGGTCAGATGCAATCTGTGTCCTGCTTTGTGAATGGGAAACCCAGGTAGCATGGTCTGGGCATCAGGAGTAGGGGTGGGGAGGGTGGGGGGCATGAAAGTACTGAATCATTAATCCCTATCCCAAGCCCTTGTTTCCCGCCGACACCCCCAAGATCTTGTAGAAAAACAAATTTCCCGTGCCATCACCCACAACCCTCGTTCTGCACCTCCTAAAACTGACCGTGGACCAACACTTGTCACCCAGTTCTTTCCTGGCCTGGAATCTGTCAACCAGATACTCCGCTGTGGGCATGATTTCTTACGTTCCTTCCCTGAAATGCTTCTCCTCCTTTCCAAAATCCTACCCACTGCTCCCCGCACTTGCTTCAGCAGACCGCCCAATCTGTATAACATCTTGGTCCACAAGTATTTACATGCCGACTCTCCTAGACCACCACAGGGATCTTTCCCTTGTAACAGACCCCGCTGTAAAACTTGCAGCATGCACCCTGCCACCACTACTTACTCTAATCCTGTCATAGGCGAATCTTTCCCTATAATTGGACATGCCACATGTGCTACCACTCACCTTATTTACCAACTCACCTGCATCCACTGCACTGCCTCTTACATTGGTCTCACCACTCAACAACTTTCCTACAGAATGAATGGCCACAGGCAAACAGTTTATACTTCCAACCCAGACCATCCCGTGGCAATTCATGCGAACTTCCATAATTCAAACAATCTCAACACCTGTTTCACAGTTAGAGCTATTAGAGTTTTTCCTAATACCACCACCCCTTCAGAACTCCACGGATGGGAACTAGCCTACCGACATATCCTTGACACCAGACACACCCCTGGCCTAAACCTACGTTAAACCTGTCACTTGCCATCTCTCATTTCATTTTACAGTCAGTTACTTATTTATGTACATTTTATCTATTCTTTTATATATATATTTAAATTCTTCTATCTCCCTTTATTTTCTTCTATAACCAATCTAAATAAAATTATAACTTTTTGAATTATGCTACACAAAGATTATATTGATTTGTTTCACTTTTATCGCTGGTCAAGCCTATCCCCCCCTCCCAGCAATTCTACCACCATCACGCGTTTTCCGCCTGTGCTTCATTCATGTGGCAGTTGGGATGTGACCACATCTTTCCCCCAACCATATGTCTCGCCTCCCACATGACTAAGACTAAAGTCGAAATATTGTGCAATTCATTTGTTTTTGTGTTTTTACATGTCTCGCCCTCCTGCCTTCATCTGTGGTAAGTGACGGGTAGCTGTTTATTTTCCCTATCCTATCTTATGAATCATTGCTCAATAATTCTGGAGACATACTATCGATAGAAGTGGGAAAGCATCACTAATCTAATTAACATGCATATTTGAATGATATCTTACCCTCTTACTTCATATTATTTGTTGACAAACATCACTTTCAAGATAAATTTTCCAGTCGTTATCTTAACTTTAACACTGGTAAAAACTAAGGGGAAAAAGTGTTGACTGCGGTTACCTTACTTTGATTTTAACATGCAGTGTGTTTACCACACTTCACATGATCGTCCAAATCATTTCTTCCACTGTGTGCCATTTTGATATAACACCCACACAATATAAAAAATGCAAATTTTCCCCCTGTTCTTGATTTTAACATGCATGATTCCCCATATGTCTGGTAATACTGTATCTTATAGTTATTCATGGTTATATCAGTTACATATTCTACACAAATTTCCTACCAGCAATACATCACATGAGGGATTGTCCAAAAGGGAAAGAAAATGAATGCTGATTCTACTTTCAGAAATAGTATCTATGTAAAATCGGAGTGATCGATTAATGAATGATGACAGTAAAATATAGTGTATATTGGGGTTATCTTATAGTCAAAAGAAAGAAGTTTCAAGGCACATAAAAGAGCACTTACAGCCATGAGACAAATCACAAACCTATCACAACTGTCCATGAAAACCGAATTTCGTTTGGAAATTCATAAAATAATACAGTTCATCCGTACAAACAAAAAATACAGTGCCATTCCATAAATTTTACAGGAAAGCCGTAAATGTTGGCAGGTACGGAGATAGAATGGTCAGGAGATGGGCGAGTAAATTCAACAAGGACCACGACTACCCATGACAAACAGCGATAAAAGTCAGATATCTCTGGTCAATGATGATTGGTGAATACATTCAAAGCAACAATTCATTAGGACAAAGAAGTTCACAATTTCTGCACTTTCAGCACATTTGCCGCAAATTTCAATGCATATTCCTTACAGATCGATTAGTTTTGAAAATTTTGCTCATGATGTGTGCTTAATATGTTCACCATGGAAACCAAACCCAAATGTGTTTCCAGCACATTGACCTTTTGCTCACCTTGCAGTGAGAAAGACAATGAGTTCCTGGACCATATCATGACAGGTGACAAGACTTGGGTGTTCCACATGACACATGAATCGAAGTATCAGTCCACAGATTGGAGACATACTTCTTCACCAAAAAAAAAAAAAGATAAATTCAAATTAACCATGAAAACGCGCAAGATCATGTGTACTGTTTTTTTTTTTTTTTTTTTTTGACAGAAAAGGAGTCCTGCTAATCGAATTCTTGCCTCCAAGCCAATTAATACAGACACCTATTGTGAGACCTTGAGGAAACTGTGTTGTGTAATTCAGAACAAAGATGTGGCATGCTGACCAGTGGCTTCATGACAATGCTAGTCTGCACACAGCCCATCTAACTAAAGCCAAACTTTGGCTGGAACAAGTTGCCCATCCTCCCTATAATCCAGATTTGGCTCCCAGCTATTTTCATCTATCCGGTTCGTATTGCAAGTGGCAGAATTCTACATTGAGGGGATAAAAAAGCTTGAGCCCTTTCTTAACAATAGTGGCAATTATGCTGAGAAGTAAATTAAGTGTGGAAAATGCATCACAATAAAAATAGTTAGTAAATATTTTCTTTACTGCTTTTTGGAAATTACTTAAAAAATTACTTCATAATTAATTATGGTGTTGATGGTTTACAGTCTTAAGTTAGCTTTTTTGCAGATGACAATGTTATGTAATAGGATAAAAGGAGCAGAAGACTAAAGGGAGATCTGGAGAGGATATCTACTTGGCTAATTTAATGTGAATGAAGATAAATGAAAAGCAGTTTATTAGGTTCAATCGGTGACAGATTTCGCGAGACCCCTCGCCTTTTGATTGTGCTTCGTTCTAAACACGAATGAATACTTCACGGGACAGCATAACTGGTAGGTGGTACTCTAAATTCATGATATAATAGACCTTCAGTTCACAGTGCTTTCATCCAAGACTAAAAAAAATGACCCAACGTGCAAGAGACTCACTGACGCTTACAGTTAAAATGACTACGACTATCACCTTTTTACTCATAATGAATATTAAAGTAGCGATATCGATTGATTTTCAATTAACGATACCACTTTTCTCACAAGATTAATAGCCGTCGCAGCATTCTTAATAAACAGCTACACCTCACTAGCACATGCAATTATATGACGAACGCCGAAAAGGTTTTCTGAAATAAACATGGACTAAACTTCAGAACCGATGACACAGCTTGAATCAACAAAGTCACAATTTGCAGTGCAGCAGCATTAAAGAATTGTGTATGACTAACACAAAGCTTAAGTGTAAGAAGGAAGGAGTTTTACAAAAATACACAAATGTAAAGTAATTATAATAGATTCTTCAATGGTTCAAAAAAATAACTCCTTACTTGTATTCACTGTAGAAGGAAAGGTTATCGTGATAGAAGGAAAGCTTATCATGATAGAACAAAGAAGCAACAATTTTAACAGTTATAATTAAAACAGTAAATTTGTCTTCAATGTGAATTAGTTGTTTCAGATTTTGAAACTTAAAGAAGGCAAGTAGGAAATCTATCTTCCGTTGTATTCAACTAGCACAGATACTTCTTTAAAGTTTTGCGACAAAACTTCACTAGTGAGGGCTAAAGCTCTAACCTGGCATCCACGACTACATGGATTCAAACCCCGCCGGACATCCAATTCCAGTTTTCCATGGTTTCCATAAATAGCTCCAGCTGAATGAGAAAAATTTTGTTCAAAGTGACAGGGGGCAAGGGATCAGAAGAATTCGGCTGTGGTCTTTTGACGGAACCATTAGGCACTCATGGAGTCATTTCGATCTATCACACCGAGCGTGGTGGGTGAGTGGTAATGCTGTGGTCTCACATTTGGGAGGAAGCGGGTTCGAATCCCGTCTGGGCATCCAGATTTAGGTTTTCTCCAGACAAATGCTTCCCTTAAAAGGCCAAATTCCTTTTTGTTCCTTGCTCTCTGTCGTTTCTTACCTCAATGTTGACCATGCGTAAAGCCATAAGCAAAAAAAAAATCAATTAATCATGCAAAGACAAAATCTGAATGTCTGGACAAAGATTTGAACCTGTGACTTCCCGAACGCGAGACTTGAATGTTGACATCTCACTTAGGTCACGGGTCGAGTCCAGCAAGTGGCATGGGTGTTCAAATAACGGTTGGGTACGGCTTGCATTGGTTTTCACCCCTATAGCTAAACCCCTTTTGGAAATACATCAAAACACAGGATCACAGGATGATCACATAAAAACAAAATGGGTGTCCTGTATGTCCTGGACAAGACGATCTGCTGGGTACATGCTTCCCATGGCCTGGATGCAGCTGAGGGAATCACAGCATATGATGTACTTCATGCTGCGACTTACTTTCATATGCTGGAGCGACTTTAACAAAGCGTAACACTCTGCAGTGTATACGCTGCAATAGCTATTCAGTTTGTAATTATAAGTCGCTCGAGGGAACACTACGGAGCAGCCAACTCCGTTAGCCTGCTTAGACCCATCCGTGTATACCGGGGTAAAATCGTGATGCTGGTTTAAAACATCCATAAACATTCTGATAAAAACATTGTCATTGGTAAACAGCTTGTTGTACCTGGACAATTCTAAAACAGTTCTGGGCCTCTTTAAAAGCCAGTGAGGAGATTTACTCCATCCCTGGTGATAAAAAGGGGGCATCTCAAACCCATACTCCTCCATAAAAGCCTTTGTGCGTAAGCTAAACGGTTTGGTTGCTCTTAAGCGGTTGGTATACAGCCGTTCGTAGTTTGGGCGAATTACTACATCGTACACGGGACTAGCTGGTGTTGTGGCAATGTGCAAGTAGTGTCGCACCATGAGGAGGCGCCGGCGGGTGGAAAGCGGTGGCTCGCCTGACTCAGCACAGATGCTGATAATTGGACTGGTGCGATAGGCACCGGTTGCAAGCCGGATTCCTGCATGATGGACACTGTCTAAAATGCGCAGATAACTGTCCCATGCCGAACCGTATACTATACAACCGTATTCAAGCCGCGACCGCACAAAGGCTCTATAGAATTGTAGCAGGCAGGAGCGGTCAGCACCCCATGACCTGCCACAAAGGCACTTTAAAATATTGAGTGCTTTCAGGGCTCTAGCTTTCACATCTTTTAGATGAGGTAGCCAGCTTAACCTACTATCAAATATGAGGCCCAGAAAACGAATATTATTACTAAAAGACAAAACGGTGTTCCTCAGGGTAAGACGAGGTTCTGGTAAAAGACTACGAGATCGACTAAAAAGTACGCACTGGGTTTTCTCAGGAGAAAATCAAAAACCAGTTCGCACTGACCACTCATCAAGCCTGTTCAGCGCGAGCTGCAACTGCTGCTCAGCGCTTCTCAGACTAGATGATGTACAAAAAATTAAAAAATCATCAACATATAAGGAGAACCGTATCAGACTCCTTATTACAGTTGAGATGCTGTTTATCGCAATAGCGAAAAGAATAACACTTAAAATTGAACCCTGAGGAACACCATTTTCCTGGATAAAAACATCTGACACTTCCCTACCGACTCGGTACCGGAAGCGACGCTGAGATAAAAATGATTGTATGAAACGGGGTAGATTTCCCCTAAAACCCCATTCATGGAGTTGTTTTAAAATACCGTAACGCCAGGTAGTATCGTAGGCCTTGTCTATATCAAAAAACACGCCAACAAGATGTTGGTTCCGAATAAAGGCGTCCTGTATCGCCGCTTCCAGCAGGATCAGGTTGTCCAAGGTAGAACGGAACTTCCTAAATCCACACTGAAAGCGACTCAACAGGTTTCGGGATTCAAGACACCATGATAAGGCGGCGGATTGACCATCCGCTCCAGTGTCTTCCCCAGGCAAGCTTGTTAAGGCAATGCTGCGATAACTACCTGGCAACAATTTGTCCTTCCCTGGTTTTAAAATGGGTATTAGCGTTGCTTCTTTCCACGAGTCGGGGAAGTAGTCCTCCGGTCCATATATCGTTAAAAATACCTAGAAGGTACTCTTTAGCATCTTTACCAAGATGCCTCAGCATCTGGTACTGGATCAGGTCGGGTCCTGGTGCTGTGTCCTTGGTGCCTTTTAAGGCGGCTTCCAACTCCCAAAATGTAAAATGGGTATTGTACGCCTGGAAATCCGGCGAGTCAAAGCTTAGAAAATCTCGTTCGGCAGCAGCTCTTCTTTGCTTGGAACCGAGGTTCCAGCCTGGCAGACGAAGTGATAGCAGCGAAATGACTCTGCCATCAGCTGCGCAATGCTTCGCTCGTCGGTGACTACACGTCCCTGATCCAGTAATCCAGATACTGGCGATCGAGAGTACCTTCCAGATATACGACGGATTGACTCCCATACTTTTGTTGATGAAGTGGATCGGATTAATTGTGCTCACAAAATTCTGCCATGACCTTGCTCTTGCTCTCCTTAATCACTCGACGCGCCTTTGCTCTAGCAACTCTGAACGCCATGAGGTTGTCAGGTGTTAGGGTGCAACTTGAAACGGCGCAAGGCCCGTCTGCGGCCCTGGATGGCGGAACGACATTCATCGCTCCACCAATGGCACAGGTATTCGTCGCAGCGCTCCAGAGTTGCTAGGCATAGATATATCAGCCGCCTGGTGGATCACTTCGGTGAAGTGTTTCACCTTCTCGTCAATATTCTCTACTCTGTTGTAGAGTGACGGACCGGCGATAGAGCTGCCAATCAGCTCTGCTGATATTCCATTTGTGATGAATAGTTCTTCTTCCACGATCGAGTTCCATGTGCAGCCATATTGGGAAGTGGTCGCTTCCATGAAGGTCGCGATCCACCTCCCAGCGCACGGAGTCCGCTACAGAAGGAGAGCAAAGGGAGAGGTCAATGGCAGAGGACGTACCGGAAGCAGTTGTAAAATGAGTCATTTGGCCGTTGTTGAGGATACACAACTCCTCCTGCTCCAATAGTCTACAAATTTCTCGACCTCTGGGGCAATCGGTAGGTCGACCCCCACAGCGCACTATGGGCGTTGAAGTCTCCCAGTAGGAGATATGGTCGAGAAATTTGCCGCACTAGATCAACCAGTTGATCGTAATCAACTGGTGCACCGGGTGGTAGATATATGGAGCAGATGGTAAATTGTATTGGGCCATATATTTTAACTGCTACTGCTTGTAAAGGGGAGGTGAGAGCAACAGGTTCAGAGTGGACAGTGTTTTGGACAAACACAGCCACTCCTCCCTTCGCTCGATCACCCTCGGTATCGTCCCTTCGGTATATATCATAACCTCTTAGCACGGGTTCGTGTGACGGTCTAAAATGTGTCTCCTGTAAGCAGAGACACAAAGGGTTAGACCGTGCTAAGAGTTGTACCTCTTCTTTGTGAGCCTGAAAACCGTTTAGATTCCATTGAAGTATGGGAGCCATCCTATTCATTAAAATTAACCCGCCCCGATTCGAGGTGGGACATCACTTCCTGGCTGCTGAGAAACGGGTGTACCCTCAGTCCAGCAGCATCACTATGTCTTCGGGTTCCGATGATCCTATATCCATCTCCGGCGCACTAATCGTAACCTCGAAGCCACCTTGTTTTTTCTTTTTCCTTGGTCTCTTCCCCTTCTCCCTGCCACTGGGCAGCCTGGGCGGGGATGAAGAGGGTGACCTTATGAATTTTGTGCGGTCCGTTTAGTTTAAACTTTGGACCCCTAATTTTCTCCTGTGGCCTAATAGGTTGTACTGCGGCTACTGCAGCCTCAGGTGCTGCTGTAGGTTCAGGGGTGTCTGTTACGACTGGTGATGCTACTGGTGAGGCTTTGACTACTGCTGGAGTGGTCGAGGTTGCGGCCGTGCTGCTCCCGACGTCCGCAGTCTTCGGTGTTCTGACCGTAACAGTTTTTGCGCCGCATTTACACTCGCAAGAGCACATTGTGCTCGTGCTCATGTCCGCGGTGGACGTCTGGGTGGCGACACTTTCTTTTCTCACAGGAGTTTTCACCATAGTAGCGAAGCTAGTAGCGAAGACGGGCGGGGCAAGCGCCTTTACCTTCTTCTTCGCCTCGACGTACGGAATTCTTTCTTTTGTTTTATACTCCTGGATCTTTCGTTCTTCGACATAAACTCGACACGACTTGCTCCATGCAGGGTGGGATTCGGAACAGTTAATACACACCTGTGGTAGAGTGCACTCCGTACCCGGCTCATGGGCACTCTTGCCGCATTTCCCACAGGTGGCATTTCCTTTGCAGTTCACCGTCCGTATGCCCAAACCTTTGACACTTGTAACAGCGTATCGGGTCTGGTACATACTGGGCGAACATTCAAGTTCAAATACCCTGCTTTAATTGATGTTGGTAACGTTGGCGTATCGAATGTCAACACTGAAGGTGGCAGTCTTCTCAAGGCTGCCATTTACTCTCCGTGTTATCTGTCGGACCTCAACCAATTTTTCAGTTCCCCATTCCTTAAGGAGTTCCTCTTTTTCAACATCTATTAAATCGCGGCAGGTGATGACGCCTTTACTGCTATTTAGCTGTTTTATGGAGTTCACATGTTACTGCGAACTCCCCGAGGTTCTCACACTTAAGGAGCAGGGAGGCTTGCCTGCTGGTAGAGGTTTCCAGCAGCAGGGTGCCATTCCTGAGTTTCTTAACAGATTTCAATGTGTCCTGCAATACCCTCCAGTCCCTTTGAAATATAGAAAGGGGATACCTTTTCAAAGGTCCCTTCCTTCCTATGCATTATAACAAAAGCATTATCTAATGGGCAAGCCATTCTGTTACACTCTGTTCCAGATGCGGGTGGGCTATCAACCCTCACACGCTTCTTTGAGGTGGGTGTATTTTTATTATCCTGCGGCACACCCGTACCGCAGGTTTTTTGGGTTTTTGTGGATGACTGAATTTTGGTCCCACGAGTAAAACCAGTTTAAAAGGAAGTGCTAATACAACAGGGGTGCGCAGGTGCCCCTGAGGTTGCACGCTAGCGAGTGATTTCCCTCATCACTCATTCGCCTCCTCAGGCACGTGTCTGACCTTGAGGTTGAGGGTTTTTTTATAGAGGTTTGTTCCGTCCTCGCAATCCAGGCGATGAAGTCAAGATCCCCGTTCTCCTAGGCACACAACGTTCCACCGCCACGCCCTACGGTGGTCGTTGAAGCATGGTAGGAGTTTACAGTGTGGGAAACTTGCGGCGCTCACAAGTTTCCAGCTCGGGCACCGCGGGTTCGCCAAACCCGTACCATGGCACTTGCGTACCAGGTCCCTGTGGGGCCGGCATTTGCCTGGAGTGATTTGGGGAAACCATGGAAAACCCAAATCTGGATGCCCGGACGGGGATTTGAACCGCCGTCCTCCCGAATGCGAGGCTAGAACGCTAACCGTTACATCGCCCCGCTCGGTATGGCAAGAAGAACTAGGGCTTTAAATTCAAATACCCAACCGGTTATGGGTTTTCGATTTTAAAAGTTTTCTCATAATATTTCCAGGCGAAAGCCAGGATTTCAGAGGGAAATTATATTTCCAAAATATTATCAATTTGTGTCACCACATCAGCAAAATATAAATTTAAATTGTGGATGGATAAAGTTCAATCTCTGAAGCAAAAATATTACACCACACAGAAGGCAGGTCTTTCATTCATCATTAACGAAACCACATTATAGTTCTTTATATTTCCATTGTTATCTCAATAATTTACTACGGTTAGCTTAAAAATATTATTGGTTATTATGTAAGTTCAGCAGTCATAAACTATTCATTTTTATTATTATTTATATATTTATTTGTAGCACTTACAGTATCTAGTATTTAACATTAATTTACACACCAAAATGGTATTACTAACGTCTCATTATCATTTTGCAAGCGATTCCAACTTATTATTATTCCTCTAAAAAATTTAACTGTTACAAAATTTCTATATTTTCTTATTTAGTCAAGGTGATAATGAAGGAAGACGTAACTCCATCTTGGACGACAGACATTTTCGAAGTCAAAATAGAAGAAAATACACTTTGTTCCCTGTCAGAAGACTTCCTAATTGAATGTGTGAATTGTATTCAAACACCAGTTTGTTTCAGTGGGACTTAAGGCCCCAGCCATTATGAGCCATTTAAATAACCTGAGAAGGTGGGAATTATTAATCTGCATGAAGAGTGACATTCAAATGATTTTATTACTAGAATCATGAGAATTCAAATATCAACCATTGGCTTACCAAAGTCACAGAACGGTCCCACACAGGCACTCCATGATCAGTAGCTGGCCAAGAAGGGAAATCGTTCGACTTTGCAGCTGCTTTCCTTTCTCCAGATCATGCAGTTAAGAGATACATTAAAAATTGACATAAGCAGTGGAATAGTTGTCCAACAGATGTCGCAAATAGTTAAGCGAAAAACTCCTATATTGACATCTGTAAAGGTTAGTGAGTTTTGATGAGTCATCTGTGTATCGAAAGAGGCAGCCGATTGAAATCAGCAGCTTATGTGCCTATTCTATTGAACGTGGTGTTGCTGTTAGCAGAGATTTTTGGAGGGTCATATCATTTTATAATGGTAAAGCTATACCACCCACCGAAAAAAAAAAAAACTAGTCCAGAGGTGGTTGCTCAAGCAGCCAAAAGTTTGGGAAACTGATTATACAGTCAAGGTGCTGACATAGAACCTAATGGAAAATATATGCATGTATATGGGGGAAAAAATGTAACATGAGCCAACTGTAAGATGCCATCAACGATACATGGGAAAAACTTTCAAAAAATCAGTGTTAAATTTCATGCCTTATTAGTGCCTTTTACACGCAGTTATCGATGTGGAGGAAGGGCAGATAAGTTACTGGACATTAACCACGTGTATTCTTTTGCTTTTCCTTAAAGATTATGACATTCCTCTTTATTCTATTCCACGATAACATTCTTGTATTTATTTCCCGACTAGACGACCCGTATGAACATTTCGCGAATAAATGGTTGAATGCTTGTAATATAATGAAAAGTAGAACCGCACTTTAGTAGCAAATATTTATTGGTTTAGTGTAATAGTTACGCATCAAAATGCTTAAAACATATTATGAAACAGTTAGGAAGATTTAAAACACACTGTATGCACGACAAATTGTTGCTGACCTTAACCGAATACAACCAAACTGAAGAAAATGCACACAGCATATCAACCCCTATGTGATATGTGTTGCTGTGCGTATAAAATGTTTATATTGGAATTGTATAGCAAAAAAAAGGTACCATAACAGAAAAAAATATGTGAAAAGCTACTTATTGTTTAAAAAAAATCAGTTTATTGACATCCCTGTGATCATGGGCACCGGGAGGGTGGTGCGAAGGGGTGCAGTTGCACAGACCTGCTACAAAAGAAAATACACAGAAAAAGATTAAGAAATAAAAAAAAATTATCATTAAATTTATATGGAAAGGACAGATGAAATTCACCCAACACTCATCAAAGTTGAAGGAAGGAAGGCTGCAGCAACACAAAACAACACACTAACAAAGAAAATACAATATTTTGGGTTAAAACCCTTTTTCATGTTAACAGGGCTTGCACAAGACTTGAACACAGCATATCAACACCTATGTGATATGTGTTGCTGTGCGTATAAAATGTTTACATTGGAATTGTATAGCAAAAAAAAGGTACCATAACAGAAAAAAAAATATGCAAAAAGATACTTATTGTATAAAAAAAAATCAGTTTATTGACATCCCTGTGATCATGGGCACTGGGAGGGGGGGTGCACAGACCTGCTACGAAAGAAAATACACAGAAAAAGATTAAGAAATAAAAAAAATTATTATTAAATTTATATGGAAAGGACAGATGAAATTCACCCAACACTCACCAAAGTTGAAGGGAGGAATGCAGCAGCGACACAAAACAACACACTAACAAAGAAAATACAATATTTTGGGTTAAAACCCTTTTTCATGTTAACAGGGCATGCACAAGACTTGCGTTCAACGCAGCAACACATAGAATGCAATAGACCATCGGAGGTGGTAAGGGGAGCAACGATAATATAATCGCGAGTATAAATCATAAGAAAAATTAAAATGGTTGAAAAAATGATAGTAATAAAAAAATATAAATAAATAAAAATATAATTGAAAAATATATGACTTTATTTGTGCTGGCCTGTGATGGGTGTATAGGGAGAGGATGGAAGATATTAACAGAAATTAAGTCCTGGGGGATGTCTAGTCTGCAGGATGTGTTGATATGCCAATTCCCTCCTGTGGAGCTCAGATTGTGAGGTAGTGTCTGGAAGTACTATAATGGCTCTAACTGTGAAGCAATTATTAAGGTCGCAGGTGTTGTGAGTACTGGCATGGTGAGCAACAGGGAGATCCAGGTTTTGGGAGTAAACTGTTTGTCTGTAACCATTCATTCTGATGGATAATGAGTTTGATGTCAGACCAATGTAGAAACTTGGACAGTGGAGGCAGGTGAGCTGGTATATGAGATGGGTGGTTGTACAATTGCCATGATCTATTATGGGGTAGGTTTCACCAGTAATAGGGTTGCTATAGGTAGTACCAGTCTGTGGCACCCTATACACTGGCCATATATACGGCGCTCCTTCGTGTCCTCATTGTAGTTGCTGCTTAGCCTCCGAGGATGTCTTGCGCAGTTGAAGACAAAACGTCAGGGGAAAGTTTTAATTATCTACCATGGCCTTTCAGCTCAGAAATTATGAGTGAAGTTAATACCGGCCGTGAAAGCCTATATTGTATAATCTTAATGAAATTTGAGAAGTAAGTACTGTGCCTCATTAAGGACATAGTATAACATATCTATAAATTTGTCAAAATCATTTAGGGATAGGCCAAATCCAGAGAACAAGTACGGAAATATATTTCTACTAGCTATTCTCAGCAGTGAAGCAACTTGTAGACAGATTTCAAGCCTGCCTTTGTGAAAGAAATTTTAGTTAAAGTAGTTTTTCAGGTCTAACAGTTTTGCTTGCATTCATTTTTAATACTAAAACTCATTATGGAGATCATTTTAAAGTGTATTTATTATACTCAGAAAAATTTTGTTTAGAAGATATTGCAAGTTGTTGATGTCTGTAAACCATACGGTCAGAGGGGGCTGAATCTAAAATTTGAAATAACTAATGAATACAAAAAGTTACAGCAAATCCTTCATCACCAGTTGTAGTCAGCCCCCTCTAGAATATTTTGAACATAAAATCGAGTAATTAGGCAAAATATAATTAGGACTTTTAATTAAAAGAAAAAATTAAATGTAAAATAAAGCAGGTAAAAATAAGAAATTAATTTCAGTAGATAGACGAAATCAAGAGGGTTAAAAATATAAATTGGTTTCTGTAGAAAGTTAAAGGCATCTGTAAGATAAATGAGATTTTTTGATATCTATTGTTGAGAAAGGCGCCAAGACTGATGACATAAAAGAGTTTGAAATTAATATAATAGATGCATCTTTTAGGACTAAACCAGATTAAAACAGATAATATAAGATACCAAGAAGCTCATGTGTTAATTATGATCCAAACTATTAAGTAGCTTTTGAGATATTAATTTTCAAAGTGTTTTGTTGACAACACAAAATCAATGGATTCAGTTAGTAGAGAGCAGTCATAGTGGTTTGGCAGTCTCTCTTCCGGCAGCCTTTGAGTGGGACAGTCCGTGTGTTGTCGGTAGAGCAAGCAGCTCCTCGTGGTCAGTAGCCGTAGTGCAGTCTAATAACGTTGTAGTTAAACTTTCACCTGACTATGGGCGCTGGATGGGAGATTGTCTTCCATCGTGAGTGTGCTTGAAATGTGATCATCTAAAGAAATGTAGTCTGGCTGTCTTATCCGAAAATTAGGTAGCGAACTTTTGTAAGAGAACTCTAAAAAGATTATAAATTTTTTGAAACTTTACAGCTGTGTACTGGGTGTTAAATTCACTTTTCCCTTTTACATTTGAGGGATAGTTCAAGCGTGTGGCAGCCGTGTTATCAAACACTTATAGGTGCCAGAGGCAAATGGTCAAATAACACTATTAAAAGTTCGAGCTATAATTTTGCATAAGCCAGCTACCCCCTTATTGTTCTACATGGCGAGAGCAACAGACTTAAGTTCTACAATTGGATACTTTTTCAGGATAAATAACACATTTCGTCATGAAATTTTGAAAACTAACAGATGATGACAGATAGACAGGTAACACGTGTACGTCTCTGTAATGTTATATTGGTCACTCAGGCTTTGTTTCTCTTACAGTCAGTTTGTTTATGACTTGATCATTAATTTCATATACAGATACAACACAACAGTGCACTAGCCCACAGATTTCCAACCCCAAAGGTTATGTTCAGTATCTTAGCGAAGGACAGCAAAACCAAAAACTTTGTATAAAAAACAATGCTGACATAAAATGTCTCCAGAAAGTTACATAATTTTAAACCACGTTCAAAAATCTGCTGGAGGAACTGTGGTAGGTAGTCACTCACAGTTAACCCCCCCCCCCTTTTAATTTGTTTTTAAACATGTTGCAAACTGATGCTCTTCACGAGACAGGTTCAATGGTAGAATGGTATAGCAATGGCTTCTCCATCATATTATGCCAACTCTGCTTTTTGGGAGACCTTTCCTGTTTTTCCATATAAATATCACCTTACAGCATTTCTTCCTACTCCAATGCTGCTGAAACAATTGAATTATTTAATATATGGAGATACAGTTCCCACATAAAACATTTTTTTATGATGAGTTCTGGCAGTCATGGTTTCATCAAGTAAAAACCGATATCTAATTATGAACGTGACCTCCAGAATTATCCATGCTAAACTTTCCCCTTGATGGACAGTATTTTTTGACAATCAGGGTCACTTGCCGCATGAAAGGAAACTGTCCTTCAAGAACGTAAGTACCACTGGTAAACTCTGTGATAATTCAGAAAGAAGGCAATCAAACATTTTAAAAAAATACTATAATTTGCAATCTCTTCAAATTTATATTTATGTTTGGGGGGTTACTTATCAAAATCCAATAAGTAAATGCTTGTCTATAAACAATTTACAGACATTAAATATGAATCTATACTTCATAAAAGGAAACCCTGTTAACAGTACTGAACACCAAATTACTAACTAAAAACTTGGAAAAATTATACCTATCAATTCAATCTTAACATTAAAAAAGCATACTCACAATTCCAGGTATAGCAGTGTGCAAACTCATGAGTGGTGGAGGCATTCCTTGTTGTGGAGGACCCATCTTGAACTTGCTTGGCCTCCCCAAGTGATGAGGTAACTGTTCCATGCCTTGGATATGTAATCGTATCAGCTCTTCAATTTTCTGGATTGCCACTGAAAGTACAGTACATTAGTTGTCTTAATTTCTGATAAAGTGTAATGTATGACCTTTTAATAAAGACTCATTTACAGAACATTTACCCTTCCAAAGCTAAGCAAGTATCTTCTATTAGGGGCCATCCATAAATTAAATCACATGAATTTCATGATTTCTGGAGCTCTCCCTCCTGCTAGTCACAGTTGGTTACATTTGTGTGACCTCCCTCCCCTGATGTGACATCACATATTTTAAATTTATACATTTCTAGCAGTTACCCACGACTTCATCCATGTTGAAGAGTGAGGTAATATAAGATTTTCTTGAGAGGTCTGGTCGCTCACTGGTTAGGGCATCCAACTGGAGATGAAAAAGTCCCCAGCCTGGATTTTCATGGATCCTCAGCTCGACCTTCTCCTCTGGCACAGGTTGTTGTGTGATGCGAAGTACACCAGAATGCTCACGTGTTTCTCATTCCATGTTGAACTTTAGGTCCCCTATGCCCTGTATGATTACTGTGACCTTGTTGCTCGTTGATGCAGTGTAACATCTCTCATGTTGTCCACGTGGCACCTTGCAGGTTACTTCGGGCATGTTCCCCAAAGCCGTTTTGAATTCTGTAACCAAGGCACTGTTGTCGTGTAATACCTGCTGTATTTTTTGAATGGTCTCTCTCTTAGTTCCTTCAATAATTCTATAACATATTTCAGTTTCTGCTTCTTCATCGCCCATGAAATATATCTGTAAAAACTGTGGTTTCATATTCGACAAAGGAAGCATAGATCCAATTCGGTGATATAATTGCCCCTCGATAGTAAATGAGGGTGAAAATCCTTGCATTGCAACAATTCTATAGGTTCCAAAAGACGTTATATGGAAGCAGGAATTATACTTTCTGATAAGATTAAAAAATTGCCGCAATTCCACTGTAATGTAAGAAAACAGATGTTTCAATTGTTCCATGCTGATGTCGCCTTGTTTGCGATTGTTCTAAAGTTTCAGCAACTCGTTATGATGCCAAATATGCGGCATTCTGTCAATGCTGACTTTTCATTTGCTCCAGTATTTCAGTAGCTCTTGAAATCAACTGACGGACGGCTTGTTCTTCACACCAAGCTCGCGTTTGTTCAGGTCTTTCAGCAACTCGTTGCAGTGCCAAATATGCTGTATGTTCGTTTGCTTTGGTGCTTCAGCAGCTCTTGAGATCGATTGCCGTTTGGCTTGCCCTTTGCACCAAGCTCGCGTTTTTCCTCATGTTTCGGCAGATCGTCTCAACACAAAAGTGTTCAGTTTGCTGTCGTCACCCAACTGCTCCGGCAATTCAGCAGCCGCAGAAGTCCCTAGACATTCCAAGTGTTCAATCCGTTACAGCACTGCCTGAGGATTTGTCTCCTGGATTTTGGCTATATTCATAGCCCTAGTTTTCTTTGAAAGACTTGCCTTTTGTTTACCCGGCATCTCTTAAAATTACTAATTTCAAGTCTCGCGAAAAAAATGAATATAATTTTAATGAATGGAAATTTAAAACGTCAAAACATTAGTAATAAATTGATGTAACCGACTAAATATAAAAAAAATACTAACATTCAAAGAGCAAATAAATACCAAAGTGGGCCACGGACGTTCGTTTCCCTTAAAAAAATTGTGAAACTAAAAATCAATATTTTTATCTGGACTTAATATCTGACAATTACTGATTTATTTATTTAATTTTAAAAGAAAACTTGATTTTCTCAATGAATATTGATTTTGCTTTGAGGATATATCGCTTACATCAATTAATTCTGCTTTAAAACAGAAATTTTCTATATTAGAGTAGTAATTGACTCTTTTATTCATAATGATCAGTGTTAATGTTGGTTTCTCTGAATGCCTGTAGGCCAGTTTACTATAGTTCGTTCATTTCAATCCATTAATTTCAATGTTAAAGCAGTTGTTGATTCTTTCTGCATAACTGGTTTCTCAATCTGCAAACAGAATTGAATGACTACCAGCAAATTACCACTCCGCTTGTCTGACACTCCACTATCTGAACAAAACATTTATAAATTTCAAAAATTTACTTCGGGCAACGCGGTATGGTTCTGCTATAGATCTTTTATACAATATCGGTACAAAGCGATACATGACATCACTAAAATAGCGCTCATGAAAGAAGCTTAAACAATAATAATGTTTCAGTTCTCATTCTGGCCGAGGCTGCATTTTAAAATTACCACTAGAAAATGAAAGCTTCTATCACTTGTGCTTTAATACATTCAATATATTGTATGTTAGTGACTTCATGAATGGTGAAATAAAATTAACTTATTATTTCAGATCGCAATAAAAATGAACCCAAATAAAGATGCTGGCAATATGGCACTCGTAAAAACACAGTAAATTAAATACTGAATACATGTGAAACAACATTCAGCCACATGAACTATGTCATCAGTATCATGACTATTATTGAAGTAACATAATTAAAAAATTTATACCAAAATGCTTGTAACTTATAGTGCAAAACGGAAAGTCCCTAATTCTCTACAACACTAAGACAACTTTCGTTAATATTGCTGGTCAAGTTTACATCACGATAAAGTGACTGCTATTGCTCGTGATTTAGTAAGGTATATAATGAAATTATTTGTCATAGTAATTTATGCTAAACTAATTACGAATCTTGATATAGAAAATTCTGTTACTACTCGAAATGTAGTTCCAGAGCATTTAATGTGTTGAGGTGTCTTCGTATCATTTGATTTTGTAGCGGCCTCGTATTAGCAGAAATAGTGGTTTGGTTGAAATGCTGCCTGGACCAGAATGATTTTGTTACAGCATACGGCAGAAGGAATTTAGTTATTATTAGTAATAAATAAGCAGCTTTCATAAGCTCCATGCAAATGAGGTGTATTGTGTTGTAAACAAGTTCCAATGTTGCTTCATGAAACAATAAGTTTCTACATTAGGCCATTGAATTCATTCGTTTTTAAGTGAAGGATTTAATAGATATTTGCAGAATATTGAACAATAAGTAAAACGCACTGTTTCGTGAATCATAGTTTACTATTTGTACAAACATTTTGAACAAAAACCAAAAAAGGGTTAGTTAAGTTTTAAATTTTGGCAAAAATAATTTGTAATATTACAGAGACTGTATAGTAACAAAAAAAGAAGACACACACAGGGAATAAAATGAACTGAGACAGAATGGAATCCATCACATTTTTATAAATAAGACATTTTGGGCACGGACATTTTGTACTTTCGTGCTGGTATACTCAAAGCATTTCACGTTGTTTTTGTTTTAAGCTTTGATTTTTCAGATTTATTATGACGCATATATTACGAATTAAATTATGGTGTAATATTTGAGATGTCATACTTTTTTTTTTTTTTTTTTTGTAACTGCTTTACGTCTCTTTTTAACATCGAGGTCTTTAGAGACGGGAAGGGATGGGGGGCAAGAATGGGGGCAAGGAATGGGAAGGAATTCGGCCATGGCCTTTTGAAGGAAGCAAATCTGGATGCCCGGACGGGGATTCGAACCGCTGTCCTCCCGCGAGAATGTCATACTATTTTATGTACTCAACTGAAGACATCTCTTTGCAAACTTAACAACAGTATCTACCTTTTTTTTTAATTATTAAGTTTATTATTATTATTATTTTTTTATTACTGAATAATATACAGAAGCAAGCAAAGGGAGTTTAGGTGGAGTGATGGAGCAAAAAAAGACAGGGAGAACTAAATAAGAAAGCACCTTCCCCAGATAGTGAAACAAAAACCAAATGATAAAAGCAGGAGGTACATCTTTACAGAATTATAATACCATTTGTAATTCAAAACACCTATATGATTGGAAATGAGCATAATCATACCATTTTGTTAAAATTATGCAATAGCGACAAAAAACACTGGAGTGTTTTTGTCATTGTTGAGGCTTGAAATGTAAATATCTTGGCATAACATTTGACAGCAAGCTCAACTGGGCAGCACACATTGGACATGTAGAAGGCAAAGATTTAAAAATCCTTCTCTTGTTGGAGAGAGTGATGAGGGCATATATCAGAAAAGTAAAGGAATTGGGTTACAAAACTTTGGTCAGACCATGCTTGAATATGGTGGTGAAGTATGGGACCTACATTTTGGGTATCAAATACAGGAGTTGGAGGGGGCGTAAGGAAGGGGTGCTAGATTTGTCTCTGGATATTACCGCAGAACACAATCAGTAATGGATGTCTTAAAAGAGGTGGAATGGGATTCATTGGAAGACGGGGAAGTTTAAGAGAGTCATGGGAGTATACAAGGCATATATTGGTGATGAGTTGTGTAAAGATATTGGTGTAAGAATTAAAAGTATTGCATGAAAGAGAAGAGATGACCATGACCACAAGCTGGTGCTCAATTTCAGGTACAAGGGTGTGGGGAGATTTTCTTTTGTAGATAAGCGGGGTAGGGATTGAAATAAGTTACCAAGAGAATTGATGAATAATTTACCTAAAATGGTGAAACAATTTAAAGTTGAAATTTGTAGAGGGCAAAAGTAGGTGGGTACAGGAAATGGGGAAAATGAGGGTGTAGGCAAATTGCCACCGGAGCATCCGCTCCATCGCAATTAAATAATTTTTTTTAAAAAAAAATCCTGCCTTCAACTGTGGTGATACGTGTAATATTGCTTTACTTTTCATATTAAAAGGAAATTAAAATATAAGTGCAAAGATCAGGAATAAAAGTTTGCAATATTAAATAAAATTTAATTAAAAGTTTGAATGTTTCTAATTTATTTTTAGGAAAATTTAAGCCATTTAATACCACAGTAGTCTGACATGATTTATGTAATGAACACCTGTAACAAAATAAATGTTTAGTTTCTGGTTACCTGAATGCTGTGAGTACCCTAATTAGGCAACAAATGCAGAATTGTATAAATTACTAAAGCTAACAACCCAGGTATTCCCTTGTACAGTAATAATTATATAAATTAACCATTTTCCGAATTTCATATCCCATTAAAATAAAATTACACAAATTAATCCTACAAAAAAAAATGTATTTAGCTAATAGAACCTGGAAGACTGAAGTGTTTAAATAAATATAAAAATAAAGGCTATACAAAGATTTAGTTCTCTATCATCTTGTAAGCTGAGCAGTAAGAGCTGACAAATAGGCTTTTAGGATCTCATGGACTAGGGTCAAACTTAAAAGGATGAGCATGGTTCAGATGTGAACAATCGTAAGGATATTAACAGCTGATACATATCTACAAATTTATTTTCATGTTTCAATGTAAATGATGTGTACAACTTACTACACAGGTATTTGCTAGGATGTTTATAAACCAACTTTGATACGAGATTCGAGCACAATCTACACGCCATCTAAATTAAACTATAAGACCTGTAAATGAGGGCAGCAAGTGGTGACTACCTAGCAACAAACCAGTTATTGAATTATGAGGAACTAGCATGCAGTAACGGGCGCTCTGAAGCCCAACTTAAACCAATGCCTTGGAGAATGAGAAGCATATTTTTATACTATCTACAGCCATCTCAATCTCCAACTATACACAATTAAGGCCCATCTGATGTTAGATGGTGTCCATCTTCCTGCTGTGATTATCAACCCAGAGGCAAAATGCTGCAAACAGTTGCCATCCACACCGTTGGGTCTCTTGTCACATTTAGCTTTGATGTACTGGTTTCAATAACATTTTATATGTATTATAACAACTATACTCAAGAAAACTGTTGAGAAGTACATTCTATGAGATCATGTAGGATAGAATCGACACATGCCAGGGTTTTTAATATAAATCTCCCCACTTTGAACCCAAGAGTACCCAATCACTGTTGTTCCTGATTCGATCATTATGACAGATTGTAGAATTAAAACACTTGGTAACCACTGTCTACTTGTCAGTAATCTATAGCAATGAACATCATCTCCTGCTGTTACCCAATAGTGTACGTTCACTTGTGCTCAATTTGTAATCAAGAAATAGAACAAAATAACACCCGTTGGATACTTCAACCCGATTATTAAATAATGTTAACATTTTTTTGAAGTGATATGTGTGTGTGGCCAACAATGTGAAAAAACTTTTATACACTCAGATACAAGTAGACTAGAACTTCCAGTGCAGATGTCTCGACATCTGATGAAGATGACGAAGCTAGTCGTCAAAATATCGTGTCTTCAAAACACTATCCGGCGGTACACCCGCGAAGACTTCATTTCAAACTATGATTAATGTGAAGTTGATATGTAAAAAAATAATTTATTACAATTATCTTATACCAGGCAGATGAAACTTCCTATTAAAATATTACACCACAGGAAAAAAGTCAAATCTGTTTCAATTGATGAAAATACATAAAAGTTTGTAACACCGCAGAGTGATTGCACGAGTTTCGATATATGCAATATACGCAGGATCGAGAGTTGCAATATGGAATATCGCAGCAGAGGGAGAGTCATTGGACAGTAGCGGGAAGATGTTAAAAGGTTTTGGCCCGCGTGGTAGTATTATTGACTGCCCCATGTGCTAATTAACGATATGTTGTTCGGAAGGAACATTAGAAAGAGTGATGAACAGTTTTAGTAGTGATGTGAACGGTTTTAGTGCAGTGCAAGAATAAACAAGGACGGTGGACAGCAAATACAAGTGCCGTAGTAGGATCGTCGGTAGTTACTAGAGACGTAGACAGATTCACCACTTATTTGGACTTGCAGTCTAAGGATTATCGAAGTCCGATTAAACATTATAGATATCTGGTGGTTTGCAGTGGCTATTTAAGTTAAAAGTATAAAAAGACTCACAGTCAATACTCTGCTTTGATGAAGCTTGAATGTGCAAATAGAGTGGACGCAAACCAGGGTTCTTCTTTTTCTCCTCTGCTGTCAAATACCTCCCACGTGTGGATACAGCAGCTCCTGCAAAAAATAGCAACAGGATTAAAAAATATATACTTTTTTAAAAAAGAAAGACAATTAATAACCATCACTGGAAATGTGGCCAAAAATATGACTCATAAGTTACAGAGATAAAAGTTAATAATTAAACTAAGGAAAAATGAAACTGCTTAAGGCAAAATAATTGCAAGGAAAGGGAAAATGACTCATCACTCACCAAAGTTGAAGGCAGCGACGAGGGAAGAACACATATTACGAACACACAAATAAATAAACTCAATATTTCGGTAGTTAACCTTATTCATGACATAGAAAATGAGTCATGCACCTCGGGAGGTGTGCACACACCGGGGGTTGCTGCATGACTGGGTGGATTATCAATATGGCAGTGGGACTGAGATATTGTATATAAATCGCAGATGGTGGTAAAACGGATAATAAACATTAAAAAAATAGTAATAAAGGGGGGGGGGAAATTAAATATATAATTATGGAAATATGGACAGATAAATTTTGAAAAAAGAAAAAAAGGTTATTACTTAAATGACAATAATGCTACTACTACTGCTACTAATATTGAGTGATGCGTCAAGGAAAGGAATTTTATTGGTGGTTGAGGCCAGGTGGGTGTCTGGTATCTAGGATGTTTTGGTAAGCAAGTTCCCATCTGCGAAGTTCTGAGGCGGCGGTGGTTTCGGGGAAAACTCTGATGGCTCTCACGGTGAAACAGTCATTGAAGTTGTTGGAGTTGTGGTAGTTAGCATGTTCTGGTACGGGGAGATATACATTGCGGGTGTGAACTGTTTGTCTGTGGCCATTCATTCTGGTCGAGAGTTGTTGCGTAGTCAGGCCTATGTAAGAACTCGTGCAATGGCGACAAGTAAGCTGGTATATGACGTGCTGGAGCATGTGGCATACCCGGTAATGGGGAAGGTTTCCCCTGTGACAGGGTTGGAAAATGTAGTGGTGGGAGGATGCATGTTGCAGGTTTTGCAGCGAGGTCTATTGCAGGGAAAAGATCCATAAGGTGTTTTTGGAGAGTCAGATGGAGGGTATTTGTGAACTAAGATGTTTTTGAGGTTAGGTGGTCTGCTGAAACAAGTACGGGGGACAGTTGGCAGAATTTTTGGCAAGAGAGTGCGCATTTCTGGAAAGGACCGAAGGAAGTCATGCCCCTGTTGTAGGATTCGATTGATGGATTCGAGACCAGGCGAGAACTGGGTGACAAAGACTGGGCTATGGTTGGATGCTAGAAGAGCCAGGAGGGAGTGGTTCCGTGGAGGGTGGGTGATTGCACGCTGGATAGGAGCGGGAAATAAGGGCTTGGGATAGGTTTTGGGAATACTGGGAGAGGGATTCAGCATCAGAACAGATACAACAGGGGCACTCTCTTGCCAAAAATTCTGCCAACTGTCCCTCGTACTTGTTTCAGCTGACCACCTAACCTCAAAAACATCTTAGTTCACAAATACCCTCCATCTGACTCTCCAAAAACACCTTATGGATCTTTTCCCTGTAATAGACCCCGCTGCAAGACCTGCAACATGCATCCTCCCACTACTACATTTTCCAACCCTGTCACAGGGGAAACCTTTCTCATCACCGAACATGCCACATGCTCCACTACGCACATCATATACCAGCTTACTTGTCGCCATTGCACAAGTTCTTACATAGGCCTGACTACGCAACAACTCTCGACCAGAATGAATGGCCACAGACAAACAGTTCACACCCGCAATGTATATCTCCCCGTACCAGAACATGCTAACTACCACAACTCCAACAACTTCAATGACTGTTTCACCGTGAGAGCCATCAGAGTTTTCCCCGAAACCACCGCCGCCTCAGAACTTCGCAGATGGGAACTTGCTTACCAAAACATCCTAGATACCAGACACCCACCTGGCCTCAACCACCAATAAAATTCCTTTCCTTGACGCATCACTCATTATTAGTAGCAGTAGTAGTAGCATTATTGTCATTTAAGTAATAACCTTTTTATTTTTCAAAATTTACCTGTCCATATTTCCATAATTATATATTTAATTTCCCCCCCCCCTTTATTACTATTTTTTTTTATGTTTATTAACCGTTTTACCACCATCTGCAATTTATATACAATATCTCAGTCCCACCGCCATATTGATAATCCACCCAGTCATGCAGCAACCCCCGGTGTGTGCACACCTCCCGAGGTGCATGACTCATTTTCTATGTCATGAACAAGGTTAACTACCGAAATATTGAGTTTATTTATTTGTGTGTTCGTAATATGTGTTCTTCCCTCGTCGCTGCCTTCAACTTTGGTGAGTGAGGAGTCATTTTCCCTTTCCTTGCAATTAGAGATAAAAGTTAATAATAATGGGTTTAATCTATATTATGAAAGAAACACAAATATTCATTAAAGAGAAAAGGTTGTCATTTTTGTTCTGATATCATTCTAGAATGAAAACAATACACAATTCAAAGGAAAGTGATGAAAAATCACACTTCCCTACAAGGACAAATTCTATTACAACCTAAATTTACTGACTTTAAAAAACAGTACAAATGATTAAAAGAAATAATTTCCAGAATTATCACAAATATTAGATTCTTTTCATGGTGTCAGGTCTTTCCATTACTTATCTCTCGCCCTCCCTTTTTTTTTTTTTTTTTTTTTTTTTTTTTTTTTTTTTTTTTTTTTTTTTTTTTTTTTAAAAATTTGCAATAATAATATAAATCTTTAAATATGTAAGTAGTACATTAGTTGAAAAAATCTTAAAACATCAAATACTAATTATTGATCTAATAATCAAGCATAGAATTCTAAACACTGTAGCTTTAAACTGTCTGTTGGGAAAAAAAAAAAAAAATTCAGTCGAAAAGTTATTGGTCAAGTATTTAAACCTGCAACTCTTCAGCATTAAGTAATAATCTTGGTAAATGTGTGCAAGTTTGTGTGTTCGTTGTGGTGTGGGTCAGGTTCACTATCCTTATACTTCCTTATTAAGTATTAAAATTATTATTTTAATGAAATTAACATTGAATTTATTCACTCGACAGAGGCAGTACCTTGGAACATAAACAACACAAATAGAATTCTGGAAAACAGATTTCAAAACTCAAAGTCAATATTTCTCACCCGAAATTCAATTACGAGCTACAGAAAAATAAAAATCTAAAAATGGTAAAATCAAACCAGGCTGCAGCTGACCTGAAAAAAGGTTTATCTCTTCTTGTGTAAGACCTTTAGTTAGAAGGTTTCTTGCTGCCACAGGTACATCATTTATTTCATACTCAGAAGTGAAGAGATCTGCAGTGGTTCGAACACTGTTCCCAACCTGCGCAACAGTTATGAAATTACATCCAACTGAGGAAAACCAGTCTTTTATTCAACATCAAATGTATAAGCTTTTAATTGATCAATTATGAAGTTAAAAGTACTCTTTCCAGCCAAGCAGTATGTCTAACATGATCAGCACACACTACTCTAAATACCTGAGTTCAGTGGTTAATGTAAACAAAAACCTTGTTGGAGAGGTATTTGAACACATAGTTGCAATATTAATTTAAAGCAAATGATTATATTGAAACATAAATCGTTGTTTGTATGGTAGTGACTGTAAGTCAGAAGAAAATTAATTCATTTGAGTTGTAAATACTTTTATTTACAATTATAGAGACTTGGAAGATAGTTCTTGCTCAAAAATCATCCTAACCAAATTCACACAACCTGACAGATTCCTTCCATATTATAAATTCTATAATTTCTGTCACATTATTAACAGTTCACAGTTGCCCAACAATTTGTCTTAGTTTGCCCTGCCCTTATATGCTAAGTAAACTACAAACAATAAGGAATAAAGCAACGATAGAAGCAGTGAGGATATGGAGCTGTCACATATTTAACCAAATACTAGGTGCACCTGAGTTAAGTTTGTGATAAGGCATTCACAGTTTGTTTTATAATAGCTTCTGATAAATACCATTAACACTTCTCATCGGCAATTTAAGAGAGAAGCTAACTTTTTTTCCCCACTCATTTTAAGGGTGGGACTCAAACTGAAAACAGCACAAGATGCCTTCCTTTGTAATCAGAGAGTACTGAAAGACATCAAAACTTCTGACAAGCTGTAAATAAAACTTGAACTGAAGGAATTGTTTAAAAGCTAAAAAAGAAATCAAATGAATATCACTGGGAGCCAAATCTGGACTATAGGGAGGGTGAGCAACTTGTTCCCAGCCAAAGTCTGAGTTGAGGTCTTGAATTCCTCTTTTTTTTTTTTTTTTACACCTCATCAGCATTCAGTTCATTAGAGGTGGGATGGGACCGGGGACAAGGAATGGGAAGGAATTTGGCCATGGCCTTTTGTAGAAAGCATCCCAGCATTCGCCTGGAGTGATTTGGGGAAACCATGGAAAACCCAAATTTGGATGCCCGGACGGAGATTCGAACCAGCGTCCACCTGAATGTAATGCCAGAGCGTTAACTGCTCACCCACTACGCTCAGTGTCTCAAATTCAATGAACTGTGCGAGAACGAACACTGTCATGGAGCCATCCAACTCTGTTGGTCATCATGCCACATCTTTGTTCCGAATTGCAAGACCCAGTTGCCTCAAGGGCTCATGATAGGAATCTGCATAAATTGTTTGGCGTCGTGGCAAGAATTCTATAAGCAGCACCCATTTTCTGTCCCCAAAAACAGTTCTTATGATCTTGCATGTTGACATGGTTTGTTTGAATTTCTTTTTTACTGATGATGACATGTTCCTCTATTCCATGGACTGCTGCTTCAATTCAGGTGTTACGTGGCACACACGTGTCTCCTCACCTCTCATGATATGGTCCAGGACCTCATTGCCTTTCTCTGTGTGAGGTGTGAGAAAGGTCAGTACACTGGAAGCCTTTTAGTTTTGTATTCCTCAGTGAGCATCTTGGGCACCAATCGTGAGGACAATCAATCCGCGAGGAACACTCCATGAAAAAGAGCAGATATTGTGAACCTACTGTCCTCACAAATATTTGCTTCAACTGCAGCCATCAAATCATCATTGACAAGCGACGGCTGGCCATTAAAGCTGTTCGTCAAGCACAGTCACAGCCATCATTGAACTTCCTTACACATAATAAATGTGTAAGCGAGCTGTGTCTATGGGATTGAGGAAGCATGTTGCTACAACTCGAATTTGGATGGGGTTTTCACATTCTGAAAGTTTATGGTCTTGTTTATAATTTGCAGTATATCTAATGACTCTACTTTACTGAGGAACATAGCAAGAAATGAGAATCTTTGATGTAGGACAAACAGGTGCCACAGATCACACATTCCTTTAAGAGAAACTCACAAAAGACGATTCAACTATTTAAACTCTGTTAATATCCCATTTTTACTCTGTGTACTTATTTATTCAATTTTCTGAAATATAGTATGTTAAAATAAACATAATATGTTAATCAAACCAAGATGAACACTTCAATAAGTGTAACGAAATAATGGTATTTAAATTACAGTAAACATATTTGAGTGTAATGTAGGTACTAAACACCAGATAGTACGTCATCATTTTATCCATGGTTTGCTCCATATCCAAATTTAAAAATGTGTTTTTTAAGTTTAGTTAAGTGTTACTGAAATGTATACATTTCATTGTGACCTCTGAAAGTTTAGCTTAGTGACAATAATAACACAAGATAAATTATGTGGATTTTTTTGGTTTGAGCATTAGCAATAACCTGAACTGAGATATGTCCATAACCTCTCACTACTGACAACTGTTCAGGTGTTATTTCCTATCTGTGTTCGGTATGATAAGAAAATGTGCCATTTTTAAACAGATCTAATCTATAGCCTTCAACTGCACAAAATTGTGCTATTTACTATACTATAAAGGTTACATAACCTGAACAAATAAGCATTAAAGATTTTATTTCCTTCTTTGCATATTTATTATAATAAGAAAAGTTTCAAAATACCATGTTTAAATAGATCTTATCAGTAGGCTTCAACTACATGAAACTGTGATTTACTTTACCATTGTTACTTAACCTGAATGCATGGGTGCTAAAGATTCTTAATAGAATCCTGGGCAGAGACTGAATTACTATTCATTGATTCAAGTATTTTCATGCAATTTTCACCAGTTGAAAAGTTTGGACTGGTTTGTATTTTTATTTACAATCATTAAAGCTGTGTGAAAAAATTCCAGTTTATATCTGAACGAGCCTGGTATTTTTAATGTGAATGTGCTCTCGTAACGTTGTTCATTTTTTTTACATTAACTGTTACTATGATATTATATTACACATTACACATAAAAGAACCTAACCAACTTAGATGGGGTATTCACAATTTGATATCTTATAATATAGTTGAAAACATGTGGAGCGTCTTATCAGTCAAGGTGACCAGAAAACTGAAGAAAATTAGTAATCTAAACAGATAGGTGCAGAGGGGGTGGGGTGTAAGGGTTCGGGAGATACTGTAATACCCTTTTCCAACCAAATGTCAACCTCTCCTTCACGTGGTGCATCCTGTTTGCACAGACAAGGCTCTGGCGACTGAATGATTCCCGGTATAAGGAGTCACCCACTGGTTGCCAAAGGCCCCCTAAAGGAGGGCGGAAGAAAGTGTAGCGGTCCAGGGCACACTCTTGCCCTTGGGGTTGGTAACTGCCCCTAGAGGTGGATTAATCAGAAATGATCATCGGCATGGGGATACAGAAGGCAACGGGAAACCACTGCATTAGAGACCCAAAGGGTATCCCAAGGACATGTAATCCTCTCAAATTACATATATCATGATGGCTTCTTCCTGGGTAAAATATTCCGGAGGTAAAATAGTCCCCCAATTGGATCTCCTGGTGGGGACTGCTCAGGTAGGAGTCGTCAGAATGGATAGAAACAATCTACGAGTCGGAGCGTGGAATGTTACAAGTCTGAATAGGGCAGGTAGGTTAGAAAATTTAAAAAGGGAGATGGAACACCTTAAGTTAGATGTTGTTGGGATTAGTGAGATTAAATTGAAGGAAACACAGGATTTCTGGTCTGGGGAACACAGGATAATTAGCACACAAGCTGTCAATGGAGTCACTGGTGTAGGATTTGTAATTAATAAGAGAGTAGGGAAACGGGTGAGTTACTATGAACAGTTTAGTGACAGGATTATTTTGATGAGGTTATAAACTAAGCCCGCTCCAACCATGTTAGTACAAGTGTACAAGACAGCATCACAGGAAGATGATGAAGAAATAAAAAAAATACTAGACGACCCGTGCGAAAATTTCGCCAATAAAATGCGATGAATAATGAGGTTGAATGCTTGTAATATAATGAAAAGTAGAACCGTAATTTTGTAGCAATTTTTGTTTGTGTGTGTGTGTGTGTGTGTGTGTTTGTGTACACATCAAAATACTCGCAACATATTACGAAACAGTTAGGAACATTTAAAACACTCTGTATTTATGACAAACTATCACTGACCTTAGCAGAATAAATTAAACGTGAACAAAATGCACACAACGTATCAATATCTCTGAAATATTTGTTGCTGTGCGGGGAAAATTAATACCTGGTGACAGAAAAATGCGTTGTAAAAATACTAATACTTTTGCCCTCTAAGGTCAGAATTTTGAAAAATTTCTTTCTTAAAATGTGGTAATGGAACCGAAGACATTACGAAAACTTCAATCTTTAAAATGATACCTCGTTTATCAATTTTGTTTAATTGTTAAGGGAGATAAATGGCTCCAGATACAAAAAACGCATTTTAGAAAAATTGACATTTTTACCCTTTAAGGTTCAAATTACAAAAAATTCCTTTCTTAAAATATACTGTTATACGGTGACCTTATTCTTTTATATGATATCTCATTTATCTATATCTGTTAGATTTTAATGGAGATAAATCGCTCGTGACACAAAAATGCGTTATAGAAAAATTTATACTTTTTCCCTTTATGGGATGAATTCAAAAAACATTCTTTCTTAAAATATGATGTCACAAAGCTGAATGATTACTCCTTATAATCCTACTTCATTTATCGATTTTGGTTAGATATCCAGGGAGATAAATGGCTCGAGATACAAAAACGCATTTTAGAAAAATTGACATTTTTGCCCTTTAAGGGTCGAATTACGAAACATTCCTTTCTTAAAATATAATGTTACCATGGCGGATACCTTATCCTATAAAATGATACCTCATTTATCTATATCTGTTAGATATTAAGGGAGATAAATCGCTCGTGACACAATAATGCGTTATAGAAAAATTATACTTTTTCCCTTTAAGGGTTGAATTCCAATAACGATCTTCTTAAAATATGATGTCATAAGGCTGAGACAATATTTTTCATAATCTTACTTGATTTATCGATTTTGGATAGATATCAAGGGAGATAAGTGGCGCGAGACACAAAAAACCTATTTTAGAAAAATTGTCATTTTTGCCCTTTAAGTGTCGAATTGCGAAAAATTCCTTCCTTAAAATATAATGTTACCACGGCGGTGACCTTATTCTTTAATAATATACTTCATTTATCTACATCTGTTAGTTATTAAGGGAGATAAATCGCTCGTGACACAAAAATGCGTTATAGAAAAATTTATACTTTTTCCCTTTATGGGATGAATTCAAAAAACATTCTTTCTTAAAATATGATGTCACCAAAGCTGAGACAATATTCCTCATAATCCTACGTCATTTATCGATTTTGGTTAGATATCCAGGGAGAAAAATGGCTCGAGATACAAAAAAACGCATTTTAGAAAAATTGACATTTTTGCCCTTTAAGGGTCGAATTACGAAAAATTCCTTTCTTGAAATATAATTTTACCACGGCGGAGACTTCAGTCTTTAATATGATACCTAATTTATCTATATCTGTTGGATGTTAAGGGAGATAAATCGCTCGTGACACAAAAACGCATTTCAAAAATATTGATACTTTTGCCCTTTAAGGGTCGAATTCCGAAAAATTTTCGTCTTAGTATATGACTTCACTAAAGCGGAGATGTTAATCTTTAAAATGATACTTCATTAAACGATTTCATATAGGTATCAAGGGAGATAAATGATTCATAACACAGAAAACAGTATTTTAGAAATATTGACATTTTTGTCATTAAAGGGTCTAATTCCGTAAACTTTATTTCTTAAAATATGATGTAACCAAAGTGGAGACCATATGCTTTAAAATGACACCTCATTCATTGATTTCGGTTAAGTATGAAGGAAGATACAGGCTTGTGACAAAAAAATACCTTATAGAAATAATATATATGATACACCAAAATTGAAGAATTAATCGAATATGTGAAGGGAGAGGAAAATCTAATAATCATGTGCGATTAGAATGCGATAGTGGGAGAAGGAAAAGAGGGGAATACTGTACGAAGTTTTGGTCTAGGAGAAAGAAATGAGCGAGGAAGTAGGTTGTTAGAATATTTTGAAAGATATAAGCTAGTAGTGGCACATACGCTGTTGTAGAATCATGCAAGAAGAATATACACCTGGAAACGTCCTGGGGATACAGGCAGATATCAGCCATGGTCAAACAGAGATTCAGGAATCAAGTTCTAGACTGTAAAGCGTACCCAGGAGCAGACATAGACTCTGACCATAATTTGATGGTAATGGAGTGCAGGCTGAAATTCAAGCGAATAAGGAAGCAGCATAAGCAGAACAGACTGGAAGTGAATAAACTGAAACAATCTAGTATGAGAGAAAAATTTTCAGAAATGGTAGACTTAGGTCTAAGAAATAACTCTGGAAGGAGCTCAACTGAGGACGAATGGAATGCATTAAAGACCGAAATAATGATAGCTGGTAGGGAACAAGCTGCCAGAAAACCTTGGACCACAGAAGAAATTTTGGAACTGATGGATCAGAGGAGAAGGAACATAAATGCTCAGTATGAAGCATGAAGAGAGCAATACAGGAAATTTAGAAGTCAAATAAACAAGAAATGCAAAAAAGCAAAGGCAAAATGGCTAGAAGAAAAGTGTGAAGAAGTAGAAAAGGAAATGGTCACAGGTAAAGTAGATGTTGCATATAGGAAGATCAAACAGAATTTTGGAGAAATGAAGAAAAGAGGTGTGAACACCGATGGGAAACTTCTTTTAAGCTCAGACAATAGAGCTAACCGATGGAAGGAATACATTGAGAAACATGGGGACGACTTGATCAATAACCTAATAGAAAAGGCGATGTCAACATTGTTGACTTAGGAGATTGTGTTTTGAGGACACTGTTTAATAAAGCTCTGAATGACTGCAGAACTTCTTAAATCTCTAGGAGAAGAAGGAATTGAAAGATTATCCAAGCTGATATCTAAAAGTTATGAAACGGGAGAAATTCCAACTGATTTTAATAAAAAATATCATGTTCACACTTCCAAAGGAGGCACAAGCCGACAAATGTGAGAATTATTGCACCATTAATCTAACATCACATGCTTCAAAATTACTGACCAGAATAATATACAGAAGAATGGAAAGGGTACTAGAAGACATAGCAGGTGAAGATCAGTTTGGGTTTAGGACAAATCGCGCTACAAGGGAAGCAATTCTGGCTTTAAGATTAATACTTGAAGGGCGGATCAAAAAAAAAAAAGATAATTTTATGGGATTTGTTGATTTAGAAAAAGGTTTTGATAATGTTAGGTGGGACAAGATGTTCAAAATTTTAAAGAAGTCAGGCCTAAAGTATCGAGATAGAAGAATACTTTATAAACTATATAAGAATCAAGTGGCTGTAATAAACGTAGAGAATCATGAGAGACAAGCATCAGTGTGAGGTGTGAGACAAGGTTGTAGTCTATCCCCGTTAATATTCAACTTGTATGTAGAGGAAGCAATAGAGAAAATAAAAGAAAAATTTCTATGTGGCATAAGTGTTCAGTGAGAAAAATCAGTATCAGTATCTGTATGCTACGATTTGCTGATGACATTGTCTTGTTAGCAGAAAGGGCTGAGGATATTGAGAAGTTACTGAATGGCATGAATAAAATACTAAAGGAAGATTTTGGACTGAATATTAATCAATGCAAGACAAAAGTGATTAAATGTAGCAGAAATGATACCAATCACAGTAGATGAAATATAAAAATAAGATCGGATGCAACAGGAGAATGTAAGTGAATTCTGCTACTTGGAAAGCAAAATTACAACCAATGGCCGAAGCAAAAGTGATGTTAAAAGCTGAATAGCACTATCAAAAAGAGCCTTCATGAAAAAGAGAAATCACAAGATAGGAAAGGATGGAGGATTGCATCAAACCAGTCGAAAGAATGATGACAAAAAAAAAAAAAAAAAAAAAAAAAGTTACGCCTTGGCTTTAATCGGTGCTCCTTCTCAAACAATTCTCCAGTCCACACTTATCCTCTTGTTTTCTGGGAAAAGGTGATAGACCAATGTTTCATCACAGGTCACGGTACGATCCAAAGAAAAGCCTCTCGTTTTTCTTCATTCTGTAGCACTGACAGATGTCTTACTGAACATTATTCGTCTGTGCTTTGTTCAGTAGATGTGGAACCCACCTTGTCAATATTATTCTGTATCCAAACACATCTGACATGCAAAATATATTACAAAATGTTATGTGCATAGATTGTTTATAAATGAAGTTATTTTTTTTAGAAAATATGGGTTATTAAAAAAAAAAAAAAAAAAAAAGCAACATAAAATGAAATTCATTTATTCTTATCTTTGGTCACGTGACAGAAAATGCTCTACAATTGGTGGTCACTTTAGTGACGTCACATGCCTGAAAAATGCTGTTATTTATTGTTATTAGTGAGTTTTTGTTTTGAATACAAAATGGAGAACAATTTTGTTTACGCCTGCAGTGGAAAAATACTGAAAATAGATAACTTACTTGTTGGGCTTACTATAGAAACAAGGGCTGGCTTTTATTCTGCGGAGTTTAAAAATGCAACAATTTCAATTTAAGAATCATTTATATTTAAATAGAAAGTTAGTGATAAACAGAAATCATTCATAAAAATGACCAAAACTATAAATTAAATTAGTTGTTTTAGGGTATATTGATGAGAAAAATGCAAGCTATAATGCAGGTTTCACGTAGGCACGGCAATTAAATTACTGGATATGGTGGAAATTTTTCTTAATTCCATACAAAAAATTATAAATAAATGATAAAAGTTTTTGTCAAAGAAACTGAATTCATTATTTGTTTATTTATTTACCGAAAATGTTTTACTTCATCTCACAAGGAAAAAAATGTGGTAATGTAAGTGTTCACTATTAACGTGTAGAGAAGTAACTAAGTCAAAGAGTCTGGGTAACTGCGTGCATAAAGAGTGCTTTCGGAATTTAGATCGAAAAATTGT
Source organism: Vandiemenella viatica (assembly GCA_031002005.1). Lineage (NCBI taxonomy): Eukaryota > Metazoa > Arthropoda > Insecta > Orthoptera > Morabidae > Vandiemenella > Vandiemenella viatica. The sequence continues at coordinate 38,825,498 of JARYHS010012519.1, read as the reverse complement.
TAAGGATAATATTTTGCATTATCTTTAGTTTATATATTTAGTTTAGTTTAGTTTTATGAAGAATCCACAAAGTTTTGGTTGATAAGTGTCATGCAAACAACTGAAATAGCTGCCATGCAAGGAAACTTCTGAAAAGATATCATTCCATAACCATGAAATGGAGAAGGTTGTTTCATTTACATTTCTAAATTATGTTTTTTTCCTCTTTAAATTTTGAAACATACGGGAGATACTTTACCATGACAAAAATTGAATTTAGCTGCAACATCACTTGTATAAATTTCATGCTAATCATTCCAGAAAGCTTTAAATCCCTTTTGACGGAATTTTCACATGACGATACAATTGCACTTTTCCTTTCTGACATAAATGTGTCTATTTAAGCAATATTACTTTTAACATGCAAGTAATTTTCAATAAAAAACAAAAACAAAAAACTGTATTTCGGTGCACAAGTAAGGTCCAGTTTCATTTTCTTTTATTTTTGTAATTCGCTTATCATCCAAAAATTTGTGAAGCCATCGAAGAAAAACAAACTAATATTTTGGTGGATTTTTGAGGGGGAAAAAGAATAAGCGATGCTACCAGCAACTATTAAAGAAGCAAATTGCACACAGAAAAAAATAAAACACATTCCGAAGTGAGGATCGAATGTAAGGACTCTAACCTTTACTAATACTCTCACCTTAAACCATGTCGCTGCTGATTTTAGAATGAATTATGGTGTCATATACTATACATCTGACTTTTTCATTATCAGAGGCAGATTTCTGCATTAAAGATCTCCCGCCTTATTAGAAAAAACTTCAACATTTTTTTATTATTATTACTAGCTGGTACCCACGACTTCGTTCGTGATTGTAAAGAATTCATATTGACAGCTATAGACATCTAACCACCCTAGTGCACGATGGGAGACTCGATACTATTACCACACACAAGTACCAGTCTTCTGCGCTATGTAGTTCCGGCAGCAAGGTAAAATTTACGGATACACACAAGTCTTTGGATGAAACACGAAAATATTCATGATCGACCAATTTCAAACACCATATCTCACACACTCCCACAGTTACCGAATTTCGGCCAACGTTGTGATCGATGGGAGACTCTGTGTTACTACCACACACAAACGCCAGTGATCTGCGATTGATAGTTTTCACTTAAAAGTGATACACCTGTGACACATGCGTCTTTGGCAGAAATATGAAATTGCCGCAGGTCGACCATTTTCATCCCCCATATCTTCCACACCCCCATAGCTACAGACATCTAACAACCATAGTGCACGACAACAGACACGATTCTACTACCACAAATAAACACCAATGCTCTATGCTATGTAGTCATGGTAGAAAAGTGAAATCTGCGGAGACACATGACTTTCGTTGAAATACGAAAATATCCTTGGTCGGCCACTTACAACCACCATATCTACCACAGTACCACAGTTTCTGAAATTCGGCCGCTGTTGTGATCGAAAGGTGACTCTGTGCTACTACTACATACAAACGCCAGTTATCTGTGATCTGTAGTTTTCGCTGAAAAGTGATACACCATGACACTTTTGTCTTTGGCAGAAGTATGAAATTGCCACAGGTCAACCACTTTCAACACCCATTTCTCCCACACCCCCATAGCTACCGACATCTAACAACCATAGTGCACTTCATGAGATGTGATTCTACCACCAAACACAAACACCAATGCTCTATGCTATGTAGTTGTGGCAGAAAAGTGACAAATGCGGAGAGAGTCGAAATACGAAAATATCCTTGGTCGCCCAATTACAACCACCATATCTACCACAGTACCACAGTTTCTGAAATTCGGCCGCTGTTGTGATCGAAAGGTGACTCTGTGCTACTACTACACACAAACGCCAGTTATCTGTGATATATTGTTTTCGTTGAAAAGTGATACACCATGACACTTTTGTCTTTGGCAGAAGTATGAAATTGCCACAGGCGGATCACTTTCAACACCCATATCTCCCACACCCCCATAGCTACCGACATCTAACAACCATAGTGCACTACATGAGATACGATTCTACTACCAAACACAAACACCAATGCTCTATGCTATGTAGTTGTGCAGAAAAGTGACATATGCGGAGACAGTCGAAATACGAAAATATCCTTGGTCGGCCACTTACAACCACCATATCTACCATAGTACCACAGTTTCTGAAATTCGGCCGCTGTTGTGATCGAAAGGTGACTCTGTGCTACTACTACACACAAACGCCAGTTATCTGTGATCTGTAGTTTTCACTGAAAAGTGATACACCATGACACTTTTGTCTTTGGTAGAAGTATGAAACTGCCACAGGTCGACCACTTTCAACCCCCATATCTTCCACATCCCCATAGCTACCGACATCTAACAACCATAGTGGACGACAGGAAAGACGATTCTACTACCACACACAAACACCAAAAGTCTATGTTATGTAGTTGTGGCAGGAAAGAGAAGTATACGGAGATACGAATTTTTGGTCGAAATATGAAACGCCCTGCACTGACCAACTTTAATCATTATATCTCCCACATCCCCACAGCTATCGGCATTCGGCCAACTTTGTGCACGACAGGAAACTCCATGCTACTTCCACCCACAAACATCAGTGATCTGTGCTAGGTAGTGGTGGCTGAAAAGTGAAATATAGGAAAAAACACGTCTATTTTTATATATATATATATATATAAGATTTTTAGTATGTACTGTTACTACTGTCTTATATTATTATGTTTGACTCAGCAAAATTAGAGTGTAAATGATCTTCACAGAAAATGATATGTCGATTATTTTCAATATCGTCTGGGTTTCTACGAGCAAGTAGCAGTGACTTTTATTCATAATTCAGCTGTTGTGGGAACACTTATCGTTTTTTTGGAGAGCTTTTATTGTTGTGGTTGTACACTGGTGTACTACACACTATTTATAAACCACTTTCCCAACAATTTGCAGACAAATTCAAAGAAACAAATAAGACATTACTTATCTAAAGAGAGCACACACTGGAAAGTGACGTCATGCTCATCACTGGCCCCCACCAATTAGCAAAGAAGCGTTTTGGTGGGCTTTTAATCACTTTAAATTTTAATTTTGAATTTTACGCAAGATAAGCACCTTTGTCATAAAATAAATGGTACTGTGTGAATAACGTGTATCACTAAACTATTTCCAAAAAATAGTCAAACAGTTTTTTTGTATGGACACTTCCAGCACTTACACCCACTTCCGATGCAATCTCAGCAACATTAATGTGATGATCGTCTTTCACAAGCTCCCATACAGCCTGAATATTGATGTCATTGATGCTGGATGCCTTTTATGGCTTTGATTCTCCATTTTATCACTATCATTTTGAAGTTTCTTGCCCCAATTGAACACTTGGGTTTTACTTAAAGTAAAATCTCTTAACTGTGCTTGAGGTCTATACAACATTTCACTAGATTTCACATCTCCATTGAAAAGAAAATGAATAACAATGCATCATTCAACAGAAGGTATAACTCTGGCAACAATGAAAATGTGGACATGATTGTTAGGACTGTGAACATGGCTCTCCATTCAGCCACTTCCAATTTACTGCCAAGCCGCACTGCTCAGGTCACCATGCAAGTCAAACGAACAAAATTCCGCTTTATATTTGAACGATCCTCAAATGTAGTATATACGTATTATGACTCTACATGTCCAGGATATGGAACAAGAAATAATAATTCTTTCGAACCAAGAAGAGATACGTATCACAGACCACACCACATCTCAGATCCTTTACAAGATACCCACCAAAGATCACACAACAACACATTTAATCACACAACATTGTTTTATGACCCTGGAGTTTATTTCTACAGTTTTCATTAATATAGTACATTAGAATACACATGTTAACGAAACCACTATATCTGATATTAATACTCCAAAAATTAGACAAAATTGAGGAATTTTATTTTAGGAAAAGGCATACTCACACCAACGTCTAAACTAGCAAAGTAACAGCAAAATGCTAATATCATATAAGAAAAGAATGGAGCATTCACCAATAAATAGAACAGGAGCAAATCATAAAAAAAATTATAGTTTAAAAGATAAAATCTAGAATATATGTAGTTTCTTGAGTGGGGATATTTAAATGCATAAAGAAACAGGAACATCTTAATATACAAGAACATTACAAGGACATAAAAAATAACAAATTCCTGAGAAAATGGCGGTTTGTGACCTATCAAGTTCTATCAATCCATTGTATCCTAACAAAAGCAATATTAAAATCACTGTTATCCCACAATCATCAATGTCACAGAACTGAATGAGATAATGGGTTTACAATATCTTTCAATAACCTGGTAATGGATAAGTTATCTACGAAATTTCACACCTCCAACTGCAATTAAATGACTACAAATACAGTCCACAAACTACATTATATTACCATTTTTTCTATTGAGAGCTATGAATCAAAAATTGTGTCCTTGTAGATACAGAAATGACACCTAGGTTACATCAAAGGCCCTCAGGTTACGTTTACAATGGAACCGACTTCAGCCGAATGTTCACTCTGCTGAACAACCAACCGAACTCTGACCACTGAAGTAGTTACAATGGCTTAGACCAAGGCTGCTCAACATTTTCAACAGTCGGGCCAAATGGACGATCCAAAAACTTTAAAAGTATTGTGCAAAAAAAATTCCAATAGCCTGAAATTTAATTGTTGATTATTTAAATAATACAATAAATAGCATCTTCTGCCAAATAAAGAAACAAAATTCTATGTAACAAAAATCAAAATCTAAAAAAAAACAAAAAAAAAAAAAAAACGAAGGTAATTGGTACAGACAATATGATTTCTGACATTGTTTCTGTTTTAATAACTTTCCTATATTAGGAGTCAGATCAGACAGTAACAAGTCAGAAATATGTTGCTCAGTTAGATATGCACAATATTTATTTTTTTACATAGTTAAGATCTGAAAAAACCTTTTCACAAACATATGTTGATCCGAAACTACTTAAGAACTGAAAGGCTCGGTCATATATTGCAGGAAAGTTTTCTTTTGGTACCAGTTTCCAGAAATCTGCAAAAATCTTCTGAAGAATTTTGTAACTTTGAACATAATCTTTCTACAAAAATGTTTTTTTAGCGCAGAGTGATTTTACAATTCAGTGAGTTCCACCTGAATATTGGCAGAATAACTGATTATTTCAGTCAAACTAACTATGAAAGGATTCACAAAAAAATATATATTTTGCTTTTTAATCTCAAAATACTTTAATCTGCTCTGAAACGACTGTAATAGCATCAAATTTTATATTCGTAGTTAGGACAATTAATAATGACGATATTGAGCTTCTCTTTCAAATCTTTGAGTGTAAAGATAAAGTCAATATTATCTTTGACTAAATTAATTAAAAACTGATTTAATTTAACTATGAATCCATTAATCTAAGTAAACATTGTTGGAATTGTACAATCTTCGCCTTGTAACTTGAGATTTAAAATATGGAGGTAATTTGTAACGTCAACAAGAAATGCAAGATCACTCAACCAGAATTTATTCTTCAGTAAATCAGTTTCCAAAGGTAACGGCCCTTTTTCCTCTAAAAATTCCAACACTTGTTCTCTCAAGCTGAAGAAATATTTTAACATGTTGCCTCTTCAAAGCCATTGCACATACAGTTGTAAATCTCCAGATTCCCTGATTTGTTCTTCAAATAAAACTCTGAAATGACGCAATTGAAGAGCTTTTGCAAGTATCTTATATCTTTAAACGAGCAATTCTTGTATATATATATATATATATATATATATATATATATATTTCGGATCTCGGAAACGGCTATGACGATTTGGATGAAATTTGATATTTAGATAATCTTTTGACTTTTAAGATTACCTAAATAGTTGTCTTCCGTACAAAAAGCGAGTTTGCAAAATACAAACAATTTTTTCACTTGATATCTCGAAAACGGCACTAGCGCCATCTCGTAGACAATTCAGGTACCAGAAAGCCTACAAATAGATTCTCTCTGATTTCAAAGAATATTTAAACGAACAGTTCTTGTATACTGGCTGAGGCGTGGAAATAGTAACATTGCAAGTTTAATTGTAAAACATTTAAAAAGGAAGATAATTAAAAATTTATGATTGGTTTTGACAGAGGTGATAAACTTCTTTGAAAATAATATTACCGGTACCAGTTATAAACTAATCACCGTTTACTTTTTGACCGTAAAAAGTGGTTGTTAGTTTGTCATTAAATACTACCTCGCGAGGTATGAGCATAGTTATAGCGGAGTGAATTGATTTAGCACTGATGATGTTCTATCATTACCGTGACGTCACAATCTGATGATGAATTCTTATAGAACGCGACAAAACATATCGAAAATAAAGAATAAATGTTCTTGATATCTCGCTTAGTTTACGAGATATAGCATGTCAAAAATCAGTTATAGGTATAGTTCCTTGTGCTTTTGGCGACGTTTCTTCTGGTCCATGCTGTATTTCAACCTAACAACAACCATTTGGAACAAAATAAAACATTAAAAGTACATTTCCACCATATCGACATAGTGCTTTTGGTGGATTCTTTTTCTGGTCCAGGTCGGATCTAATCCTAACCTCTTCACTTGAGGTATCAGAAAAATAAATTCTATATTTTCGATTTTTCTCAACGAGTTTCATGCGAATTCATCATCAAACTTGGCTGTGACGAAATTTATCTTCTGGTCCAGGTCGCATTTCAACCAACCACGTCAATTTTGCGATATGATATCTCGAGAACTAAGCGAGATATATAAATTTAAAAATATTTTGTACTTTAAATTTTTCTCATCGAGGTACATAAGAATCCATCATCAAGGGTTTTCGTAGAATGCCCTGAATTAACACAAATCTCGCAGCGTTAATCAATCCCTGACTGGCATTAAGATTTCTGTTTAACATAATAATAGCATTTTTCTTTGAAAGCAATTTATGAGGCGGTCTCGCAAATGGATCTAACGATTTGGATGAAATTTCATATGTAGATAACATTTTGCTATTCAAGTTTTTAACACGATTTAAAAAAAAAAAAAAGTTGCAATTTTTGTATTTGGTTTCTCGAAAACGGCTCTAACCTCATTACGTAGAAGGTTCAGGTACCAGTAAGCCTAATGATGTTAGTGAAGTTTCTCTTTGGTTAACTGTGCACCTCAAAACGCCTAGGAAGTCTTCAAGCCTTTTACTTTAGTTAACTGTGCACCTCAAAATGCCTAGGAAGTCTTCAAGCCTTTTACTTTAATCAAACTTTACTCGAAATCTTGGATATTAAATAGAAATCGAAAGATGCCGAGCGAAGATCGGTCACCCAGGTACTATAGTTTATGCAACGTACTATCGGCTCAATAATATCATATAACCTCATGTCTTATACACGCAAAGTTTCCATGTGAATGATGTAATAACACAAGTAATTTTGTAACAAAGCTACGAAACCTTCAGTTTCCCAGTCATTGGAGGTGTACTATCAGTACAAATAGATATCAGTCTGTCCCATGAGAAACCCTTGTTTCCAACGCATTCCTTAATTTTCATAAAAATGTCTTTATCTTGGATTGTAGTTTCCAGTTGACTGAATTCTAATAAATATTGAAATATATTCTAATGTTCATCAAAACACCGCACAAAAATAGCCAACTGAGATTCACTCATTAAATCGAATTTCATCTAACGCCAACAAGAAGTATTTGCACTTTGATATGATCTCTTTGATCTGACCTCTGATTTCTTCCACCCGTCTCGTAACAGTGCCGTCGGCTTTAGCTTTGACATTTCGACCATAACAATTATATGCAAAGATTTTCAAAGTCTCTTTAACAATATCTCCATCAGAAATAGCCTTGGCTTAGACTTTAGGAATTTTGGCACTCACTCGACTGAAGTTACTTCAAACGACACAGCAAGCCGAGCAACTCTCTGCAGTTTTGACAGTCCATTCATTGTCTGGTTGATGGATTTGGAGAAGCAAATTTCCACTCCTTTATGTTGTTTTCCTGTTATCGATTGCCTTAAACAAAGTGTCTTTTTTCTTCAACCTCACTTTCAGATTTATCAAATGATCATAAAAGATAGATTGTACCATTCTAAAATATTCATAAAATTCGTTTCATCATCCATTAGATGCTGTGACAAAGGTAGAACCCTCACTTTTCTATCTAATAATAAAAGTACATTTGTGTTATGAGATAGCAAAAATAAAGAATATTGTAAACAAAAAGTATGTTTATTTTATTATGTTTGAATACAAATTTTGCATTACTTCTAAATTTTCTCTGATTTGTAAGATGGTTACAACATGTGATTGTGGTATGGAAGGTCCCCGGTTCAAATCAAGGTCTTGGTTGCAATTTTTATAGGCCCTAAAATTGACCTTCACCTCTGGCAAATCTTTGATTTGTTAATGTGGTCTGCATTTAAGCTAAAATATAGAAAGATCTCATTCTTTACTAACCAAAAATATCAAGTGACCTGAAAGTAACCTCAAACAAAACAAACATGTCAAGTGTGAAGTAGTGATTGACCTTTGATATTTCATTGTGATTGCATTCAGAAATGCGAGAATCTTTCAAACCAGTAAAGTGTGCCAAAAAAGTATGGTTTGTTAATAATGTCTTTTGATACTATTTTTGTACCTAAGAGCTCAAACAGTAAGTTAAAACGCGAGTCACACAAAAAAACTATTTTAACATACTTTCGTAGGTTATAAAATATGCCTATGGAAAATAAAGAACAACATTCTATACTATAGTACAAATTGCAAACCTAACTGTGATCCCCATAGATACAGTTTATTTGATTTATATGTTTATTTTCAATTTCATAATTATATATTTTTAAATTTTTATCTGCATATATAAATCATCAATATCGACTGGACTGCTGTCAACTGAAATCAAACATTTATGAGGTGTGATATGAAAAAAAATAATGTTTTAGCAGATAATTTATGTAATTCACTGAAATATTAAAACAAGTTATATATGTGTTTAGGTGGAAATACATTTCTACTGACAAATAAAAAAAAATTGATTGGTCAGTAAAAGAAGTTGGCAGAGTCAACCAAGCAGGTCTGTCATAGTGCAACCAGAATCCATATTGTTGCATACTTTTGTTTGTTTGGCCGATGTCAGACGTATTAGACAGAGTGAACATCAGTTGCAATGTAGCCATACTCTCAGTGACAAAAGACTATCGGCCAGGTTGGGTTAAATCAATTTCTATTGCAGGCACAGGCGTTTCTACTTGGATACGGTTGATAATCCAAAGTTTTGCAGATGAAAGCTGTGATATCCTCAAAGGAAACATTCGGCTAAAGTCAGACCACGCCTTTAAATCTGGGAATGGAAGTGAACAAAGGATCTGTTCCGTGTCATTCTCTTTATCCAGCAGCCCATTCCCATACATCAGGAAGCACCCAACTTCAACCAAAAGCCCCATCAAGTCACCACCACACACAGACACTATTATCAATTCAGAAAGTCATTGAATAAAGTGTACCATCAAGGAGCTCTCTTGTTCTCATATTTCACATGTAATTAAACTAAGATAAAAGACTTCCAGAACTCACAATTTTCCCTTTTGGATTTGTATGCATACATTATGGCATTTAATTTCTTTCATATCTCGATAAATTCTGCTTCAGTCACTCATAAAAACCTTGAGAGTCAAGTACAGTCATTCAAGTACCACAACTAATAACTGAATTGCAGGATTATACATCCAGTCCCTTTTCTGGAAGTTTGGAGAATTTGAATTCAGCAACGCCATTGGTGGTTGCCTGGATAGAGTATTTAGGTGTCAAGTTGCAGAGGTTGCGGGTGCCAATCCTGGTGTAACAGCCTTTACGCCTGTCAGCTATTGTACTATCTTCTGAATTGTGTTTACTTTTTTATTACTTCTAATGACACTATGCTAACTGAGTCTCATTTTTAAGTTCATTTTCATGAATGTCTTGTATGCATCAAACTCTACATAATAAAAATAACTAACTAATTATAATTAGTTAAAGGAATCTGACTACAGTGTATTGAGAACGGGAACTAAATCTAAAGGGATCACAACAGGTACTCTAACTTTTACCAACAACATTGCTATCCTATCAAATGACTTAAGAATTGCTTAGATCCAGATTGATTTGCTGAATGAAATTGCTGAATAAACAGGATTACAGATACCTTTCCAAAATAAAATAAAAATGAATAACACCAAAAATGCTCCTCCAAAACTTCAAACCAAATTCGGAGACATTAAAACTTTAAATACCTGGGTGAGATCATCATGAAAAATGGATTGGACAAAGAAGCTATTTGGGAAAGGATACACAAACTGGAAATAGCCTACCAAATTTTGTGAAAGATTTACAAACAAAAAATGTCTTTCACGAAATGCTAAGTTACGTCATGAAGAGACAGTTCTGAAACCAGTAGTTTTGTAAGAAGCCGAAACCTTGTGCCTGAATGCTGATAAAGGACTTGGGAGATTTAGAAAGAGGGGGGGGGGGGGGAAGAGAGAAAAATTATTAGAAGATTTCTGGGTTCCAGCTTCAAGAATGGCATTCATCAAAAGAGATCCAACAAAGAAGTCTAAAGCTAAATAAAAAACAACTGAAACAATCTATAAAAGGCAGGCAAGATTCTATGACCACCTGAAATGAATGGAGGGAAACAGATCAACTAAAAAATCTTTATTTGATTCAAAACCTGAAACTGTAATGCACTGGCTTGTAAATATTAAAGAAGACCTCCACTTGTTTGAAGAAGCTTTCGATAGAGATCTTTTTTGGAAAAAGTTAGAGACAAATGGACAAACCAAGATAAACAGTACCCTTTTGGACAGAAGAGCGCAAAACGAATGAAGAACTTTTCTGCCCAAAAGAAGATGAAACTTGCTGCCGATTGCTAGAAGGCTTAACATTGTCATAGTTGACCTTAACAATGTGTGTGTGTGTGTATTTAATTTAATTGCAATGGAGCACAGGCTCCGGTGGCAATATCCCTACACACCCATTTTCCCCCTATCCTGCACCTACCTACATTTGCCCTCTACAAATTTTATCTTTAAATTCCTTCAAAGTTTTCGGTAAATTATTCATCATTTCTCTTGGTAACTCATTCCAATCCCTGACACCCTTACCTAAAAAAGAGAATCTTCCCACACCCTTGTGCCTGAAATCAAGTGCCAGCTTGTGGTCATGGTCATCTTTTACCTTCCATGCACTACTTTTCATACCTATTGCAATATCTTTCCATGCCTCATCGCCAGTGTGTGTGTGTGTGTGTGTGTGTGTGTGTGTGTGTAGTTGTGAAGCCAGCAAATAGTATTATTACAATAGGATAATCTAGGTCAGCGGTCGGCAACCCGCGGCCCGCATGCGGCCCGTGACATCTCTATTTGCGGCCCGTGTCCGCCTTATAAATATCATATCGAAAGCCCATATTATAAAATAATAAAATTTAAATGCATAAAAGAGTGAACGCGATCTAACCCAGCGCAGCGAATGAACTACGCGAACAGAGCAGGACAAGTGCGAGCGGGAACGATTCCCCTACTCTCTCCTATGATTGAAACAATAGGTCAGCGTTGACAATAATCTTCTCTCGCTCGCCCGCCGCCCGTCTGCGCTGGCTGTGTCATTGAGTGAAACAAGTTATTTCATGTGTGCACGACGCCACCGCGGCCCTGTACCTACGATTTAGTTATTGTTCTGTGACCTACGAGTACCTACTATTTTGTTTACAGTTCGGTAAGTGTGATATATTGATAGTTCATACAATTACATAGCGAAATTAAGTGACATGTTTTCAACACGGCTTTTATTCTTACAGCGTGTATTTGACAGTTATACTGAGGGCTACAAAAAAAAGGAAGTTAATTGAAGAAAATAGAGAGTTTAACAATGCATGGACAGATTTATACTTTTTTCTTAATTGCAATGGATCGCTGCTATGCTTAATATGTCAAAAAACCCTTGCTATACAATAAGTATATAACTTCAAACATTACTATGACACCGAGCATAAAGCAAAATTTGCATGCCTAGTTGGTGATTCCCGAAAAAACAAAATCAACTCACTCAAATCTTCATTCAAGAACCAACAAAGTGATTTTAAGGTGCAAATTCAAAGTAACGAGTCAAATATACGTGCGAGTTTAAGGGTGGCGGAAATACTTTCCAAGTCTGGGGGGGGGGGGGGGGGGTGGCGGAAATACTTTCCAAGTCTGGGCGACCGTTTACCGACAGCGAATTAATAAAGCAATGTGCCTTAGCTATGGGTAAAGAGGTAAGCCCAGATCAAAAAAAGAAATTTGAAAATATAAGCTTATCTGCCAGAACTTGTACCCGGCGCACTGAAGATTTGGGCGCTAAATTATGCGAAAAATTTCGGGAAAAAGCACAACAATTTGAATGGTTCTCCTTAGCTACCGATGAAAGTAATGATGTGTTAGATACTGCCCAGCTTCTAATATTTGTTCGTGGAATTGATAAGTACTTCAACGTGTGTGAGGAACTTTTACAGTTATGTAGTTTGAAGGAACGGCTATGGGGAAAGATTTGTTTTGTCACTTAGAACAGGCAATGACGTCAATGCAATTAGCGTGGGAAAAATTGATAATTCTAATAACTGGCGGAGGTAGAAACATGAGTGGGCAAAACAAGCGCCCGATGGGTAGAATTAAAACAAAATTGGCTAAGGTGTGAAATTCCGTTATTTATTCATTGCATTATCCACCAAGAAGCGTTATGTTCCAAAGTCATTTCATGGAGAAGAGTAATGGACATCTTTATATCCACTGTGAACTATATCAGAAATAATGGGTTGACACATCGTCAGTTCCGAGAGTTTCTATCCGAAATGGAAGCAGATCATCGAGATGTAATTTATTATTCGGATGTAAGATGGTTAAGTAGAGGTGCAGTACTGAAAAGATTTTTCAGTCTCAGAAAAGAAATCACATTTATGAATCAGAAAGGTAAATCTGTTCCAGAGTAAACAGGCCCTCAATGGTTAATAAATCTAGGATTTTTGACAGATTCAACTTATGAATTAAATACGCTGAATGTCAATCTTCAAGGGAAAAACAAACTAATATCTGATATGCATTCCAAACTAAAAACCAAGTCTTTATAAAACATATTAATAATAATAATAAACAAGGTCACCTCCCGAATTGCCTAAAAGCATTGGGATGATGAGAAAATGAAAGACATTTTAATGGAGTTACGATGTCAATTCAGTGACAGATATAGTGATTTCGAGAAGAATTCGAAAAAACTGAAGATTTTTGCTAACCCTTTTTCATGCGATGTTGAGGATGTACCCAGTAATTTACAAATGAATATGATTGAACTTCAATCCAATGAGAGTCTAAAAAACGCCTTTTACGAGATGAATGATTTTGTCAAATTTTATGGTAGCTTGCCGTCTGATTTTGTCGAATTGAAAACGTTTGCTCAGCAGTTTATTTCAATTTTTGGAAGCACTTATTTACGCGAGCAAACTTTTTGAATCGTCAATTATCGAAAAAATAAATACGCTTCTCGTCCAACAGATGAGCATTTGAGAGATATATTACGTATTTCAACTTCTAACATCAAAGCTGAAATACAAAAAATAGTCAGTCAAATGCAACATCAAACTTCACACTGAATTTAGTATATGAGATCAATTTTGAAACTTTTCTTCATTTGTATTCTCATTTGTATTGATAAAATTTGAAAACTGAGTATTCGCATTTTTACTGTGTATATACGGCCCCGCTTTTACTTTGTTTTGTCACCTTGTGGCCCTTGCCTGCTAAAAGGTTGCCGACCGCTGATCTAGGTAAATGAAAATCACTACATGTTGACAATGCAGGAGTTGTTGAGCATGCAAAGGAGCTGGATTGGGAGGCGGAATACAAGAGGAGGGTGAAGAGAGAGCTGGGAATGTACAAGGCATGTGTTGGTGATGGGGTTGAAAAATTAGTAGTAGTGCGTGGGAAGGAAAAGATGACTATGGGCACAAGCTGGCACTTTATTTCAAGCATTTTCTTTAGTGGGAAAGGGAGCATCCATAAACTATGTGGCTTGGTCTAGGAGGAAAGGGAGGGGGGAAGCAGAAAGCTATGTTGGGCTACTTGGGAGGGAGGGCAGTTCAGAGCCAAGCCACGTAACTTTTCATTCATATTATTTGTCACAGTTAAAATAAGGTACAGAACACACAACAGCACATGAGTATTTATTTATGTCATTTAATATCTTCAAATTAAACTAAGGAAAAAGGAAACTGTTTTAGGCAATTGAAAGTAAAGTGAAAATGACTCATCACTCACCAAAGTTGAAGGCATGACTCATGTAGCAACGTTCGGCGCGTGCACACCTCCCGAGCCTCATTTTCTCCAACATGAATAAGGTTTAATAACTGAAATATTGTGTATATTGTGTGTTCGTGTATATGTTCTTCTCCCGTCGCTGCCTTCAACTTTGGTGAGTGATGAGTCATTTTCCATTTCCTTGTAATTAATATGTTCATATGTAATTCACGATAGTTTGACAAGAGAAAACAGTACAAAATGTCTTCTGGAATCAATAGGGAAAAAAGCTACATTGAACACAGGGTGGGGGGGGGGGGCTGAGTGGCAAAAGCCATGTCTGGCTATGAGGGGGGGAGGGGGAGGGTTAGAGGAGGCCAAAATGGGGCTACATAGTTTATGGACGTTCCCCAAAGGTGTCCGGGTTTAGTACAAATTACCAATTAATAATGTACAAAAAAAAAAGCTGAAGGAATTTAAAATTAATACAGAAAAGCTAGATGGGTGGAGAAATTTAACACTTACAATACATGATAATATACAAAACAATAATAAGAAAGGGGTAATTAGATGACTAAGGAAACTGCTACTCAATGTGTGCTCCATCTCGCAATTCAATTCAATGCACGGCAGCTTTGGACAAATAGCATTCTAATTCAGTTTGTGAAATGTGCTTTTCTGAATTGGAAATAGGCTACCAGTCATCATGGAAATTATATAAAATTGCCTGAAATCGCTGATTGATATGGCTGTCATGTAAGTAGCAAGATGAGAACCCATGCTGTCATGCTTATGATATTATTGTTTCTCACGTGGCACTGCATCCTAGTGTTAAATGTCACTTTTCAGTCTATTTACTTTGGCCTTTTTCTAGGTCAGAACTGCACTGAGATGTTTTACATAAGCTGTACTAATCAAACCACAGTGCACTTCGGCCCCAGGAAGAGGCCAAAGCAAATCGCCCAAAACAAACATTTACTTCTACATCCATACTCTGCAATTCATAAACATTATGGGTGGCAGAGGGTGCTAAGCACCTATCTTAATTCTGCGTATTCCAATCCCAAATAGCATGAGGAAAGAAAGAATACATAAAAGCATCAGTACGGCATCTTATTTCTCGAATCTTATCATTGCGACCCAAATAGGTTGGTGGAAGAAGTATCTCACTGCACTCGTAGGCCATAGAATTTAGCATATTCTCCAATAATTTCAAATGACGTCTTATGTCTTCCAAAAGATCCCAACCCAATCTAAGCATTTTGTAACACTCTCATAAGGGCTGTAGCAACCAGTCACGAATCGAGTGGCTCTCCTCTGTATCATCTCCACTGAGTCAACCAGGCCCTTGTGATACGGATCCCAAACTCCACAAAAGTAATCCAGATGCAGACGCACTAGTGTTTTAATGCCATTTCCTTTGTACGAGCATTACAATTCCTCAGAATACGACCTATGAATCATAATTTAGAATTAGCTTTGACTACATTGGAAGGTATGTTCAAGTCCCATTTAATGTTGCTTTGTACTATTACCCCCAAGTACGTCAGAGAATCAAGCTTGACAACTGAATTGTTTACTTTGTACTCGTGAGCTAACTGATTCTTTTTGTTACTTATTCGCATTGCCTTGCACTTTTTGCAATTAAGTGCAAGATACCATTTATGGCACCATTCAGAAATAGCATCCAAATCGTGCTGAATTTCCAAGTAATCGTCAGAGCACCTTATTTCCCTAAACATAACTGCATCATCGGCAAACAATCGTAACCAGCATTTAATGTTGTCACCTAGATCATTTACAACAATTAAGAAAAGGAGTGGTCCTATTACACTTCCTTGAGGAACGCCAGAAGTAACATCTAGCTTAGAAGAGGCTTCCCCATCAATAATAACATACTGTAATCGACCAGTTAGAAAATCACTTATCCGTTCGTAAATCTGATCTGATATACCGTATGAACGAATCTTCGCTAAAAGTTGGTTTTGTGGTACAGAATCAAAAACTTTCTGAAAATCCAAGGAATATTGCATCAACTTGTGAACCTGCATCAGTAACTTACATTACGTCATGGGAAGATAGGGCAAATTGAGTTTCACATGATCTCTTCTTCCGAAATCTGTGTTGATATGGTGTAAGTAACTCGTTCTCATCTAGAATCTTCATAATGTTAAAGCATATGACATGCTCCAGAATTCTACTTCATGTAGATGTTAAAGATATGGGTTGATGATTCCTAGGACCACTCCGATCTCTCTTCTTGAAAACAGGAATTACCTTGGCTATTTTCCAGTCAGAAGGTACTTTTTTTTCTCTTCCAAAAAATTACGAAATATATCTGACAGAAATGGTTCAATTCTGAAAATACCCTTACCGGGATACCATCGGGACCTGGCGCCTTACCCCACTTCAGGAGCTTTAATTGCTTTGCAATACCTACGCTATCAATTTCTACCGGATCCATCTATAATTCTACATGATGTAGTAAACTGGGAATGTTTTCCATGTTTTCGCGCATGAAAGAGTTTTTAAATTCGGTGTTAAATACAGTAGCCTTGTTGTGGCTGTCATCAACTTCCCGACTGTCCTGTATTAGAACTGGTTTATTGTTGTCACTACAACTAACTTCTTTATTTTTTATATATACAACCAAAATTTCTTTGGGTTTTCGGTGAGGTTCTTAGAGAGGGAATTGAAACGAAAGTCGTTAAAGGCCTCACACATCGCATTCTTAACATGTCCTCTTATCTCATTTAACTTATCTAAATCGGTTCGCTCCATCGTCCTTCTTGATCGTGCATGTATCTTCCTTTGCTTTTTGAGTAACCGTTTAACGTCACGTGTATACCATGGTGGATCATTCCCTTCCCCGATTGTCCGTTTTGGTATATGCAAGTCCATACCTTCCCTGATTATATGTATGAATCAATGCCACCTCTCAATGGTGCGTATTGCTACTATGAAGGTATGGTAATTATGCCTCAAAAAAGTTCTAAAACACTCTTTTGAAGCCTTTTCGAATCTGTAAATGATCCTTTCTTTTTTCTTTTTGCACGTGGTTGTTAATTTTACTTTAGCAATTACAGCTTTGTGATCACTTATTCCGAGCAGAAATGTCCGTGAATAATTCAGGCCTATTTGTAACAAGAATATCTAAAATATTTTCAGTACCATTGAGGCAAGGCGTTGGTTCAGTTACGAGGTGCTCAAGATTGTGTCTGAGAAAATGTCTAGAATGATTTGACAAGCTGCTTTATCCCTGCCACCAGTAACGTGAACATAATTAGTCCAGTTGATAAATGGCAAACTGAAGTCACCACTTAGCATTATTGAATGGTCCGGAAATTGACAAGCTATATCATTTACATTATTCCTTAAGGCCTCAGCAATAGTTACGCCTGGATCTGGTGGACGATAGAAGGAGCCGATCACAAGTTTTGTCCTGAAGGAGCCGATCACAAGTTTTGTCCTAGCTAAGTTGAGCTTAATCCATAAGATTTGGCAGACAGTATCAACAACTATTTTGTTACATGGGAGGTACTTACTACAGGTATAAGTACACCACACAACCTGTCCTTACAGAAAACGTTCATGTTGCTATTAGGATGCGGCACCTTCAGGCACGGATGCCTTTTATAAGGCTTGCATATGGAAGTCCACTAAAATGGAACCTTGATTCAATCGACACAAGAATATATTCAAATGGTATCACAAAAACAAGCCAGTGATTTTACAATCATTGCAGCAGAAAGCAGATAAAACTATTGCCATCAAACATGTGATCAGAAATGGTGGCAAAATTGTACTGGTAGCGCTATCACATTCAGTAAATTTCATATGGCATCACGTCTAAGGTACATTCCTTTTTGCTGCCATGTGCACTTCTCAAAAGGTAAAATGTGTGGGACAAATTTCAAAACCAAAGGCACAATTTCTACTCAGTACATCTGTATTGGACCATTACCACAGAGATATATGAAAGGTTTCATTTTTCTTTTTTCTTGCCTTTACAGCTTATAGACAGAGTTTGATAGAGGACTGGGGACAAGAAAGCAATTTGAGACTGGTATTTTTAAGGAGCCATCCAAGGATTTGAGGAAACAATGGAAAAACTGAATTATGTATGGCCCAATGGTGTTTTGAACCCACGTCCTCCCAAAGTCCAGACCCTAATGTTACCACTCACCAGATTTAAAAAGCTGACAACACAACAGCTACACAACGAAAGTGGATTACAACCATAAAAGGGAACAATCTTTCTTTTGCGTTTCTAGGAACAAAGAATTTTAATTGGTTAATAATCACTTACCACAAAGTAAAAAAAGAATTTAAAAAACATGTAACATAAGCAAAAATTGAGTTTACATCACAAGACAGGGAATGTATTATTCTGTATGCATTAACCAGCTATAACTCATACTGTAAGTGCACAATGAAATTAATTGTGATAATGTCTGGTAGGCGAACTAGGTAGGGGAGAGTGGGGAGGAATGGGACACAGGAGGAATGGGACACCTGTGATATTTTCAAAACTACCGCGTCTACTAACTTCAAATGTTCATCATAGATAGCGCTAGGAGTGCCCTATAAGCCAGTGGAGTTATATCGTTGAAAGTGGTGGACTTTAAATTTTGTGTTGAAAAAAGTGTTTTTCGCCTTTAAAAGTAAGTTTAGTGTGTTGTATGAATTTTTTTCTTATTTTTAATAGAACAGAGAAAGTCATAATGCTTTAACATGTGGGCATAACATATAATTTGAAGATTATTTAACACCAAAAAGTTCTGCTTTGTGATCAGTAGTTTGTCTTCCATGCACGTAAATTTCAAAATGGTTGCCTGCAGGAGGTTTGGGACAATGGTTTGCAGGTGGAATGGGACAAGTCCCAAACCTCCTGCACTATGTAAACTAAATTGTATGAAAAATAAGTTGAAATTTATTGTGCATCGTCCAATAAATGTAGAAGCTTTTCATTTTTTACATTTTTTTCAGACTTTTGTCTTCACAATGCCTCGTGTTTATAAGAGAAAAACTAAACGTCAGAGGTTAACAAAGGAAAAACTTAAGTATGCTCTCTCTGAGATAATTGAGAAAAATCGGTCATTAAGAGATGTGGCCAAGGAAATTGATTCGAGCAAGTCTACACTTGACAGATATGTAAAAGAAGCCAAATTGTTACCCATTGGAGATGAATATTGCTACCAACCTAATACAAATGTACGACAAGTTTTCACCATTCAAGAAGAAAGAAGTTTGAAGTTGTATTTGATAACTTGCTCCTACATGCATTATGGATTAACTACAGTTCAGGCTCGCAAATTTGCGTACCAATTTGCTAAGGCCAAGAAAATTCCAGATGTTCTTGGTTGGGAAGAAAAGAAGACAGCAGGAAGGGAGTGGCTATTTGGTTTTATGAAACGCAATATGGACATTACTTTACGTTCTCCATCCCCTACCAGTCTGTCAAGGGCTACTAGTTTCAATAAGAACAATGTTATGAAGTTCTTCGACAATCTGAGAGAAGTTCTCCTCCGCCACTCTTTTAGTGCAAATAGTGTGTGGAATTGTGATGAAACAGGTGTTACAACTGTTCACAAGCCTGGAAAAGTGATTGCGGAGAAAGGAACAAAGCAAGTAGGGCAAGTGACATCAGCTGAACGTGGTCAACTCGTTACAGTTTGTTGCTTTGTTAATGCAGCAGGTAATACAGCACCACCTGCATTTGTTTTTCCACGGAAGAATTTCAAAGATCATATGCTGTATGGTGCTCCAGAAGGCAGCTTAGGTTTGGCTCATCCAAGTGGATGGATGACTGCAGAGAACTTTAAGAAAGTTTTGGATCACTTCATTAAAAATGTGAAATGCTCAAAGGAAGATCCAGTTCTACTTTTGTTTGACAATCATGATAGTCACATAAATATTGAAATCATAGACACTGCGAGAGAACATGGAGTTATCATTGTGACATTCCCCCCTCATTGCAGTCATCGCCTTCAACCATTAGATGTGTCAGTGTATAGTTCGTTCAAAAACAGGTACAACATGGCATGTAGTAACTGGATGGCAATGCAGCAAAACCTTGCTAAACCAATCAGCATCTACAATATTGCAAAGCTAGTGAATTCCGCATTTCTTCAAGCTTTTACTAAAGAAAACATCATCAGTGGTTTTGAAAAAACTGGTATTTGGCCATTTAATTCGGAGATTTTTACAGATTATGATTTTTTGATGTCATCAGTCACCGACCGTCCATTTCCACAAACAACAGAACAAGACACAACTCAGAATCTACTTCCAACAACTGATAGGCCTCCACAGGGAAATGAGTATTCCTTCGACTTCAGCTCGAGAATCCGTCACACCAGAGATGGTACGACCATATCCGAAAGCTGCAGCAAGAAAAACAACAGGAAGAGGAAGAAAACCTGGGAGAACACGGATCTTGACTGACACACCCGAGAAAACTGAAATTGAAGAACAGTTGAGAAAGAAAACAGCGAAGATCATCAGTCCATTTGCCCTGTCTAGGCCTGCATTTGTTTCTTCCAAAGAAACAAGAAAAATGTCTGAAGAAGAAACTTCAGAATCAAGTGAGGAAATGGAAACATCACATAGTGAAGAAGAATTCACAGAATCATCAGACGACGAGCAAGAGTTAGACTTAAATTATGAGATCAAAGATGTTACAATTGGTGACTTTGTTCTTGTAAAATTTGACACAGGAAAAACTCTCGTGCACTACATTGGAAAAGTAAAATCCGGATGGGATGAAAACAATTGCTTGCTGGTCAAATTTCTGCGGAAGCGAGGCAAGTCAATGACATTCGTTTATCCCAATGTAGAAGATGTGGGTGTTACTAGAAGAGATGATATAATTTTGAAGATGCCAGCTCCCGTCGTTGGAGGAACCAAGAGAACTAGCAAGATTTTTCGCTTCGGAATAAATTTAAGTGTAAAATTTCCTACACTACGATAAAGAATTTTGTATGCAACATTTTTTCTTGTTAAGCCACAATTTTTTCAGTTTCTAAACCTAAATTATCTTTTTTTAATATTAAACTTGTCCAAGAATAACATTGTTGGTACTTTTTTAAAAAAATGAAGTTACTGTCCCATTCCTCCTGCACTTAGTCCCATTCCTCCTGCACGCAGGAGGAATGGGACAATGTCACTTCTTTCCGAAAATTGAAGATTCCCTTGCTATTATAGCGTATTTTGAAAAGATACTTATACAGTATATAGTCAGATACATGTACTCAACATATACATAGTTCATATACTTCCAATGTTCCCACAGCTCCCTGAAAAAGAACTCAAACACAAATTGTCCCATTCCTCCCCACTCTCCCCTATCCTAATTAGACAAAGTTGTTATTGTCCAAAATGTAGTTCAAGATGCATTTCATGTGTTGACACAGTTGGGCAGAAAATCGTTAATCCATTAATCATTAATTAATTAAGTTAGCAAATTTTTTAAAAAATGTAATTTTTAAGTTAACCAAAAAAATTATTAACGTTCTCCTTAACTTCCATTAAATTACACTTCTGTTCACTTTAGTCCTTTACATTGGTTGTTACCACATTTGGTTTGTTTGAATCGCGCACCACAGGTCGCTGGTATGTTCGGCGAGTCGAATAGTGAACGAATGAGGTAACACAAGTGCTAGTGTGATGCATATATAACTGTTATGCTTGACAAAGTACGGGTGTGAGTACGAACACTAGAGTTGTGAGATGTTTTTACGTCTGCAAAACAGAACTAACAACTCATCTCAAATTTGATCGGTGATTGATGTTGATATTTTTATAAACTAACTGTTTTACTACAAGGAACACAGTGCCACTTTTTAGTTTGTGTTGGTTTGGAGTTTATCAGTGAAATAAATTAAATTGACATTTGTTACATGATTACATTTTGGAAACTGAAGATCTGGCATCTGTTTGTGAAAGCAGCAACATTAGCAATAACGAGTAGATTAAACATCATTGACCACATTTATACTGTTAAATTGCATTTAAATCAAGACTGGGAGTACAGTTGATTTGTGAATTCAAACTGCATTTGTCTAAACTTACTATATCTAAGGCTTAAATTTCTAGCCTGAATAATCTTAAACAACACATTAAGAGGATGCACACATCCAAATATTTATAGTTTGAAGAAAAAGTAAAAACGGTGTCAACTTGTGGGAAAAGGATAAAGAATTCAAAGTCTTCTTCAAGTTCTGTGGTTTCTTCTGCTGCAGACAGCAGCAGAAGTCTTTTACTTATTTTTCATTTCCAATTGCATTGTAGTTAGTGACAGCAGTGTCAGGATGGTATGGACCAATGAATTCTAAACTATTTCGTTGTCAACGTGATTCCAATGCATCTTGCAGAATATGATACATTTCAGAAGCTGATTAACATGTTGAACCCCAGTAACAACTAAGTTTTCAGAGAGACTTTGGGTTGATGTATCGCTGATGGTTAACTTTGCAAAAACGTAACACTTTAACAATTATAGAAGTTAACTTTTTAAGTAGCAGACTAATAGCGCAATCACTGGGACTCATCAAGGAATTGTAGTTTCCATATGAAAACTGTTCCACACGTTCCTTGGGTGATATTATTTAATATATGTTGCTCTTAGAGCTGTAAAATATATCCATCCTCACAAACTTCACTCGAAAAGTGCCATAATGTAAGGCAGCAAGTGACTGGGAGAAAGCATATAGCCATGTATAATGATAACCCTACCGTTCCTTCAACTACGTTATTTATTAATTTGTTTCTATTACACCCATGAAGAATAACGCACAAACTGGGGATTCTATCATTACCGTGGCGCCACAAAATGATGATTGATTCTTATAGAACTCGACAAAACAAATCGAAAATAAAGAATAAAATTTTTTGATATCTCGCTTGGTTCTCGAGATATCGTATATTAAAATTGACGTAGTTAGGTTGAAATACAGCCTGGACCAGAAGAAAAATTTCGCTATAGCCAAATTCGATGATGAATTCTTACGTAACTCGATGAGACAAATGGAAAATAAAGAATAAAGTTTTTTGATATCTCGCTTAGTTCTCGAGATATTGTATCTCAAAAATGATGAGGTTAGGGTGAGATTCGGCCTGGACCAAAAAAAATTTTTCACCAAAACCACCATATCTACATGGTGGAAATGCATTATAGGTGTTTTATTTTATTCCTAGTGATTGTTGTTAGGTTGAAATACGGCCTGGACCAGAAGAAAAAACATCAAAAGCAGACAGAACTATACCTATGGCTGATTTTTAACATGCTATATCTCGAAAACCAAGCGAGATATCAAAAAATTTTATTCTTTATTTTCGATTTATTTCGTCAAGTTCTGCAAGAATTCATCATCAGATTTTGGCGCCACGGTAATGATAGAACTGCCCACAAACTTCACGCAAAATAAAAAAAACTGTTGTTACAGTACACACTTAGCGATGAGAGGACGCCATTTGTTATCATATGTGACTTCCAGCGATAATATCATTACATGCAACAAAATGTATCAATGACCAACAACGATGAAAACCAAACAAAATTTATAGTTCATTAAGCTACGAAAGGAAGCATCTATGTCCATTTTGGTCCAGGCTGCATTCCAACCTATCCACAGGCGCCGCAAATGATTCTGCTTGAAAATCTTAATAAATCCAAATTTTTACTGAAATATGCTTTAACAACAACCAAACGCCATGTTGGTACAGGCAGCATTTCAACTAGGCCTATAAAAACTAAATTTCTTCAACCTAATGCTGAAACAAGCATATTATCACACTTTTCAACCAAAACATAAGCTATATTAAAATGTAACCTTCTCTGATAAATGCCGTAAAACATTAACATCTTGGACATAACACGCGGATATGTTTCTTGACGATGTAATAGCTACGAGATTATCATTGGATGTCGCTTATATGTACGTAAATGAGGCAATCAATGTTTGCTTACGGTTCAAAGGTTTTTTTTAGTGTGTAATCTTTTCTATATTTATACTTTTATAGCAACATATTCCCAAATAATATCATTCAAAGACCGAGTGCATGGTCATTATACTTCTATATAAGTCTTCTCCCAGTCGCTCGCGGTATAGCGTTACGGCACTTTTCGAGTGAATTTTGTGAGGCCTCTATACATTTTACACCTCTAAGAGCAACATATATTAAATAGTATCACCAAACAAACATGTGCAACAGTTTTAAGTCCCAGCGATTGCACTATTGCCAAGTTAACTTTTCAAATAACTTGGCCCAACTATGTGTGTTGAGGTGTGTCTGCATAGTTTAATCTTGTAGTGGCAATATTAGTTGAGATTGTTGTTAGGTTGAAATGCTGTCATAAATAGTATGATCTTGCAATAGCAAAAGGCACGAGAAATTTAATCAATATTAGTAATTTCATAAGCATCATGTTAGTGACTAAACGTTTACCGTGATGTAAACTACTCCGCAAAATTTCACCCAGAATTCAAAGGCAAGAACCCAAATTATTAATGCAAAGAGCATGATTTAATGGTAAGAAAACTCAAGTTTAAAATACAGCAAAACTAAAACAGCAGGCAGCGAAACCGATGTGTATTTCAATGACTGTTTATCTCCCCGCAAATCATTTGAATGAATAATGTGGTCTACGCTACCTTCGATATCTGTGGGGCCGACTGTTTTAATTTCCCTTTCGCAATTAGAACAGCATTTACTCTTGCTGCGGCTTCACAGGCAGCCTGCAGACTGTTTCTGTTGATCATATCCCTGAAAATTCAGTCGGTTAGGAAACATGTAATTTTTATTCGGTAGTATATACCAAAAAACACCTTTTCCATATTAAATACCATTAAATCGTCGCGCTGTGAAAATACAGCCTCTTTCATTATAACAACCAACAAATCAGAAATAAATTATATGGTGTTCCTTCGCCAATGCGTTTGTTTATTGCCAAACAACTAAACACTCTCCAACCAATCACCACAAGAAGTAAATATGGCTACCACCTAACTCTGCTACAACAAAGTGTAATCGACAACGTTTAGTCACAAAAACAAGTTATACCTTATAGTCGCCAACTACCGCATTGGTCATCAGTATGTAGTATCTTTGGTACAACATTGACTCGGTGTGTGACTCGCTATCTCTGATTTGCAACTAGAATCATATTGTCTCTGACTAGAATTAAGTAGAATTTAAACACTGTTGTGGTTTGTAGTTTCTCACTATAGCATTTAGCTCGAGATGCCAGGTAGCTAGCAGTTTTTTTATTCGGGAAGTTTTATTATACCTTATTTTGTGTGCATCCTCATTATTGTGCCGACTTTGCTGCTTTATGTGATTACTAAGTGTAAAATTACTGCGTTTAATTTGTGCGACAGAGACGTAAGATGTTCTTAAGTTTTGTTCCGTGAATAGTGACTTATTGTTTTGTTAATGGGAAAAAGGAAAGATACCAGTTCAGAGGAGGAAATAGTGACTGATAATGTGCCACAGAAAAAACATAAGAAACATAAGCATAAAAGGCACAAAAAGAAGAAACCACTTGATGATGAAGGCTCACAGGAGCTTCAGTTTGAAGATGTGGATCCAGTTAAGGCTGCATTTAAACTGAAAATCAAGCTGCAGAAGGAATCTGCAGAAAAAAACATGTTACCTAATATTGAAAAGTCAAAAGACAAAACATCTCCCACCAAATCAGTTGACAAACCAGGCTCTTCTCCAAAAGCATCTAAAAAGAAGAAAGTTAAAGGAAGAGACAGCGGTACATCCAGTGAAGAAGAAAGATGGTTGGATGCTATCAAGTCTGGAAAACTTGAAGAAGTTGATGATGAATTGAAAAAAATTAAGCCAAAAGATCCCAAATTGATGACTGCTAGACAAAGAGCCATGTTTGAAAGGAAAACAGATAAAGAATCTGGACCAGATACTGAGCAGTTAATGGCATTACCTTCAGGTTATAAAGAGAAAGTCATGACAGCAGAAGATATTGAAAAAGCGGCAATAAAATCTATCAAACGAAAACAGCTTGCAGATGAGAAACGGGAAAAGGATAAGAAGAAAACTATGGAAAGGTTATTAAAAAAACAAGAATCTAAATCTGGAAAGTCGACAGCAAAACACAGGACTGAACGACAACAAGGACCCTGTGAGACTTATTACAATGGTACTCTGGGAGTGGTGTTAGCAATGCCACCAGGGGTAGACTTCCCAATCAAACCACAGAAAGCCCCAGAGGTCCCTTTACCAAGTATTGTGGTGTGGCTGGTTGTAAAAATTTAAAAAAGTATTCATGTGCAAAACAAAAGTGCCTCTCTGTAGTTTGTTATGTTATAAAAAAAATTTAAACCTTAGCAATACTTCTTAAAAAAAATGCTATATATATACTCAATATATGAATATATGTTTGATAGCATTCTGTGTATTTAATTATAATTCCATAAACCTATGGTTAGATGTAGGTACTATAAGAAATCTTTTAACATCGCAATTCTTTTACCTTTTAATTTTTTCATAAAAGGCTACAGACTGAAAGATTGTTACAGCTGCTGGTTCAGTTTATAGCTATGGTACCTAACACGTGATCTCTTATTTATTTAAAATAAGCTTAAGAGGTGTTATTAATAAACAAGTGCTACCCTGATTATCAGCTGTGGTTAGTGATTAGCAATGGTGAAATGGAACATTAATTAAATAAACTTATAACTTAGTGCAAATAGGTTCATATGAGATTTGCTCTGTCTCTCACTAAATTTTTCACACAAGTTAGAAGTAATTTGAAATATCCTGCATTTTGCCATCTTATTTCAACTTTAGTAAGTGTTATATTTAACTTTTTCCTTCTCCCACTATATAAATTAAGTCATATTTGTCCATTACACATTCAGATTGTAAACTCTGGTATAACTTAAGTATACTGAAAACTTCTTGATTCATTTTCCATGGCTTCCAAAAATCGCTCCAGGTGAATCCTCGTAACAGGGCCGCATTTAAGAATAGGCTACCTGGGCTGTAGCATAGGGGCCCACTCCACAAAGAACAGCCGGAGGGGCCTGCGGCGACCATCGGAGAGGCCCTCACCTGGGTCAGTAGTAGAGCTGAAAAAAACCACAAGTATAGCCTAGGTGCCCACAAAACCTAAATGTGGCCCTGCCCTGGAAACTTCCTTTAAAAAGGCCATGCAGAATTCCTTTCCATTCCTTGTCCCTGCCCTCTTTACCAGTTCTAACTATAAGGACTGCACAACTTCCTCGGGTATTATCTAACAGGCAATACCACTCGCTTCGCGCTGTTAACGTGTCGTCATAGTGACGTCACGTTCACGTACAGTCAATGTTTGTGACTATTCGGCCGCTGGTAAGTGGCCGCAGACGTCCGATAACACATCAAACACTGGACATCTGTTTGTGTTATCGGACATCTGCGGCCGCTTACCAGTGGCCGCCTGCATCTGATCCACCTTCGGGATATCAGTTTATGTTGATATTGTACAGTTTTAAATTATTGTGACCGAGCGTAGCGAGGGCACAATACACACAAAAATTGACTGTATGTGAACGTGACGTCACTATGACGACACGTTAACAGCGCGAAGCGAGCGGTATTGCCTGTTAGATAAAACCCACTTCCTCTACCTATTAAAAAAATGATAATGACCCCTTCAATATGCTGCTTCAGTATGTTGTCTTCTTCATATTCCACACTCAGATCTTGTGGAAAAGTCACCACAAATTAAATTAAAAATTTGTCATCTCCTTCATGTTCCCCACTCATATTTTGTCAAAACGTCATCACAAATTAAATTAAAAATGCCCAAATTTGACTGACATACATTTATTAGATGCTGCCAGCACTGCAAAATGAGTACAAATTTCTTGAAATGTTGATTAATTCCTTTGTTGTAATGTGTTATAAGCATTTCTACATCTCTCCGTTGTGAAAAGGCATATAAAATTTAGTAATTGAAAATATTTGGTGGTGCTTTCTATCAGATGTACCTGCCACATTACATTGACAGAACGGAATCAATTGATTTATTTTTCAAACAAATACAGCATTTCAAGATGAATTTCACAGATTAACATTTAAGTAGGTCTTTAGCTTTCACAAAAAATTTCTTCTTGTTTAGGCTGCATTTCATCTTTGCCACAATCTCTAGGAGAAGAAAATATTTAGGATGATATGATTCCTGTAACAATATTATTTGTATTATATTTGCAGTGCTGGTAGCATTTTGCAGTTGCACAATCTCTTCTTTTGGCTTTTTAAATATAACTAGTGACAACTTTTCTGTAAATTTTGGGTGGTGAACATGAATACGACGACATTCAAATTGCAAGAGTTTGTACCATTTTTCAATAGCTGGTAAAAGTTGTGCAGCCACCTTAATTTAAACAAGTAAGAAGCATAATAATAAAAGAAACTAGATGGGAATGTTATCAGTGTCTCATTACACTGATTTCACTTTATGTGATATGTAGTCAGTGGTAATAAAGTAGTAGTGACATGAAAGATGCTGTTTCTTTCAAAGCCAGTTACTGTGATGGGGACACCTTCAAAGTTTCTGAACCGGTGCAAATCCTCTTCTGTGAAAATCTTTTCCCACCAGATAATCCATGTCCTAATTTATTAGCTGCCTAATACTGCTAATCAAGTGATAGAAACTGCAACACAAGTTTTTCATTTGTGTTCAAATTTTTTCCCCCCTTATGTTATAATTATGTTGTCACCACTAGTAAAATAAAACAATTTAGCCTACTTAGTTTTGTTTTCCAGGACATAAACTCCCTCCTTTTCAGTTCACCGATTCAATCTTTTTTTAGTAGCTTATGTATTCCTTGAGGAAAAGATTTTTTTTTTTCTACAAATGAATTAACTGCCAGGAAAAAGATTCAATATTAACTTATTATTGCATGTCTGTTGAGTGTTAATCCATAGATACTTATATCTTTCACAAATTCTTTGCCAAACTGTCATTCTAGTCCTTCAAAAATTTCTATTAGCTTTTAGTTTTATTTCCTAAGAATTGAACACTATTAGTTTGATCCAACATTGGATACTCATGTGCTTCAACATTCATATCTGTTAAAGAAATAACACTGTACCTAGACATTAAATGGCAAATTGGTTAGTACTTATTTCCATCATTCAGGCAGTTTTATCAGTCGTGGAATTATCTTCATTTATCAGGAGTTAAATTCAAATAAAAAATCTTGCTGGGTAGTAACTTTTCTGATTTATTTGGCTGTTTACCCATAACCCTGTAATTTTGCCCACTGTTGAAATACTTCTCCCCATCCCCAATCCTACCATCAATCTCACCTTCATCTGTTTGGCATTATCTGTGTTGCTTTTACAGAATTCGTTCCATCTGATCCACAGTTTATCGAATGACAATTGATCTGTGTACACAATGTTTTCAGTGAGTCTGAATTATTCTGGTGCCAGTAAGTGGTGGCTAATTTCCCTATCCATTATGTTTGAAGTGTCCCCTATGTTAGGAGAGCGACTTCTCGACCTCACTGTGGCCGTTTACTACCTGTTATCAATTTCCAAATAGTATGAAATATTAAAAAATCAGGTGGGCGCCAGAGATTGCTTTTGGAGTGTTCCGTATTATTAGGGAAGCGACATCCAGATCTCAAAGTATTATTATTTAAACATGAATTATTGAATAACTAGAATTATTAAGTTACATATTACATGACTGGATGGGCTATAGTGAAAACAAGGTTCAAAATCTGATTTTACGATTTACTTAAGCACTTGAATTTTTTCACTTTACAAGATGTTAGAAAGATTAATTTTGTTTTCAGAGCGCAAGGGTACATATACTTTCTCTGGAGAGCAAGAAGTGTCCGTCTTTGGACGTTCACTAGGGCCAAAAACGATGATGCAAAAGTTTCTGTTTCTGGGTGGTGATTACCATGCAGGCGAATCTCTTTGTGCAGTCGGTGGGTTCACCAGCTCTCCCTGTGACGGAATAGAGGCGCCCTCCGGCGTGGTTGACTGTCCAGCTGGCACGGCTCCCCTCTAGGTAGGCAACCAACCAAGTGTTTCTCTTTTGGTCCGCGCTGCCCGAAGAAGCTTCTCTTTCTCCCACTCTTGAAGCAGTCCCCCAATGTCCATATCAGGATGGAACAAACCGCCCTTAGTTAATAATAGTAATATAAATTGTCTTGATAGGCTGTACTCCCTGGCTTCCCCTCACCCTTCATTCTCGGATACAGTTTTCCTTTTTATTTTGTTTACTGAGAACAGCCCAAGCAACCAACTCCGTCTTGAGCTGTGGTCCTTGTCACGGGACTGTTCTGCCATAAGTCACATATAATCGCCGACACTCAGGGGCTGACGTCCCACAGACTCGAGCATTGCCTCCCCCGAGCCCCACACACACAAAAAAAAAACATGTTTCACTCTCTGGCTCCCGGTACATTACAAGTTCCTGTTTAAACCCTTGTTTCAAGACATAATATATGCTGTAAATTTACTAACTTTGAACATGTTAAGTCCCTTATGAAGGATTTTACATATTGTGAAGACAAAAGGTTTCAGTGGAATCAGAAATATGAAACAGAAATATTTTTTCCTCAGTTATATCTTAAAATTATATTGGTATTATTGTTGTTGTAGTTATATAATTGTCATGAGAAGTCATATTGAGCTGTTTCTTTTATCTGAATGAATTGTGACAGGATCACTGTGAAGTCCTATTGTGGAGGTAGAATGTTGAATAGTTTCTGCTACTCCTTCACACACAGAAGAAAAATTTAATTAGATTTAGTAGTCATATAAAGGTGAAGAAATTGCATTAC
Source organism: Vandiemenella viatica (assembly GCA_031002005.1). Classification (NCBI taxonomy): domain Eukaryota; kingdom Metazoa; phylum Arthropoda; class Insecta; order Orthoptera; family Morabidae; genus Vandiemenella; species Vandiemenella viatica. The sequence goes on along the minus strand of JARYHS010012519.1, from coordinate 38,794,337 downwards.
AATAACAGCTGTCATGTATACATAATAGGAAGGTATAATACGAGGCTCTGCTATGGGCACTCGCATGGCACCTTCATATGCCAACCTTTTCATGGGCAGACTAGAGGAATGTTTTATTCAAAAGATTACCCGACAACCCACCGTGTGGTTCAGGTATATAGATGACATATTTATGATCTGGACCCATGATGACAACCTCCTTCTTGACTTCTTGAACTCACTGAATAACATCTCCTCCCTAAACTTCACCTAGTTGTGAACATCTCTGTACGGAATGGTCACTTACACACCTCTGCCCACATAAAGCCCACTAACCTACAACAATATCTCCATTTTCAGCTGCCATCCATATCGTATAAAACGTTCCATCCCATATAGCCTAGCCATTCAAGGCAAACGCATCTGCTCTGATCACGAATCTTTTACTCTCTACTCCAACAACCTGACCCGGGCACTCATAAACTGCAATTACCCTCCAGAATTAGTCCAAAAGCAGCTATCAAGAGTAAAGAAGTGTCCACCACAACACCACAAACAACCCAAAAGCAACCAGAATCCTGTTTTTCTCACTCAGTATTTCCCTGGCCTGGAATCGCTGAACCAAATTCTTCATTATAACTTTCTCAGATCCTTTCCTGAAAAGCGCCGCATTCTTCCCACTATCCTTCCCACCACACACCGTGTCACCTTCAGCAGACCACCCAATCTAAAAAATATACTTGTACATAAATATCAACCCTCTGTTGCTCCTAAACCACCGTTTGGATCCTTCTTTTGTAAGAGACCCTGTTGCAAAATGTGCAGTATGCATCCACCTACCACTACCTATTGCAACACTACTACTGGTGAAACCTACCCCATAATGGGTCATGCCACTTGCACAACAACCCATTTCATATACCAGCTCAGCTGTCTCCACTGCAAAAGTTCCTACATTGGCCTTACCTCAAACTCATTATCCATCAGAATGAATGGTCACAGACAAACAGTTTACTCCCAAAACCTGGACCTCCCTGTTGCACACCATGCCAGTACTAACAACACCCGCAACCTTAATAACTGCTTCACAGTCCGAGCCATTAGAGTACTTCCAGAACTATCTCCCAATCTGAACTCTGAAGGTGGGAATTGGCATATCAACACATCCTGCAGACCAGATATCCCCCAGGCCTTAATTTCTGATAATATCTTCCATCCTCACCCTGTACACCCATCACTGGCCAGCACAATAGATTCATATATATTTTCAAAATTTTTCGATATTATTTATTTATTTATTATTTTTTATTATGTTTTCAGTGATGATTATTATTGACTTTCTTGTGATTTATACTTTCGGTTATATTATCGTTGCTACCCCTACCACCTCCGACAGTCAATTGCATTCTATGTGTGGTTGCGTCGACCGCAAGGCTTGCACAAGCTCAGCCACTTACTTCTTTTTACGTGACAAAGGGTTTAACCCAAAATATTGTATTTTCTGTGTTTGTGTTGCTGCTGGCCTCCTCCCTTCATCTTTGGTGAGTGTTGGGTGTAGTTGATCTGTCCTTTCCATATAAATATACAATAGGAAATTGGAAACAGCTTTAGAAGTGGTGTGCAATGTCAGCAGAGAAAGAATGAAGGGTTTATCTTGTTGAACAAATTTCATTGCAACAAGAGGCAGAAAACAGAGTAATGATGTGGTATTACCTGTTGATAGCATAATGTGTTAATCTTTCAACATATAATTAATTTGAGCAGGTGATAGGAAGAGGTTTTGAAGTCCTGTACCTATTAGATACTGTGATTGGTGGGTGGAAGTGAGGAAAATGGAATATAAAACCTTGGTCAGGACCTCGCTCGAGAATGGTGGAGTTGTGTGGTATAGTGTAAATAACAAGTACTATAGTAGTATAGTATAAGTAACAAGTACAGGAGTTGGATAGGGTTCAAAGGAAGACAGGCTGATTTTTGTTTTTTTTCTGGGTGTGTAAAAGGATTAAATAATCAAGGAATGTGCTGTATGAGTTACTTCAACCTGGGAAAGATTCAGAGAGTGCAAAAGTAGGGAAGTAGAAACTGCCTCATGTGCTTCAATAATAATAATAATCATCAATTAAACCTCTGTTTTGAGTTGTATCTTTCCTAAAATATGAAAATTCTACAAATCAATATAGAACAAAAATAATTAGTTAACTTTTACTTATGATTTGTTACACATTTATACTATAAAAAAACTCTTTAAAGATTCCTTATACTCTGGCTTCTCCAAAACTAATTGTCAACCCTGCTGTATATTAGGTAACAGATTTTCATGAATTTCGGTTCCTTTGTAATAATGAAATTATTTGTAATTTTGAGTTGTGAAACTGATTAGAGTTTTGATTTTTATCTTCATTTTTTAACTGTATTTTCTGTTAGAACTTACAGTTACTGATATTAAAAAAAAAAAAAAAAAAAAAATGTGGAAATTGTTCATTAACATTTGTCACTACACGTTACACTTAGTTGTTTCAAATCATATGGTCCTAATAGAAAGTTTTGTGGTTTTATCTATGTACACAAAATTAAATTATGCTGTCATATTAAGGAGATTAACTTACATTACAATAACAGCATTCATGATATAAGCAAGTAAAAAATTTAATTACTAATTACAGGAAATAGTAGGAGCTAATTAGAGAATCGATTTACACAAAAAGGGACAGCGAAATCAACCACCACTTACCTTAGATGATGGTATCATGGGGTGAACACATAAATAAAAACAAAACACGGGAAAAACAATGAATATTTCGAGACTTGGCTCTTTGTCAACAGGAGAAAATGAAGGAGGGAGGATGGTGTGGGAGACTGTTTCACAGAATGAACATTAGTCGGGAACATGGTGGGGGTAAATTCAAACAGAGGGCAGGGAGAGGGAGATAGTGAATTGGAGCTAGTACCTGAGGATGCAAAATGTTACAAAAAGTGCGGAAAAATATATTCAAATGTTCATAACATAAATTTGAGAAAGTAAACTAAATAAAATTTAAAAAAATATAATGATGATAATAATAATAAAAGAATCTATGTAGTTAAACATCACCTCTGGTATGTGGTGGTTCAATATACTGTAGACAGTGGGCATGGAGGGAAGTAGAGGGTAGCGGGAAGGAAATGTACTAACTGGGTATTATCTCAAATTAAGACCAAGAGGTTGCCTTGTGCCTAGTTTGTATTGGTAGGCAAGTTCCCACCTTCTGAGTTCAGAGGAGCTGCTGTTGTTTGGGAGGACTCTGATAGCACAGACCGTGAAACAAGAATTAAAATTATTGGTGTCGTGGGAGATGGCATGGAAAACTGTCTGACGGTGGCCATTCATTCTAATGGCTAACGGACTGGTAGTCAAACCTGTGTAGGAAGTCAGGCAGTGTTTGCAGGTTAGCTTGTATATTACGTGGGAGGTTTTACAGGTGGCATGTCCTATGATAGGAAAGTTCTAGCCAATGATAGGGTTGGTGAAAGTGGTGGAGGCATGGTGAATGTCGCACATCGTACAGCAGGGTCTATTACATGGGAAGGATCCTTGGGGCTGTCTGATGCAACAAGGAAGACTGTGTTTGTGGACTAGTAGCTGGCTGAGGTTGGGAGGCCTGCTGAAACAAGTTCTGGGAGGGCCAGGGAGGATTTTTGGAAGAATGGATCTCATTTCTGGGCAGGTTAGAAGGAAATAATAACCCTGCCGAAGGATTCAAGGCCAGGGAAATATTGTGTAACCAGGACTGGACTATGGTTGGTTTCAGGGGGTTTGGAGCAGTCAATAGGTAAGGCAGGTTGCAATGTGGCTCGTGCAAGTTGCTTGTGAACCAAAGCTGGGGGATAATTGCGGGATACCAATGCTTGTGAGATGATGTTTGAATATTCCATAAGGGATTTCTGATTGGAGCATATACGACTGCCTGGAATGCCAAGACTGTAGGGGAAGGAACGATATATATATCAAATTAGGATAGGGAAATGTGCTACCACTTACCTTTAGACGATGGTTGTGGGGCGCGAACACACAGAAAAGACAAACTCAAATAATAAAGTAATTTTCGGGATAAACCCTTCGTCAATGGGAGAACATTATGAGAGGTGGGTGCAGCTGTATAAATGCGTTGTTATATTTTTTTATAGATTTATTTTTGTAAGAATGTCATGCCATACGATGAGCGCAACTACAAATTCATAGGTAGTTATTTCCTTTTCTATAGCCTGGCAATCTGTTGTATTTTCTGCTGAATCTCTTAAAGCATCAAATACAAGCCTTGGTTAGTATTTAAAGGCTTTCACCGATTCTACCCTTCATTCCAAACTAGTTTCAGAAAGTAGTTTTAATGAAAAGGATTTTACATGTGCTTTTAAAACAGCCCACCTATAACTCAATCCGGCAGTGTGTACAGTGATATTACCAAAAAAAGAAAAAAAGGATCACAAGGCGATGCTACATCTCCTATGATGAGATCCAATTTAATACTCCCACAGGATAAAAAATAAGAAAGTGGATTAATTTCAAGTGTATCTGTCTGGACACCACTTTTTTATCCACGCATAATGGTTTCATTATCTTATCCTTGGCATCTCCAGGTTTGCAATGATATATCCAGCAGTTCTAACTCTGTGATTATATAATTAATTAAACTCTCAGTTGTTGTTTTTTTCCCGACAGCTAAGAAGCCAATAAATTGTTCTTCAAAATCAACTGTATTTCTATTAAAAATTCCTATAATAATTGAAAATTGCTCAACACGAGAAATATCACAAGTTCAATTAAAAATAATTGAGTAATATTTATTTCTTACTATTTTGTCAACAATTTGAGTCTTCTAGCCATTGATTGTATAAGCTCATTTTGATTTATTTTTTTTGTTGAGATAATGGTAATTTTGGATCAAATCGGGATATTAACTTTACTAAATCTATGAATTTGCAGCTAGTCTCACTTGAATCTGAGACAGATATCAATTTCTCTTTATGACCTCTGAAGGCCAACTGTGAGATGTTAAAAGAATTTAGAATTGCAAGAAGTCTTTCTAAACTGTCTCTCCAACACTGCTTTTCTTGTTCAATTGGAGTCAGGACTTTTGGTTTACTTTTTCTGAGTCAGGCTGGCAGATGTGGAGCAGCATATACAGGCAGTTAGGAAATTTCCACTTCTTCACCACCAAATGATGTATCCATGTTATTAGTTGCCTTAAAAAAAGTGTTCTTCATCCTCACTTCCATGTTCAACAGATGTTTGTAAGATATAGATTGTGCCATTCTGAAGCATTCGTAAAAATTCGTGTTATCATCCATCAGATACTGTGACAAAAGTACCACTCTGTTTTTGGTGTGTGTTTTGCAATAGCAAAAATAAAGTATATTTACTTTTTATGTTTGAATACATATTTTTCATTACTTCTAGATTTGATTTAATGTCTCACATGGTTATGGCATACGATTGTGGTACGGTAGGTCCATGGTTAAAATCCCGGTCTCTGATGCAATTTTTGTATGGTTCAAAAATGACCTTAAGATCTGGCAAACCGTTGATTTGTTGATGCGAAGATGCTAGGACGCTGTGTGATTGAAATTATGCTTTAAACTGTAGGTCTCCTGTCCCTGGTAGGTTTACCAGTATAAAATAGGTGGATATGATAGATGTACATTGCACAGCTGGTAAGAAGCACTGTGGCTAGGTTTTTGAAATCACAAAATATAATCTCATTCTTTATCAACAAAAACTATCGAGTCAAAAGTAACCTCAAACAAAATAAACACGCCAAGTGTGAAGTGATTGACGTTTGCCATTTCATTGTAATAGCGTCTAGAAATGCGAGGATCTTTAATTCCGTATTGCATGAGACAGACTTTTAATGATGGTTTGTTAAGACTGCATTTGGATACTATTTTTTGTAGGTAAAAGATCAACCAGTGAGAGTGAGGTGATATGTGAGTAAGGTAAAGAAAATATTTTAACATACTTGATTACTGTCGTAGATTATAAAGTACGCCTACGCAAAATAAAGAACAATACTCTATAACAGAGTATGGTTGGCAACCCTGACTGTGACCACCAAACTCACTTTTAGAGAAACAACCAAATGAAAACGTTAAAGGGGGCTGAAGACAGCAGGATCACGTTCGTCACACAGCTGAGCTAAGGACAAGGGCGAGCCTTCACTCGGCGACTGTCGGTACAGAGTGGTACCGGTCAAGTGTAACTTACAGCGTAAGCTGACTAGAGGTGGGCAAAGTGATTCACTAAACAGAGCAGTGTTCATTTGATCACTCTACGAAAAGAACTAGTTCTTTTGAACGGTTCACTGGCTCACTTGCTCAGTTATATTCGAGATCTTTTTCTTTAGGTCTCACCCCTCAGAATCCGGTTACACCCCCACTTTTCGATGAAAATACTCCCCCTAAATTGACTTTCATGCAATTAGTAGCTCAACGGTCCACAAAGTCCACGTGAACAAGCTCTTCCTTGATCTTCAGAATTAGCCGACTTACGACTGACTCACCTAAATGAACTACCGTTCACTTTTTAGTGAGCGAATGCTCACTCGCTCTTTTAAAAGAATTGCTCTAAAGAACTGATTCACTCACGAACGACCCATCTCTAAAGCTGACAAGAGTTGACGAACAAAATAAAGCACGGGGATTACCCAAGCTAAGCACTATGAAAGTAATAAAACTGGGCGTTCAAATTGGTTTCCTAATAAGCGCGAGATTCAAATAGTAATGAATAACTATTTTATACAGTTAAATTACAAAAAATATTGTTATTCACTCATAAATTAATTAATGTTAATCTTAATATTTATACAAATATGACATTGAATAAATCTAAATGAGAAATTTTGATTAAGTACTTATTAACATACACTTTACTATCAGTTAGCCAACTTTATTTTATTGTTATCACTAACAGCTTAGGCCCTGGGCGATTGCCCTGTTAGCCACCCCCAAAGGCCACCTATGTTTGGGATCCAAATCATCATCTATTCTCCTCGTGGATAGCCACGTAGTGCTTTTTCACTTGTATGTTTTAAATTTTTATAGAAATCAAGGCAAACTGAGGGAACATAAGGCAATATTGCAGTTAAACCATTGTACTTCTTATGGGAAATTGGTATTGTGTTTGTTGAGACTTGACTCAAATCTGCCGGAAATGTAACTCCTTTTCTGTGGAATCTCACGAAGTCAACCTCTTGATTTTCACCATCAAAATGGGTTTTCAAATAAAGCATTCCAATGTTTTTCTGTTGGACTTGTAACTGTACACAGAACTGGCTGTTTGTCAACATCCTTCTTCCCATTTTCAAGATGGGAATTAGGTAAATAATTCTTTTTTTGTGTGTTAAAGTGTTGAAGTTTTTGAAATCAAATTCCAAATTATAAGCAGTGTAATGCTAGGAAGTTTGTCTTACCATTAGTTGCCAGTCCCAGGTTGTTAAGATAGCAAAATTATTGAGTTTCTTTCTCGTCCTTTCAATCAGTGCAGGTGCACTGTCAGCCTCCATATGGATGTGACCTTTCAGTAAAAACTTTTGAGTTAAGGTCTTAATTTTATGACACTTAATGGAGTATGCACAAAAAAAAAAAAAAAAAAAAAAAAAAAAACCACCACATACACACACACACATTACAGTACTAACATTTTTTATTTTGGCCATAACTGCTTGTCAGTCAAAGTGTGATTTCTTCTGGTTCACTGCCAAGAATGGCATTGTCTGCCCATTTCAAAATTGATGATGCAGTTTCATTTCCATCAGGGGCTCCGTTTGTTTTGTCCCACGTATTACAGTGAACTGAGGAATCTAATGCATCATAAAAGGTAAAATTTAAGGTCCAAAGCTTCCTTTTATAGAAACGAATGAAGTTTGTTGTGTAAGGTGATGGCAAACATTTCTGCAGATCACCAGTTAATACTTTGTGTTTTGGTGAATCATTGGTCATTCTGGTGTCAACACTTTTTAAGTCGGAACGACTACCGCTAAGATTGGCAGAATTTTAAGTAAATGTGGCATTAAAACCATTTTCCGACCAACGGCCAAAATTAGGAATATACTGCGGTCACCCAAGGACGATATAGCCTTACGAACACCTGGCGTATATCGCATTCCTTGCGAATGCGGAAAGGCTTACATCGGACAAACAACACGATGTATTGACCAAAGGTGCGCCGAACATGCGCGCAACGTCCGCCTGGGCCAGATCGACAAGTCAGCGGTTGCTGAACACAGTATTGACACGGGACATGGCTTTAATTTCAAAGCAACAAGAATTCTTGCGCGTACGAGAGGTTATTGGGACAGTGTTTTTTCGGAAGCTATCGAAATTCGTATCTCGAAGGACCTCGTTAACAGAGATACTGGATTTCAGTTAAGTAAAGCCTGGAGCCCAGCAATCCAGAAAATGAGAGTGCAGCAGGACAATTGGGAAACACGCACCTCTCTTGCGCGCCAGCAATCAGCGGAACCCACCAGCAGCTAATGGCTTCCGCCAATAGGAACGCTTCCCGCTAGTGGCCAACGTTTCCCGTCACTAGCCATTGGCCGACCGGAAAAAGGATGACGTAGCGCGGACTTCGCGTGATATATAAGCACCTCAATAACCGACCGGCAGCAGTCACTTGACAATGGCGGCAGAGATTGTGACCGCCGAAACGTCGTGGTCAAACGATGGACTAACTCGGCTAGTTACCCGAGAAAATTTTATTCATTTACAACGCCGAGAAAATCTCCAGTCTTACTTTTTAAGTTGTATCTGGTTTTTGATTCATTGAGATGTGTAACATGATCAGCCATAATAAATTCTTTTACTTCTTGAATCAGGTTATTTTTTAGTTTAGCATGGAAGAAATCGTATGTATCACAGGTACCTATTTCAGGTGGTTTAAATGACAACCTGAACTGTTTATTAAAGTTATCTGAGTAAAGTTATTTTTGGCTCTTAATTTTGGATCAGAATTTTCTTTGTTTTAGTCATTTAGGTATAATTCATACATTTTTTTTCTATTCTTAGCTCTTATATATTTTGTCATTCTTTTCTCTTGAGTAGTGTTTCTTAAAGTGGAGTACACGAACCCCTAGGGGTTCGCAACAAGATTTACGTAATGGCGGACAGGCTATCTCAAGCATATAGCATGCACTATGGTGAATATTGCTCATTGTTGCCAGTAGTGGGGCTAAAAAAGAAAAGAAAAAGGTCACAGTTTTTTGTTAAGGGGGTTCGCCAGTGCATGGGAATTTTTAAAGGGGTATGTAGAGCGAAAAGTTTGAGAAACTCTCTTAGCGAGGAAAAGAACAACATTTTTTTTTATACTTTTTATGGTTTCTTTATGGCATTTGTTGCTTGAAGTTTGCCTACCCCTTTGAACTGTTTTTATTACAACTCCAGGCTCAATATTTTTAAAAAAATATTCACTACTACCATGTTAGATATTAAAAGTGTTCGTTATTTACTGTGAAATAGTATAAGAGAGTGTAACATTTAGATTTATTCTGGTTTTGTTCTCATTTTCTTGATCGAGCTTTACTACGCCTCAAACACATACAAAAATAAGTTGCCTTTCAATATCTGTTGGCTTTTCTTCACTCCAGAATCAATCAAAAATTATGTCATATATTCTGGTAATTTTTCTGAGTACTTTATTCTACTAGAACAAAGAAGTTTCATTCCTTTGGCAGAAGCAATTTTACCTTTTTTTTTACTAAATATTCATTACCACCAGTTAATTTGTGTTTGCGGACATTACATGCCCAATCATTTGCATGCACTACCCATTTTTTACCTTGCTGCATAGATTTGGTTTTAATTTTTACTTTCCTTTTTGTAAACTACCTCCTCTCTCTCTTAAAAATGCTTGATTTCCTACACTATAGCTGCTTAAGCATAAATCTTCAGCAAGTAACTTTGTTTTCCTTGTTCACTTTCCATTATTTTAGCACTAGTTTTATTTATTCCCTTATTTTTTGATTGCTTATGTATAGACATCTCATCACTTTCAGCTTCAGAATCATCAGTTTCCTCAAACAAAACATCATCTACATCCTCTTCATTGTCAATACCTTCATAATTATTGTTACTAACACCTGATTCTGAAACAATACTAGCACTATAATAATAAACTACTTATTATTTGTTAAACTGATTTCAATAATAATGCAATGCCTTATATTACTTAGGTTATGTTTTGTAACTAAATAATATTATGAAATGAACAAAACAATACTTTAACTGAGGTTGCAGTAATGTTAGACAGTGGTAAGTTTACGCTTTTATATTTACGAGTGTTAGAATTCATTTTGTTGAAAAACAATACCTCAGACCACAAGCAAACTGGCTGAACTGAAATCTTGTCTTAGTTCATGAAAACCCCATCAGGTTATGACCAGAGAGTATATTGTAGAGGTCAATGTGGTGTTGTATTGCTCTGAATAAAATTGGATTTAAGTGTCCTTTTAAAAGCATGTAACTCATATTACAATTGGTATAAGACTTAATGTTATATACCTCTGTGTAAAGCAAAGAAAAAATGAAATACATGAGTGTAATAATGTTATATTCATAAAGAATAGACATAGTGTTCTGTACTTCCGAGGTATATAACAAACACACACACAGAAGTTTAATACCTTATTCATGCAGAGAGGATCAGATCATTTGACAGAGGAGGAGTGCACACATTAAGATCTACTAGTCAGCTTTGAATTTTTGTGAGTGATGGGTTATTTTCCCTGTCCTTTGTTGTTTAATAACTGACTAGTAGTATAACATTGATATTTCCTTATATATCATAATGGGTTTACATCTTAAGTATAATCCATTTGGGAATGGATCAAAATATTGATTATTTTCCTGTAAATTGGATCACAAAAGGCAACCTTGGAAATGAGAGGAACATGTTTAGCAACAAAAATCCTCAAACAATACCACAAGCTCAAATATCCCGGAGTAATAGATATTACAGTAAGTAAATGAAAGCGATCGTTGTCAAATCCAAAACACAAGAGTAAAGACTTATAGGAAATTTGCTGATGAAAAAGATGAATAACTGCAGAGAAAAAAACCATCATTTACCAATACTTATGACAGAATGTCTCACATTCTGCAACTTCTATGGAGTGGTGTTCAAATTTGCATTATAACATTTATTCAATTAATGACCAGTGCATAACAGAGAAGTTCAAGAAAATTATGATTGAAAACCACAAGAGAAGCATTTATTAGAATAATGATGGCAGTGGTCTGAATACATTATCCAGCTGCTCTCCTGTTCTCACATGGTACATATTTTTTTTTATTTTTTTACACCCTGTCTTTGTGCTTCCTACATCTTGAAAAATTCCTCCATGCAGCAAGTTACATGCTAAAGTGTTTTTAATGCTATTAAATACCATGCTACAGCTCAGTATGTCAATTTCCCATGCCACACTATCAACCTGACCTCCTTCTGAACATCTGCAGGGTGACCTGTACAATATATCTTGGTCAGAATTGAATGAAAATAAATGTCAAGAAGAGCCATCTTATTAGATACATAGATGAAAGGTTGTTTATGTTTGTAGGATAGGAAAAGAATAGCTTGTTGATCTTAAGTGTATATGTCTTGACATAAAATTTGATAAAATCTCAACTTACCTGGGCACTTTTGGCAGGTAATACGAAGAGATTTAAAAATTCTGTATTGAAGAATGAATGTAACAGAGAAGTGAGTGAAATGGGTTACAAAACTGGTATTACTTGAATATAGTAGTGTAGTTTTAGATCTACATTTTGGAAATAAGATATGGAATGGATGCAGAGGAGGGCAGCTGTAATTGTCTTTGGATATTACTGCAGAACACAATATTTAACTCATATTCTCAAGAAGCTGGATTGTATAAGCGTGTATGATTTTTGTGGCAACACTGTAGAAAAACTTCTTGGGATTCTGGCCACGTCAAATTGTCTGGTGACGTTTCAGAAGCTGGAAATGCTTCCGCCTTCGCTCAACATCACAGCAGGGGCTGGACAATGGAAGTAGTGCTAGCTTCTGAAATGTTGCCAGACAATTCAAATTTGACACAACTAGTATCCTGAGAAGTTTTTCTACAAGCCTGGTTTGGGTTTCACTGGAAGAGGGAAAGTGAATGCTGGAAGTGTACAAAGTGGTATTGGTGGCAAGGCTTGAAAGGATATTTATTGATAGAAGAATTAGGAGTACTGTGTGGAAGGTAAAAAATTGAACGTAACCACAAGCTGGCACATGATTTCAGGCATAAGGGATCAGAAATTTTTCTTTTGTCGGTAAGATAATCGGGGTAAGAAATAAATTTAGCAAGGTAAGTGATTAATTTGCCAAATATGGGTGAAAGAATTTAAAATGAACATTTGTAAAGGCCAAAAGTAGGCAGGAAGGGAATTTCCAATCAAAGGATACAAAAAAATGCAATCACAGCATGGATTCTGTCATAATTAAATTCAGGTCATGCTTGGTTATTAACACCATTATCCACATGCAATGGTTTTGCCAAACCACTTAAACAAAATCTCCAAATTTTTCATATCCTCTGTAACTACTTCCCCATACTTATCCATGATTGCCAAAAAGGCCTCTTTATCCTTCAATTTTCTTACATAGCCATAGAAATTTTGAGTTTGTTAAGATTATTATGGCTACATAATAATCTTTGTTGTTTCATTTGTTCTCTGCTGCCTCTTTGCTATATTCTTTTTTTTTTTTAAAAAAAAACTGCTTTATGTCTCTTTTTAACATCGAGGTCTTTAGAGACGGGAAAGGATGGGGGGCAAGGAATGGGAAGGAATTCGGCCATGGCCTTTTGAAGGAAGCATCCCGGCATTTGCCTGGAGTGATTTGGGGAAACCACGGAAAACCCAAATCTGGATGCCCGGACGGGGATTCGAACCGCCGTCCTCCCGAATGCGAGGCGAGAACGCTAACCGTTACACCGCCCCGCTCGGTTGCTATATTCTCTTACCAATATTTTCTCCTCCCTTTTCCTTGTCTTTTTGTTTGTTTTGAAATAAATGGTTCTTCCCACATTTTTACTTTCTTCTCGAAATGGTTTCTGCTAGAGCTTTTGTTCCCTATTAAAACCCTTTACTGCAGTATTTCCTTAATTTGATTACTTTTTCTAACATTAATTGCTTTTACACATCAATAATTAAGAATCATCATTTGAAGAAACTTAGGGGCTGTTTTTACTAACCTCAAACATCACCACATTTGCAACCATATACCATGTTTACTTGTCAAACTGAAAAATTAATTCAGTATTTTTCATACTGGGTACAATACTCGTACATTTAAATTATTCTCATTCGGAATTGAGTATTATATGTTAATTTGTGCTTTTGGTATGATTAGACTTATCAAGTCTGTAATTTTAGATTGAATTAAGTGTTGGCATGTCTGTAAGGTGGGGAAGCTAGATTTATCTATTGAAATTACCGTAATTAGAGTAATTGGAAGGCAAGATGCAGGTAAAACAAGTAATGCTTAAAAATAAGGCATATATTGGCTTGAGGTATGGATGAATATTGAACTATCAATTATTATTATGTAGAATGTAAGTGAAAACCATGACTATGAATTCACACATGAGGGAGTTGGGGATTTGGATCAAAGGATATCGGTCAAAATTTTCAAACTGAATCTATAACCTAAACAAGCTCTATAACCTTTATTAATACTGCGTATAACATGGAAGTGTGTAATGAAAAAGATAGTTCTGTAGCATTCAAGCAAAAGAAATGATTTTGCACTGTTATAGTCACTAATAAAAGTTTCTTCAAATTGTATTGAGTTATAAATGTAGCCAGTGTTACAAATAACTAAAGTTATTCATGAGAAATTTATAAGTTCTGATAAGTATGAGCATGGGCTTTTAGAAAAACCTGTGGGTGCTCATGCTCATTTGATGACTCCTTTTTTTTAAAAGACCTGATGATATGAGTGAACCGAATTTAATGGTACTTTCACTGAAGGGTTGCTGATTTGGCAGGGAGTTAGATAGGCTACTATTTATCCTGGAAATCTTTAAAGTAAAGAAGAAGAAAAACTTCAATATTAAATGAGTCCAGTAGATTTTAAGTTATAGGCGAATAGATAGCAGAGTAGGACAGAAAGATTTTTCATTTGGTAAATTCTATTCCAGACCAAAAACCCAGTGGCGTAGCTAGCGTGGGTGACACCCGGGGCGGATATCGATGGTGTCACCCCTCGAAAATTTAAAATCAAAATTAAGTAAAATATAATATCTTGTAAGTGTAAAATATCATATTAATAAAATATAATTAATTAAAAATTTATTGTTATTAAAAATTATAGTTAATAAAATTGTAATATTAACTCCATTTTAAAAAAACACAGTAAACTAAAAACAATCTTCTCTTTTTAGCTTTAACAGCTGCAAACTCGTAAATCACATCTTCAAAATTATCAATTTTGGTTACTTCATGTTCAATAGTCAATATGGCAAGATTTTAGCCACGTGTTGTTCACCGGTGATCGAAAGTGGTTTTAGAGAGGCCTCTGAAGATCGGGTCTCAGTTCGACACTCGGCCGTCATTGGATTGGTTTATGTTTTGACGGTGCGGATCAGTATCGGCCTGCTAGATGTGGAGAAGCGCATCGAGAGAGTTCGGAAATTTACCTTCCCTTACGACTAAATGTTGTTTTCATGTTATTATTTGCCTTAAAAAAAGTATTTTTTTTTTCATCCATGTTTATCAGATGTTTGTAAAATGTAGGAAAAGTCCTAGCATCTTCGCATTAAAAAAATCAGAGCTTTGCCAGAGTTGAAGACCAATTTTACGACCCACAAAAATTGCAGCCGAAATCCGCATTTGTAACCGAACCTCCCACACCCGAATAGCATGCCGTAACCCTACGCAAGACTAATCTAGAAGTACTGAAAAATATGTATTCAAACACATAAAAGTGGATTCGTGTCTTTTGATAACAAAAATATATGGTATAGAAAAAGAATATGTTTATTTTATCATGTTTGAAAACTTATTTTTCATCACACCTATATTCGGACTGGTGACTCAAATGATTACTGCGTGCGATTTGAAAACTGTAGGTCAGGGTTCAAATCCCGGTCTCGACTGTAATTTTTGCGGGCCTTAAAACTGACTTTTACCAATGGCAACGCTTTTACCTTTAATGCGAAGGACGATCGGTGGTTTGAATTTCACTTTAATCTGTAGGTCTTCTTTTCACTACGATATAGGTGCACTGCGAGTTTCCAAATAAGAAACTCTGTGGCTAGAACATTGAGTTAACATGAAATTATTATTTTTACTATACACAATCTTTACGACTTAAATTAAAATCTTATATATATATAAAAATAGACGTGTTTTTTCCTATATTTCACTTTTCAGCCACCACTACCTAGCACAGATCACTGATGTTTGTGGGTGGAAGTAGCATGGAGTTTCCTGTCGTGCACAACGTTGGCCGAATGCCGAAAGCTGTGGGGATGTGGGAGATATAATGATTAAAGTTGGTCAGTGCAGGGCGTTTTCATATTTCGACCAAAAATTCGAATCTCCGTATACTTCTCTTTCCAGCCACAACTACATAACATAGAGCTTTGGTGTTTGTGTGTGGTAGTAGAATCGTCTTTCCTGTGGTGCACTATGGTTGTTAGATGTCGGTAGCTATGGGGGTGTGGGAGATATGGGGGTTGAAAGTGGTCGACCTGTGGCAATTTCATACTTCTGCCAAAGACAAAAGTGTCATGGTGTATCACTTTTCAGCGAAAACTATAGATCACAGATAACTGGCGTTTGTGTGTAGTAGTAGCAGAAAGTCACCTTTCGATCACAACAGCGGCCGATTTTCAGAAACTGTGGTACTGTGGTAGATATGGTGGTTGCAAGTGGCCGACCAAGGATATTTTCGTATTTCGACTGTTTCCGCATATGTCACTTTTCTGCCACAACTACATAGCACAGAGCATTGGTGTTTGTGTTTGGTAGTATAATCATTTCTCATGTAGTGCACTATGGTTCTTAGATGTCGGTAGCTTTGGGGGTGTGGGAGAAACGGGGGTTGAAAGTGGTCGACCTGTGGCAATTTCATACTTCTGCTAAAGACAAAAGTGTCATGGTGTATCACTTTTCAGCGAAAACTATAGATCACAGATAACTGGCGTTTGTGTGTAGTAGTAGCAGAAAGTCACCTTTCGATCACAACAGCGGCCGATTTTCAGAAACTGTGGTACTGTGGTAGATATGGTGGTTGCAAGTGGCCGACCAAGGATATTTTCGTATTTCGACTGTTTCCGCATATGTCACTTTTCTGCCACAACTACATAGCACAGAGCATTGGTGTTTGTGTTTGGTAGTATAATCATTATCTCATGTAGTGCACTATGGTTGTTAGATGTCGGTAGCTTTGGGGGTGTGGGAGAAACAGGGGGTTGAAAGTGGTCGACCTGTGGCAATTTCATACTTCTGCTAAAGACAAAAGTGTCATGGTGTATCACTTTTCAGCGAAAACTATAGATCACAGATAACTGGCGTTTGTGTGTAGTAGTAGCACAGAGTCACCTTTCGATCACAACAGCGGCCTGATTTTCAGAAACTGTGGTACTGTGGTAGATATGGTGGTTGTAAGTGGCCGACCAAGGATATTTTCGTATTTCGACTGTTTCCGCATATGTCACTTTTCTGCCACAACTACATAGCATAGAGCATTGGTGTTTGTGTTTGGTAGTAGAATCGTATCTCATGTAGTGCACTATGGTTCTTAGATGTCGGTAGCCTATGGGGGTGTGGGAGATATGGGGGTTGAAAGTGATCAACCTGTGGTAATTTCATACTTCTGCCAAAGACAAAAGTGTCATGGTGTATCACTTTTCAGCGAAAACTAATAGATCACAGATAACTGGCGTTTGTGTGTAGTAGTAGCAGAAAGTCACCTTTCGATCACAACAGCGGCCGATTTCCAGAAACTGTGGTACTGTGGTAGATATGGTAGGTTGTAAGTGGCCGACCAAGGATATTTTCGTATTTTCGACTGTTTCCGCATATGTCACTTTTCTGCCACAACTATATAGCATAGAGCATTGGTGTTTGTGTTTGGTAGTAGAATCGTATCTCATGTAGATGCACTATGGTTGTTAGATGTCGGTAGCTATGGGGGTGTGGGAGATATGGGGGTTGAAAGTGGTCGACCTGTGGCAATTTCATACTTCTGCTAAAGACAAAAGTGTCATGGTGTATCACTTTTCAGCGAAAACTATAGATCACAGATAACTGGCGTTTGTGTGTAGTAGTAGCAGAAAGTCACCTTTCGATCACAACAGCGGCCGATTTTCAGAAACTGTGGTAACTGTGATAGATATGGTGGTTGTAAGTGGCCGACCAAGGATATTTTCGTATTTCGACTGTTTCCGCATATGTCACTTTTCTGCCACAAATACATAGCATAGAGCATTGATGTTTGTGTTTGGTAGTAGAATCGTATCTCACGTAGTGCACTATGGTTCTTAGATGTCGGTAGCTATGGGGGTGTGGGAGATATGGGGGTTGAAAGTGGTCGACCTGTGGCAATTTCATACTTCTGCCAAAGACAAAAGTGTCATGGTGTATCACTTTTCAGCGAAAACTATAGATCACAGATAACTAGGCGTTTGTGTGTAGTAGTAGCAGAAAGTCACCTTTCGATCACAACAGCGGCCGATTTTCAGAAACTGTGGTACTGTGGTAGATATGGTGGTTGCAAGTGGCCGACCAAGGATATTTTCGTATTTCGACTGTTTCCGCATATGTCACTTTTCTGCCACAACTACATAGCATAGAGCATTGGTGTTTGTGTTTGGTAGTAGAATCGTATCTCACTGTAGTGCACTATGGTTCTTAGATGTCGGTAGCTATGGGGGTGTGGGAGATATGGGGGTTGAAAGTGGTCGACCTGTGGCAATTTCATACTTCTGCCAAAGACAAAAGTGTCATGGTGTATCACTTTTCAGCGAAAACTATAGATCACAGATAACTGGCGTTTGTGTGTAGTAGTAGCAGAAAGTCACCTTTCGATCACAACAGCGGCCGATTTTCAGAAACTGTGGTACTGTGGTAGATATGGTGGTTGCAAGTGGCCGACCAAGGATATTTTCGTATTTCGACTGTTTCCGCATATGTCACTTTTCTGCCACAACTACATAGCATAGAGCATTGGTGTTTGTGTTTGGTAGTAGAATCGTATCTCATGTAGTGCACTATGGTTGTTAGATGTCGGTAGCTATGGGGGTGTGGGAGATATGGGGGTTGAAAGTGGTCGACCTGTGGCAATTTCATACTTCTGCTAAAGACAAAAGTGTCATGGTGTATCACTTTTCAGCGAAAACTATAGATCACAGATAACTGGCGTTTGTGTGTAGTAGTAGCACAGAAGTCACCTTTCGATCACAACAGCGGCCGATTTTCAGAAACTGTGGTACTGTGGTAGATATGGTGGTTGTAAGTGGCCGACCAAGGATATTTTCGTATTTCGACTGTTTCCGCATATGTCACTTTTCTGCCACAACTACATAGCATAGAGCATTGGTGTTTGTGTTTGGTAGTAGAATCGTATCTCATGTAGTGCACTATGGTTGTTAGATGTCGGTAGCTATGGGGGTGTGGGAGATATGGGGGTTGAAAGTGGTCGACCTGTGGCAATTTCATACTTCTGCCAAAGACAAAAGTGTCATGGTGTATCACTTTTCAGCGAAAACTATAGATCACAGATAACTGGCGTTTGTGTGTAGTAGTAGCAGAAAGTCACCTTTCGATCACAACAGCGGCCGATTTTCAGAAACTGTGGTACTGTGGTAGATATGGTGGTTGTAAGTGGCCGACCAAGGATATTTTCGTATTTCGACTGTTTCCGCATATGTCACTTTTCTGCCACAACTACATAGCATAGAGCATTGGTGTTTGTGTTTGGTAGTAGAATCGTATCTCATGTAGTGCACTATGGTTGTTAGATGTCGGTAGCTATGGGGGTGTGGGAGATATGGGGGTTGAAAGTGGTCGACCTGTGGCAATTTCATACTTCTGCCAAAGACAAAAGTGTCATGGTGTATCACTTTTCAGCGAAAACTATAGATCACAGATAACTGGCGTTTGTGTGTAGTAGTAGCAGAAAGTCACCTTTCGATCACAACAGCGGCCGATTTTCAGAAACTGTGGTACTGTGGTAGATATGGTGGTTGTAAGTGGCCGACCAAGGATATTTTCGTATTTCGACTGTTTCCGCATATGTCACTTTTCTGCCACAACTACATAGCATAGAGCATTGGTGTTTGTGTTTGGTAGTAGAATCGTATCTCATGTAGTGCACTATGGTTGTTAGATGTCGGTAGCTATGGGGGTGTGGGAGATATGGGGGTTGAAAGTGGTCGACCTGTGGCAATTTCATACTTCTGCCAAAGACAAAAGTGTCATGGTGTATCACTTTTCAGCGAAAACTATAGATCACAGATAACTGGCGTTTGTGTGTAGTAGTAGCACAGAGTCACCTTTCGATCACAACAGCGGCCGAATTTTCAGAAACTGTGGTACTGTGGTAGATATGGTGGTTGCAAGTGGCCGACCAAGGATATTTTCGTATTTCGACTGTTTCCGCATATGTCACTTTTCTGCCACAACTACATAGCATAGAGCATTGGTGTTTGTGTTTGGTAGTAGAATCGTATCTCATGTAGTGCACTATGGTTGCTTAGATGTCGGTAGCTATGGGGGTGTGGGAGATATGGGGGTTGAAAGTGGTCGACCTGTGGCAATTTCATACTTCTGCCAAAGACAAAAGTGTCATGGTGTATCACTTTTCAGCGAAAACTATAGATCACAGATAACTGGCGTTTGTGTGTAGTAGTAGCAGAAAGTCACCTTTCGATCACAACAGCGGCCGATTTTCAGAAACTGTGGTACTGTGGTAGATATGGTGGTTGCAAGTGGCCGACCAAGGATATTTTCGTATTTCGACTGTTTCCGCATATGTCACTTTTCTGCCACAACTACATAGCATAGAGCATTGGTGTTTGTGTTTGGTAGTAGAATCGTATCTCATGTAGTGCACTATGGTTGTTAGATGTCGGTAGCTATGGGGGTGTGGGAAGATACTGGGGTTGAAAGTGGATCGACCTGTGGCAATTTCATACTTCTGCTAAAGACAAAAGTGTCATGGTGTATCACTTTTCAGCGAAAACTATAGATCACAGATAACTGGCGTTTGTGTGTAGTAGTAGCACAGAGTCACCTTTCGATCACAACAGCGGCCGAATTTCAGAACTGTGGTACTGTGGTAGATATGGTGGTTGCAAGTGGCCGACCAAGGATATTTTCGTATTTCGACTGTTTCCGCATATGTCACTTTTCTGCCACAACTACATAGCATAGAGCATTGGTGTTTGTGTTTGGTAGTAGAATCGTATCTCACTGTAGTGCACTATGGTTCTTAGATGTCGGTAGCTATGGGGGTGTGGGAGATATGGGGGTTGAAAGTGATCGACTCTGTGGCAATTTCATACTTCTGCCAAAGACAAAAGTGTCATGGTGTATCACTTTTCAGCGAAAACTATAGATCACAGATAACTGGCGTTTGTGTGTAGTAGTAGCAGAAAGTCACCTTTCTATTACAACAGCGGCCGATTTTCAGAAACTGTGGTACTGTGGTAGATATGGTGGTTGTAAGTGGCCGACCAAGGATATTTTCGTATTTCGACTGTTTCCGCATATGTCACTTTTCTGCCACAACTACATAGCATAGAACATTGGTGTTTGTGTTTGGTAGTAGAATCGTATCTCATGTAGTGCACTATGGTTGTTAGATGTCGGTAGCTATGGGGGTGTGGGAGATATGGGGGTTGAAAGTGGTCGACCTGTGGCAATTTCATACTTCTGCCAAAGACAAAAGTGTCATGGTGTATCACTTTTCAGCGAAAACTATAGATCACAGATAACTGGCGTTTGTGTGTAGTAGTAGCACAGAGTCACCTTTCGATCACAACAGCGGCCGAATTTCAGAAACTTTGGTACTGTGTTAGATATGGTGGTTGTAAGTGGCCGACCAAGGATATTTTCGTATTTCGACGAAAGGCATGTGTCTCTGCAGATTTATCGTTTCTGCCACGACTACATAGCATAGAGCATTGGTGTTTATGTTGGGTGGTAGAATCGTGTCTGTTGTCGTGCACTATGGTTGTTAGATGTCTGTAGCTATGGGGGTGTGGAAGACATGGGGGATGAAAATGGTCGACCTGCGGCAATTTCATATTTCAGCCAAAGACGCATGTGTCTCGGTGTATCACTTTTGAGTGAAAACTATCACCGGCGATTTTTGTGTGGTAGTAACACAGAGTCACCCATCGATCTCAACGTTGGCCGAAATTCGGTAACTGTGGGAGCGTGTGAGATATGGTGTTTGAAATTGGTCGATCATGAATATTTTCGTATTTCATCCAAAGACTTGTGTGTATCCGTAAATTTTACTTTGCTGCCGGAACTATATAGCGCAGAAGACTGGTATTTGTGTGTGGTAATAGTATCGAGTCTCCCATTGTGCACTATGGTGGTTAGATGTCTACAGCTGTCAATATGAATACTTTACAATCACGAACGAATTTGTGGGTACCAACTATTATATTATAATTGTGGAAGTAAGTTTCTGTCTTTTTGTTACGTTTTGACGACTAAATGGCTATATCAATATTGATGGAATTTAACAATGAAATAGTGTAGGACGGACACAGGACATTTTTTTCGGTATGAATAACAGTTTTAGTCACGAAATTTTAAGAACTTATCGAATGATGAAAGACAGACAGATTCGTGTGTTAGTCTGTAATGTTACGTTGGTTGCTCAGTCGCGCAGTCTGTTAGTGTTTGATTTGTTAATAAATTTCGATAAGAAACAAAACTTATTATTTAGTATAGAAGTCAATTTGCTCTGCACTGTACTATTCATTTGTGTCTGTATAAAAGTTTCTGGCACCAATTTGTCTTCCTTTTTGACATGCCTTGCGGACGTAAACCTGGCCTAAGGTGCAGGTCTAGAAGACAATGTGCTGCTATTAGATTATAAGATTCAGATGCTCATGTTGAATAAAGAAGAAAAAACCAAGCTGAAATAAAGCTGCCATCAGTTAACCCCCCCCCCCCCCCCCCACACACACACACACATCCCCGCACCTTCGCTTACTTTTCTGTTTTTAAATATGTTGTAAATTGATTCTCTTCATGAGACATATTAGACGATAGGATGATATAATGATGGCTTTCCATCATATTATGTCGACTCGGTGTTGTTTGGGACAAATCTTACTAACAGTTTTCTATATCCAATTCTGGCAATGAAACTCCAAGTCCACGCGTACGAAGTTCGCGGGTAACAGCTAGTATGTTATAATCTCGTTCATCACTAACAAAAAGTATTGAGTGAATCGAAAAGAACCTCAGACAAAACAAACACGTCAAGTGCGAGTGATTGACATTTCATTGAGATTGCGTTGATACTGTTAATACTGCGCTGGGATACTATTTTTGTACATAAAATATCAACCAGTTAGGTGATTACGTGAATCAGATAAAAAAGTAGTTTAATGTACACACTTTGACAATAAATTTGGCCGCCGCTGAAAAATTCTATCACTATTATCTTGCACAATCTGACATCAATGTCACCCCAGAAAACAGTAATACAATACTGGCAAGACAGTATTGCGTTACTGTTTCTTAGGATGACATTGATGTCAGATTGTACAAGATAATAGTGATAGAATTTTTCAGCGGCGGCCAAATTTATTGTCAAAGTGTGTACATTCGTACCAAAACTGTGCAAAATAAAGTACAGTACTCTATTATAAAGTAGGGTGTCAAACCTACCTGTCGTTCCCAACACTGATTCCCTGAAACAATCACTTGTAAACTTTAAAGGAGACTAAAGACCGGGTAGGAACACGGGCGAGCTATGGAAAAGTGAGGACGCGAGGGGGCGAGCCGTCACTCGGCCGGCTGTCGTTGCCGTTACGGTACAGGCCAGTATTGGCAAAGTACAGTTCGACCTTTACACTTAGCAACTGATACACCAACTGGTGCAAATTAAAATCCCAGCACCCAGACGGTGTTGTGATAAACGAATGAAATTTGGCCCCAAATATGCCCGCATGAAGAGTTTAAATGATTTAACATTAAAAGTTTTACATGTAATAATGTGAGAAGTACGGTGCTATATATTATTTAAATTGCATTTTTTTTTTTTTTTTTTTTTTTTTTTTTTTAGCGTATAAGTGGCGAACAGTGTAGTGTCACATGACACGTAGTTGCCCACAAGTTTTTGTTGTCTAAGTATGCCAAGGCGAAGAGTGACAACTCTCTGCACCCAAATGTTTAACAGTGAGAGAGGTCGGAGAATTGACGTGTTCTGAAAGGGTGCATCATATCGTGAAATCTCCAGAACGATTTTCCGCAGTGCAATGTCAGTATACAGACTTGTTACACAGTGATGAAAAAAGCTCTAATACTCCTACAGCAGGCACCGGTCCATACAGAAGGATAACAGCACGTGAAGACTGCCAAATGGTGTGGGTGGCTGTTGCTGGCAGATGGTTGACTGCAGGCCAGATCCAAGTAGTGGTTACACATAGTCACACCCCGCCTCCGCCCCTCCCCGGATGATTGTAAACTAATTGCTTGAAGCTGGGTTACACTCTCTGGCCCCTGTGCATAGTGTCCCATTAATCTAATTTCATTGCCATCATCATCTACTCTGGTATAATGCGAAACACAAATGGACATGTGAATGGTGTACATTTGTGTTTAGAGACGAGTCTCGATTCTGTCTGTGGCAAAGTGATAATCGACGACATGTTCGCAGGCGTAGTGGAGGAACGGCTTATCTGCTGTGATTTCAGAACCTCACGCAAGTGCCGTCACCGGTGTCATGTTTTGGTGGCAATCAGTTTCGATAGCATGACTGAGTCGGCTGTTGTTGAAGGCAATGACAGCCCATCACTATGTGGACGGGGTACTGCATCTTATTGTGATACCCTACATGTTCAACATCCGAATCGTATTTTCCAACGAGACAGTGCCCGTCCTCACATTGCGGCCATCGTCACACAAGCCTTGCAAGGAATTTCGATCACAATATGGACAGCACGGTTCCCAGATTTGTCCCAAATAGAGCATTTCTAAGATACCAGAAGTAGGCACATTAGATCACATGGTCACCCAGCACAAACTCTGCAACAACTGACTGCAAAAGACATGCACGCGTAGTGAGACATACACCAAGAAGACATCCGAACACTTGTTGTGTCAATGCCGGCAAGGATCCACGAATGTATTGGTGCTCAAGTTGGGCGCATTTCTCACTGACAACTGTAAAAGGTAATAACTTAGCCTGATCCATTTCCATTTGTTATTATTTCTTGTAGGTATGGCCCTGGATATATTTTCAAAGTTTCCTAAAATTCTACCATTCATGTATGCGTGTTGTGATTTTAATTTCCGCCAGTGTAACTATAGGGCGACCATAAGATTTCGCTATAAATTTAAAAAAGTCGAAAGCTACCCATTTGTTATTGAAACGTTAACATAGGCTGTATTTAAATGACTTCACAACCTCGGTATTTGGAGGACCAAGGGATATTGAGAGGAAAGTTAACAGAAGTGGCTTGATCCAAGTAGAAGCAATTCCAGACCCAGATGGGGTCCCATTGGAGCAAACCCAGGATCCGGGTCCCACAAGTTGTGAGACCCTGGGGGATACTGTATAGTCAGAAAAGCAACTCTACATTAAGTTCCTTCATAAAAATAGAGGAATAAATAAAATATAAAATCAAATAAAAAAACAACGGTCAGGTAATTAAAGAACATGCCTTTGAGATATCTGCCGCCTTTACATGAAGTACTTAATAAGTGAAGTATTTTACTACCCGTCTAAGAAATAAGTAGCTACAGACTCCTAAATATGATATGTATCGAGGCCCATCTCCATATGTAAACTTTATATTTCTAGCACCGCTCAGTAGCGTATAAATAAAGATGTAAACGGCTCGAATGTTCGTTCAGTTTATGATTAAAGCTCAATTTTTGTTCAGGAACAGAAGTTCGACATCCCTGTCGATTAAGGAACCCATAAGAATGTAGGTACGTGTATTCGACAAAGAGGTTACCCATAATAGAAATCTTCTTCTGTAAATTTATGAAGGAAAATTTGATCGCGATCATATTTGTATATTCTCAATCAGTAGAAAGCATATAAAACTTACATGAAACTAGAGTTAAAGTGCTTAGGGGGCATCCATAAATTACGTGAGGTGAAATAGGGGCGGGGTGCAGCGAAATCTCACGTGAGATTTTTTAAAATTGTGTTGGACTGTAGAGCTAAAAAAAAAAAAAAAGTGTTTACATATGACGCGAATGTCGATTTTAGGGGGTATTTCGTCGAAAAGTGTGGGTGTAACCGGCTTTGGGAGGGTGAGATCTAAAAAAAGGTCTCAAAAATTTGCGAGGGCGATCCGTAGGGGGCGGGGGGGGGGGGTCTGACGGGACCAGATCTCACAAAGTCTCACCAGAGGGGGGGGGTCCGAAAATTCGGAAAAACACCTCACGTAATTTATGGATGTCCCCTTACTAATGTTACGATTTCGTTAGTAAGATACGCGGTTCCGACTGTTTTAAACACATGCCTTACAAAAACTGATTACCGACAGACGATAACACTTGGACTCGTCCGGATTGACTTGAAACCTGACCGTATTGCTAGTTTAATGCAGTTTTCCAAATCATTTTATTTGCATAAATTCGAACATGATATGATTTCATGTCGAGTATAGGTGCAGTGTCGACAAAAGGAAGGTACGCAGAGTGTATATCGGATAACACGAAATGTACTCAATTCGAATCTGTCAGATGATAAATTCAAAAATTACTAGAAAATACTTCAAGTCACTTGTGCATCTTAGCTAGAAAGCTAATAGAATTCTAAAAAAGCAAAACAATTTTGAAGCCTAGACTACGCTTATTCCAGCATACGCTTGGTTGCTTTTTTTTTTCATTTTCAAAGGAAAATCTATCATTTTTTTAAAAATAATTTCGAGGAATTACAATTTAACTGCCTAATTACCATGATTTTAACAATTTTAGATATATCCTTTAATTTTAAAACTTCCTCTCTTAATACAAGAAAACTTACATTATATCCACCGCCGTTCGTAACAAACCAAACAACTGTGATGGACGGCAAGCACAACGAGTTCCTGTGATTGTTGGAGCAACCGAGCGATGCTCTATTGTTTAAGCGTGCGGTGTAGCCAATAATATTATTATACTCTACTGGATCGTATTTGAAAAAGCGATAGATCAACTTAAAAAGAAATATTCAGAACATTAAAGGTAGACGTGTTTCGACACCAAAGGATAAAGAAGTCTATCAAAAATATATATATATATAAATTTTGTATCACACTAATTTCGATTAGTATTTTCGAAATGCGGGTGTCACCCCCCAAACGGGTGACACCCGGGGCGGACCGCCCCCACCGCCCCCCCCCCCTAGCTACGTCACTGCAAAAACCTACTACATTTAACTAAAATTGGTTCAGCCTTTTTCACCTGATTAACGAACTTACATATTTTCAAGATTATAATATTATTGGATAAATAAATAAGGGTTTTTGTACTCTTTTTAAGGCTCCGTCAAACAGAACGCGGCAGTCTGCCGAAGTTGTGGACGAACAGAGCACGGGCAGCTGAAGGGCGGACTAGTGTTAAAGCAATCGTGGACGAAGGAAGGGGTAGTTCAATTTTTTTTTTTTTTTTTTTTTTTTTTTTCATTTGTGTCTGCCCTCTTCTTATTAACGCGTCCAGCAGTTCATCCGACGGAGAATTATTGCTTCTATACTTCATGAAACTATCCTGCCGCCTAAACCATTCCCTGATACAGACACGCCCATTCATCACGCATTTTTAGGCGATGGAAGATTCAAACTACAAACTTAATTAATGCGCCCTTTTGAAAAAAACTACAGTTGTAAATGACGAAGGGGGAAAAAAATTCAACGAACATCTTTGTAGGGTACGACGTGTAGTAGAAAATACCTTTTGAAGTTTAGCTCAAACGTGGCGTATATATATATATATATATATATATATATATATTTGCCTATAGAGTTGGATGTAGATAGCGTAGTCCAAGATGTCAAAGCTACATGTTGCCTTCACAATATCGTAAGGAGTTACACAAAACAGTTCACTGAAATTGAACTACAAGGTGATACAATAATAACAAATCAACATGCCAAAGCTTGAAGGATCAACTGATGCTGCCTATGCGGTACGCAACCATTTTCTAAATTACTTCAACAACGAAAATTCATTTTAATTTTATGATAATTATACTAATATATTATTGCATCTATGGGTTACGGAAAATAAAAGATGCTGTATAAAATAAATAAATGAATACTTTCTTGACTGGTTGAAGTTTTCAGCTATTTAATTCCACGTTTTTGCTTTCTTGGCATGTTTTTGTACTCGGGAATGCTGAGATTCTTATAAAAATGAACATTCTCGAACGCACTGAATGAGACTTTCTGACTCGTCCACCATTGCCCGCCGCGGACTCTGTGGAATAGGGAATATGTATGAAATTCAGATTTACGTCTAGTATTATTATTTTGAAACTTTATTAGTGTAGAATTACGTTTTTTCCTGTTTATTCGATTTTTATTTACTAATTTTAATTAATCAAAAGTGTTAAAAATACAAAGGAAATGTAACTTCGCAAAACGCAACGCTATTGGTCGAATCGAATCGTGACGACCAAGTATACGATATTATTGTAAACACAAGCGTAGTTGCTGGCGTGTTTTAATAGTTCTACGATTGTGTTTAAGTTTACTTTAACATATCAGCATAATTGGTGAGATATTGCATTCTTGCTACAATACGCACACAACAAATTATGACTGAAAACGGTTATCTGAAAGCACAGTCGGATAATCTTCCAAAAATTGATACTTCCATGCTGACTAGATATTTTGCATCAAATCCGAATTTTACGGCCGCTGAGCTCAGAGGAGTGAAAGCTGCAAGGTAATTAAGTGATAGATATTTGAATTAGTAATTTTTTACCTTTTTGGTAAGTCAGATTGATAAACAATTAGAATTAGCTATAATTTCCACGAAAGATTTAAATCGTCTTTGGATTTTACACCTCGCAGAAAATAGCAGCACCATCATAACGTTGTGGTTAGGTGAAAATGCTGACAGCACAATGGAGGAAGGAAATATATGGAGGAGAAGTGACGTTAAATCTGTGACGCCGGCTATAAACTCTCGCGCATGCGCGGTGGCGGCAGCGGCCATATTGCGAACCCATACAAATGTAAAGTTCACATTCTGTTTGATGCTGTGATTATTTCATTTTGTAATGTGTCTTAAGTTTTTTATAATGCCATCTTGTGTTGCATACGGTTGCACAAATAGGCAAGAGAGGAAAGAACCTGGAATATCATTTTATAAGTAAGTTGCATTCTAATTATAGTTTTTGAAGTGTGCAGTAGGAATTACAAATTTTGGTGCCTGTCTATAAATATTTAGTCATAGCTCTTAATGGGATGACTTTGTTATCAAGTTTTGTTGGTGTAGTGAAGAAAATCAGCATACCCTGCTATTTTGCACATAATAGACTAGCATTACTTTTTAACGAATGTTGAAAATGAGATTTAAAGGGGTGATTTTTATATCGCGATTCAGTGAATTTAGTATTAGGATTTCTTTCGTCACGTTGCAGTTTATAACGATAGTGTATGATGAAATTAAATGTGTTAAATTTTGCTATGCAATCTAGGAATCTTGATGAAGCAACCTGTGTTGTTACCCCAAATGCAGTTTGCGATTCAAATATGCGTGTGTGGCTGTGTCTACATAGTTTGATTCTGTAGCGGCAATTTAATGGAGATTGTGGTTAGGTCTAACCGCAGTCTGTACCGGAATGGTTTTGTTGTTCCAGAAGGGGCAAAGAATTTATCTATTATTGTTAGTAATTTAATGAGAACCATGCTAGTGACAAAACGTGTATCGCGATGGAAACTAATTCCAGCTATTCACAATTAAGCTTACGATGTATGGTAAAAAGATAACTATTTTTATTCTGGTCTAGGCCGCATTTCAACCTAACCACAAGTGGTAGTAATAAAACTGAAATATCCATTCTGCATGTCCATCATCTAATTCATTGTGACTTTGGCAGAATTAATTTTTGGTCTAGGCCGCGTCCCAACCCAATCCCCTCAATATGGAGACAGTATATCCCGAAAACTAAGCAAGATATCGAAAAATTTTAATCTCTATTTTCGATGTTTTTCGTCGTGTTACATAAGAATCCATCATCAAATTTGACTTTCGCGAAAATTTTCTTCTGCATTGCAACTAAAGACACCTCACTTTTGATACAGTATATCTCGAGAACTAGGCGAGATATTGAAAATTTTTATTCTTTATTTTTCATTTGTCTCGTCTTTTTAAATAAGAATCCATCATTAAATTTGACTTTGACTAATTTTTTCTTCTGAATTTCAACCAAAAACATCTCACATTTGAGACAGAATATCTCGAAAACTAAGCAGAATATCAAAAAATTGTGGCGTCACGTTTATCTTAGAGTCCCCTTGAGGTTTTTCTACATATACCCCGTTTCTGTATGGGTACGCCCAAGCATCCCCACTCCATCCTTTCCGCCCGGCGTCACTTCAATACGTGGTGAAGGTCTCTTGCGTCGTTCCCATATATTTCTTTCCTCCGTGGACAGCACGATAAAAATCGAAACTTTTTACAAATCTCGCTTAGTTCTCAAGATATCAACTGTCAAAATTTGGTTACACGTGTAATTTCTTGTGCCTTTGGTTACACTTTTCTTCGGGAACTGCACCACTTTCGGAACTTGCCAGAAACTGGTACTAACCTGTTGAAATTCACATCAGTCGCTTCGTCAACATGTCCTCTTCACGTTTTGCGATCATAAATTCCGGAAAAGATGCCAGGAATTTAATTAAAAATGCCGAAATTTGAAAGGCTGAGCAACTGCTAAATTCTTTCAGCACTGCTAAAATAACAGTCTAGGACTCGTTTCAACCTAACCACAACCGCTAATAAGAAAACAAATCACCCCTTGTGCATGTCCAGTGGTTTTGATGAAATGTTTTTTGGTCCAGGCCTCATATTTCATTGGTTTCACATTATTGCTGTTAATTCAGTAGAGTTTAACAATTTTAATCAAATGCAGGAAAACTCCATTGAACCCGTCATTTTTAACTGGCTTTAAAGTTAGTAACATAATAAAGTGTTTGACTAAATGTCTGTCTGAACTTTAAAAGTTCGTACTTGCTTTGGATTAAATTTCAATAAGAAATGATTTGAAAAATACATCAATGAAACTTTTGCATTTAACTAAGATATGATTAGAGTTTGAACAGGTAACGAATTTTTTTGTTACATTTCCTAAAATACATAAATTCTAAGTACTTACGTTAAAATGATCTTCACAACAATGTAAACAACTAGATTCAGATATTTTATCTCTTCTCATAGCATTACACCACTTTTTTCTTATGTTTGCATCTCGCGGGACAAGAAAATACACTTTATAAGGTGCATTTCTTATAGTATTTTTGCACATAGGTACAATACAGTACATATAACACGGTTTCCGATATCCTTCCGTATCGACATTAGTTGGAAAACAAAAGTTTTGAGATGAAACACTCCCCGCTATGCAGTACGTCATTGTAATCGTGTACTTAAAGGTCACAGTGCAGCGCTCCAAAATGGCAGCGTTTAAATCGACGGAATTAGATTTCAGTTTTAAAATATTTATTTTGATGTTAAAACTTAATATTTACATTAATGTTATATTTTTTACGGTTATGTACGAATGTAAATAATTGATTAAAAAAATACATGGATATACCCTATTCACAACCTGCCCGCCGCGGATTGGGCTTCCGCCGCGCGGTTGGTCGCGCTCTGTTTGACTGGGCTGTTGCAATACTATGTACCACAGAGTCCGCGTGGGCTGCCCGCTTTCAGCTTGACCGGGCCTTTAAAAACATTCAGAATCTTATTATTGCGTTTGATTTCTGTCCCCAAGGATCACTATCGTGAACGAAATGGTGAGTACAGCTAGTAATTAATATAGAGATACAGAGTGGAGGGGAAAAGAAGACTGGTGCAAAATGCTAGGTTGAACAATAATGAATGGAAACTTGTCATAATAATAAAAACGTAAAAATGAAATCATTATATTATTGCTAACGGTGTGTAACAAAATTTTACTAGCAGGAGATATTTATTAATATCTAATTAATGTACACAATTGTACTACCAATCATAAGCACAACAAATAAATATTAATAAACCTTTTTAAGAACGAACATTTTATATTATATATAACGTTGTTTCCATTTCAAACGTATAATATCGAACAATCCTGGAAAGATGTCTATGATTAAATAGATGCAAATGACATCTTTAATGTATTTCACAGTACTTTTCTTCACTATTTCAACCTGGCTTTGTGGCAGAAAGAACTAGTAAAAACTGGGTTACCACAGGCATAAAAATATTGGGAGAAAGAAACAGTTTTTTACAGAATTACTGTAAACAAAACCAAGTGAATCAAAATTTTTCAAACTATAAGAAAATTTATAAAAGAGTAATTCGACAAGCAAAAATTATGGCAAATGATAATTATATAAAAAACTCTTCCTACAAAACCAAAGCAATGTGGCATATTATTAGACAACAAACTGAAAGTGCAAAAACCGAAAGAAAGAACATCAAATTATGTACTGATAATTCAATAATTAGTGACCCCATAGTTATAGCTGAAGAATTCAATAAACATTTAACTTCTTTGACTGAAAAATTAATTAAAACTAATTGCAATAAGCAAACTAAAGATGTTACCAGTCTTCCAACAACATCTAGTGCCACAATGTATCTAACTGAAACAAACCCTGATGAAATTTAAAAAATCATAATTACATTAAAAACAGTTATTGATGTGGACTAGATGAGGTCCAAGATTTCATATCGAAAACCTGTGCTAATTATGTAGCTGCCCCCTCTGGCAATAATCTTTAACATATCTGTACAAACTGGAACTTTTTCTGAAGTACTCCAAACTGCAATAGTGACTCCACTGTTAAAAATAGGTCCTCCTGATCAGTTGGGAAATTATAGGCCTGTATCCCAATTAAGTGTTTTTTTTTTCAAAAATATTAGAAAAACTCTTCCTTGCCAGACGCCTTAAGTTTATCAACAAGTGTGCACCACTTTCGGGGAAAAAAATCTACTCATACAGCAATCTTTGAATTTTTAAATTCTTTTTTAAAAGCTTTGGATGGAAATGATATGGCTAAGGTATTTTCCTAGACCTATCAAAGGCATTTAATGTATAGATTACGGTATACTATTAACTAAACTGGAAAAAATAGGGATAAGAGGGAATGCAAAAAACTGGATAAAATCGTACCTTGAAAACTGTAAACAAAGAGTGTCTGTTGACTATGAAACAACATACCAGAAAAATTGTACAAGGGAAAAATTTACCTCAGATGAAAAGTTTGTTAAGTATGGTGTACCCCAAGGTTCGGTGTTAGGACCTATTTTGTATCAAATTTATATAGATGATCTCACTAGGAATATCGATCCAAAAGATACAGTTCAGTTTGCAGATGACACAAGTGTTTTATTCACCTACCCAAACATTAAAAATTTAGAATTCACAGCAAATAAAATCATGGGTGAGTTGAAAAACTGGTTTGACGCAAATAATCTAATCTTGAATGAAGAAAAAACAGTGTGTTTGAATTATTGTTTACGTCATTCTTCTAACAAAAACAATATTCAAGTGAAAATTAGGGAAAAAGAATTAAAAACTGTAAATGAAACCAAATTCTTGGGATTATGGGTACAACAGAACATGAAATGGGATGTTGACATAAGCAAATTAGATAAAAGACTGTCTACAGTGTGCTACGGACTGAGAAATCTTAGGGATACCACTAGTATTAGTACAGCAATGCAAGTATACTACGCTCATTTTTACTCACTGGTCAGAATTATTTTCTGGGGTAGCTCATCACAAAGCACTGATATATTTAGGATGCAAAAAAAGTGCAGTGAAAATTATAAGTCGCCTAAAAAGACTAGAATCGTGTAGAACACATTTCATTAACCTCGCCATTCTAAATGTTCAATGTCTGTACATCTATGAAATAGTTCTTTTCACAAGAGAGTACCACCTAAGAAACAATAAACTAATAAAAAATGATAATTACCTCACCAGAGAACATTCAGAAATCCGCAAAACTTTTTGCAGGACTACTACATATCAAAAAAGTATTTTAAATTCGGGAATAACACTCTATAATAAAATACCAGAAGAAGTAAACAATGCTTTCTGTAGATCATTTAAAATAAAACTAAAGGCATTTCTAGTGAGGCACAGTTTTCACTCTATTAGTGAATATATGGACTCATAAAAAATGGGTTTTAAGATTTCTTCAAATTTTGTTTTCATCAACTATTGTATTGTTAAATTCTCTTCATGTACACTTGTTTCGTCATTGTATTATCAATCATGTATATAAGTCCCATCATCTCATAATAATATGTAACATCTCATCATCAAAATGACTTATCGAATGTCAAATGTGCACTTGTACTATAGATTGACGAAATGGATCAATAAAAAATCTAATCTAATCTAAGTGTGTGGATATTTCGTTGCTTACTAGCAGGTAAGTGACTCTTCGGGACATGGGAGCTGGACTCGCTGGCCTGTTCATCGAAGATACTTTGCAAAAGTTCGATTTGGATATAAATATGGGACTTTTAATTATGGCTTTATTTCCTTAATTGTTTTAAAAAACATGATTAAAAACTATGTGAATTTGACATATACTTGTAGTAAGCATTGTGTATTCTATAGTAGCTTAAATAATTTTTTTGAAACATATAGTGTTTCTTTTTATTGTTATTGTTTCTCATTCATACCGCTGCTATCCTGTATTAATCTTTCTGGGGTTTGAGTTATTATCTTCTTTAATATAATGCGTCATCTGAAGACTACACTCACCTCGATTCATCGGAAACCTTCGGTGAGCCTCGATAATGCCTGAAGTGTTAGTTATACTGACTGCCATCACAGCGCTGCTTGACTAACCAGTAAAATTCAAGTGAGTTTGATTTTTTTGCGTTTATACTATTAAAAGGAAGTGTAAATTTCAAATAAGTAACTGAATTTGATTTTATTTGTACTTACAGTGGTAATTGCGATGCCACCTAAAACATAATTTTCATTTTTGTTGAAAAAACTGCATGAAAATACGAGGCAGATATTATAGAATATACAATGGTACGTTCGTTTAAATTTGCAAGTTCTGTTTGCTTATTTACGACGACTAGGTGCAGAAATTCATGTAAGGAGATGGCCATTCGATATTTTACGCAATATGCTCTATAGCAGTTATAAGAAATAATTTACAACATAACCTAAGATAAGAAACAACGATTTTTGACGTGAAATGGGATTGCGACCAAGAAACGGGAAGGAATTCGGCAGTGCTCTTTTGAAGGAAGCATCCCGGCATTCACATGGAGTGGTTTGGGGAAACCATGAAAATCACAAATCTGGAAGCCCGGACGGCGTTTCGAACCGGCGTCCTCCAGAAAGTGAAGCCAAAACGTTCAACATTCACCCACCACGCTCGGTATAAGAAACAACGAAGTTAATTAAAAACTCAGATAAAGTTTAGACGAAACGTAGGTAATCGCGAAATGTATCGATCAAATAAATAACAGTTATTGGTTTTTGAAATTATACTTTCCGTCATTTAAATAAAATGCATTTATTTAAAAATATCCTAGCCAAATACTTCGAGAATTTAACCATAATAAGGTACTCATATCACGAAAAAAATCAGTAATAATGGTCCTTTTGGATATTTCCTTACAAGCTTTTCCAGTATAAATTCCTACCACCATCATAGGTGATGAAATCAGTAAAAATGATCGTTTTGAATATTTCCTTACAAGCTTTTCCAGGATAAATTCTTACTACCACCAATGACGTAGCTAGGTCAACAAGGGCCCCGGTGCAAAAAATCTATTTTGGGCCCTCAGGCCAGATGGGCTACCTTTTTTTGTTGTGTTGCTGGTAGGGGCCCCCTGGGCGAAGGGGCCCCGGTGCACTGCGCCGTCTTGCCACATAATACCACCATAGGTGATACGCTGATACCAGTAGTTTTTGCAGGTCGTACAAACTGGTTAATATATAAGATTATCTTGTGTCCGTGGCTTTGTTCGAGTGGAATTCATAGCACATTCATATACCTATTCTAATCCCACGGGAACTACTTTATCGATCGGGATAGAAGTGGATAGCTAAAACATTATCCCAAATTTTATCCAAAGTCGTTCAGCCATTTCGACGTGAAACAGTAACAAACATTCAAGCAAACAAACTTTTACATTTGTAGTATCATTAGAATGTATATAATGAATATTATCTTCAGTCTGTCTATATGGACACCTTAAATCACATATAAGCAATTGCACACTTCGGGTGCTACAATGAGAGCTCGCACCACCTTAAAAATTGCTAGGGCCGCCTCTGGTCACACTGACCATAATAAACTTCTGTCCTTGACCATTTATCATGAAACCAAGTTATTTGAAGTAAATCACCGACGATCATAAAACGAGAAGGGTCAGCGCAGGGGAAAACGGACAGTTCAGGAAAAATGGTAGGGTCTAGGCTGTCCCTTCCGGGAATGTCTGTAATCGTAACGGTAAATTATGTTCTTCTCGCATTGGACTCGACAGTCACCTTCCAACCCATAGATAAAGAGACATTCTACATGGAAGACCGACCCACTTGATCTTAAGTATTTGCTATATATATCGTAATGCAAAAATTTTCTAATCACCAGATAAGAAATATTGGGATAGTGTTTTCTCGGAAGCTATCGCAATCCGTATCTCGAAGGACCTTGTTAACAGAGATTCTGGATTTCAGTTACGTAAGGCCTGGAGTCCAGCAATCCAGAAAATGAGACTGAAGCAGGACTTCTGGAAAGCACGCACCTCTTTTGCGCGCCAGCAATCGACGGTACCTGCCAGCAGCTAATGGCGTGTTTTCGAAACGTACACACTAAATACAAATGTTAAGGAACTTTTGTTTAAGTTAAAAGAAATAATATGGAACGGTTTAAAACAATTTGTTCCTAAGAAGTGTATTAAGGTCAGTAAGAACCTTCCGTGGTTCAATAGTGAAGTGAATCGATTGCTCAGGAAGCAAAGGCGTTTACATGCCATGGTAAAGAAATCGGGGGACTCGTCTAATCGTGCTAAATTAGTCCAGTTACGAGCGGAAGTGCGTAAGGCAATGCGTGATGCGTTTAAAGAATTCCAAGCCAGGACTTTTTCCGAAGATCTGATTACTGATCCAAAAAAGTTCTGGTCGTATGTCAAATTACTATGAGATTCTCGTAAGGTTATGCCTTCACTGATTAAGGAAAATGGGGAATTATCCGAAACTAGCGTAGAGAAAGCAGAAATCTTGAATAATATAGTTAAAAAAGCTTTCACGACAGAAAACTCAGAGGAGATTCCGACATTTGCCAATCGTACCAACAAAATTATGAATGATCTCGTTCTTGATGTCGAGGGAATAACTAAATTGCTTATGAATGTAAAAACCAATAAGGCTCCCGGACCAGACGGTACTCCTACAAGAGTCTACTCCAGGTATGCAAAGGAAATTGCACCGTATTTGATGAAATTATATACCGCCTCCTTGGATCAAGGAAAAATACCAGCCGAATGGAAGACTGCCTTCGTAAGTCCATTGTTTAAAAATGGGAATGTTAATGATCCTCAAAATTATAGACCGATCTCGTTAACATCAGTATTTTGTAGGATTTTAGAACACATCATCTATTCAAATGTCATGCGGTTTTGGGATGGAGATGAGCTTTTAAACCCAAATCTACAAGGATTCAGAAAAGGCCGATGCTGCGAAACACAACTTGCACTTTGAATTCACGACTTGTGCCGTATTATAGATGGGCAATCCCAGGAAGATATAGTTCTATTAGATTTTAAAATAGCTTTTGACACTGTGCCTCACACTAGGTTACTTAGGAAACTTCGTGGCTACGGCATATCTAGACAAATATGCGACTGGGTTGCAGACTTTCTGAAGGGCAGAACACAGTGTGTAGTTCTCGACGGTGAGAGTTCATCATTTACCGAGGTAAGGTCCGGGGTTCCCCAGGGAAGTGTAATAGCGCCTCTGTTGTTTCTCATATACATTAATGATTTGTGCGACATAATAAGGGGGATGAAAAGATTATTTGCCGATGATGCTATTATTTATCGTGAAATCAAAACCCAGGAAGACTGCGCTTTGTTACAAGACGATATTACAAAAATAATTGCATGGTGTAAAGACTGACAGTTGGAGTTAAACGCTAAAAAGTGCCAAGTCATGCGTATAAGTAAAAAGGTTACACCATTTAGCTCTGAATATACGATTAATGGTACTGTCCTTAGAACTGTGGATTCCGCTAAATACCTAGGGGTAACAATTCGTAATAATTTGTCGTGGAATGAACATATCGAGAATGTAATTCGGAAAGCAAATCGTATGCTGCGATTTCTATGTCGTAATTTAAAACAATGCACTCCTGAAGTTAAATCGATTGCATATAAGTCACTAGTGCGTCCTCACTTGGAATATTGTTGCTCTGTATGGGGTCCCCATGAAAAGGGGTTAATGGAGGCATTAGAGAGGGTCCAGAGAAGGGCTGCCCGATTCGTGACAGGTATATATAGTTGGAGGGAAAGCGTAAGTGTGATGCTGAAGGAGTTAGGTTGGGAAGACCTGGAACACCGAAGGCGTTGCTCTCGGCGGAAGCTAATTGAAAAATTCACGACTGACATTTTTCAGAATTACAGCAAAGAAATATTGCTACCAGCAACATTCGTATCTCGGAATGACCGTGAAAATAACATAAGAGAAATCTGGGCCCGAACCGATTCTTTCCTGTATTCATTTTTTCCGCGAGCGATTAGGGAATGGAATAGAAAGAATTTACCGGGAGAGTAAACTTAAAATCCGACAGGAATAGCTTTCGATGAAGCTCTCCTTCCATCCTGATCTGGGTTTTCCATGGTTTTCCCAGATCATTCCACGCGAATGCTGGGATGGTTCCTCACAATAGCCCATGGGTGCCTCCTGCCATATCCCGTATATCCCTTCCAAACTATTACCCTTTCGGATAGGTGCAATACACCCTTTGCCACACACTTTTAGTGAATCGCAGAGTAATAGTAATAGTAATAGGAAACCTGCCCGCTAGTGGCCAACGTTTCCCATCACTAGCCATTGGTCGACCGGAAAAAAGGATGTCAAAGCGTGATATATAGGCGGCTCAATAACCCTCCGGCAGCAGTCACTTGCAATGGCGGCAGAGTTTGTGACAGTCAAAACGTCGTTTTAAATCAATGCACTAACTCGGGCAGTTACCCGAGAAAATGTTATTCAAGTATTGACCTGTGAAATTCCATCTTAAAGGTTTTTTTTTATGATGACAAGTACAAGGTTTATTTTATAGACTTTGAAGTACTTTTCACCAAGTTATTACTTACAGTAAAGCGATCCAAGATTCAATCAAAATATCAGTTAAGCGCCGTGAACAATTTTTTGTTTTTATTAGACTATCAATCAAATACAGAATATCGTAATTTAATCTTTAAAGTTAATTTAAAAGGTACTAATAGGTTTTATTTGGGGAAATCATACCTGGAAAGCATGTTGCCTGTCACAGATGTTTGTATTCCAGTGGCTAAAAATTAGTTTCATTGGGAACGCAGGGCGGATGGAAAAAATGGAACTAAATGAGACTCTTCAATGGTATTGTCTGCTCTGTTTTAGGAATAGGAAACTTTCAGGAGCAGGACGAAACGATCAGGGAGATGGGCGGAATTGCTCGAAAGGGTCAGGGTCCTTGAAGGTCAGTCTGTGGAGGCTCAGGCTGTAGGAGCTGAGCGTGTGGAGACTCTGCCTGTGGAGGCAGAAAATAGAGATGTTGGGTTTGGTGAGGATGGTGAAGAAGGATGATTGAGTTGGTAACAGATCATAGGGGAAATATGGTTAACAGGATGAAGAAGACAGAAACTTCAGAAATTGTGGGACTGACCTATTACCCAAGTCAAATACGGAAGAGACTTGTGTAGATGGAGTAGGTAAGGTGCAGCAAGCCTTTGTTAACATAGGCATGGAAGGAAAAAAATAGGAAGAAAAAGATTCGGTTGTTAGGTAGTAGCCATAGGAGAGCTGTAAGCACTGTTCTGCAGGATCAATTACACACAGGCTACCAGGTCACAAGTTTTTTCAAAGCCTGTGCAACATTTGGGTAGATAATAGAGGACATGGGATCACTTTGTATGGATTTCACTAAGGAATATAGAGAAGTGACAGTGGGTGATGCGAGCAGTAGTATTGATTAGGAACACAAGTTATAGAATAGAAAGTGACCCAAGGAAGATGCTGAAAGAGACACAGCATACCATGATGGAACTCATGCAGGTCTTAAATCACCATGACCAGCCACAGTTGAACCATACTGAGACGGATAAACAGGGAAATTGAGATACTGCTTGAAAAGGCATTAGTTCTGTTTTGGGTACTGTGCCAATGGACACCATTGATAGGCGCGTTTTCACCAGGCATCGCCTACTCGTAAACAGAAGAGAAATGGGAGTGCTTTAAAGTTGTTAGTTAAAGCTGTAAGTGGTCCCACTTCCAGTTATGATAGGGTTAAGACTGTGCTAGTTTACTGTGTTTAGGGGCTGATGATGAGGGAATAAAAATAAGTGATCAAAGTGATAATGATTATAGATGAGTGATGGGGAAAAACACAAGTGCCGGGAACTTTGTAATTTATGTTCTAGATCACCAAAAGCATGTGAAACATATTTGGAATCGATAGGGAAGTCACCATCTTCTCCATGCGTAACCCTATGGAATTCTTATTAAAATTCTATAGAAGTCCTTTTAGCAGTGTCGTAGCGTCTCAATGAAACCATGAAAAGCCTTAAATTAACTCCTCTTAAGGACTATGAAATGAATTTTATATGTGAATATGTGAACTGTTCAAAGCTAATAGCGGAAGCCATTCCAAGTCAGCAAGGGGATAACAATGTTGTCTGCTACATGAACTAATGAGAATCCGGCATATGGTTAAATGTCTTAAAATGGTAAATCTGAAATATTGAGGCACTTTGTCAGATATCATCAAAGAAAATCTAAATAAACATTACAAAAAGATTGCAGTTAGAGCTTTCAGCGAATGATGCAATATTAACCTCAGTGTCCCATGCGTTTTATTAAAAATGAAATGGGTACCAAATGTATTTAAAAATACATGTAAAAGAACATATTCTTATTGAAACAAGGAAAATTAACCAAATAAAACATCTTAAGTCTGTCTTCGAACAGAACGGCTATTCTCGGCGGCAGATAGAGTGTGCCTTTACTCAGATGCCACCAAGACCACCGTCGGAGCAAGAAGAAACACCAAAAACTCTTGATTTTCTTCCATATGCGGGGAATACATCGGGAAAAATTGGAAGACTCCTGGCGCGGTATGGAATTAAAAGTATCTTCCGGCCTCGCGCCAAGATACGTGAAATGCTACGGTCGGTAAAAGATGACTTGGGCCTGAGGACACCTGGGATTTATTCCATACATGCGAATGCGGTAAAGTGTATATCGTTCAGACCATCAGAACGATCGAAGAGCGCCTTATCGAACACAAACGAAACCTGAGGCTGATGCAACTGGACAAGTCTGCGATAGCCGAGAATGCCTTCGACGAGGAACACAGGATAGAGTTCGATAAAACGGCAGTGCTGGCCAGGTCCTCTTCCTTCTGGGACTCGGTCATATTCGAGGCGTTGGAGATCCGGCTTAATGACAACAACATAAATAGGGACGGCGGGCTCTTTCTGAGCGAAGCCTGGAAACCTATCATTGGTGATCTCCGACGAGAGCGTAGCAGATCCTCGGCATGGACTAAATTGCTTGGGTGTCGTTATCCCAGAGTTTTGGGGAAGTTCTTACATGAATTGTATCTCCTTCCATTTTAATATGTTGTCCTTATCGGTAGTGGTATTAGCGGATTAGTCTTATCCGGCGTGTATTTGTGGGAGCTTATTACTCTTGGAGATGTTTGTCAGGCCATCTTAAGTTATTATTTAGATGGACTGTGTTACCCAGGTTGGCAATAAGAGGGTTGCCTGATTCGCTGCATTCCTTGTAGAATTTTGCAGCTAATTGGCGGAATATGTCTTTGAGGCGCGGTAGTCCACTGATTTCGTGTAGACGGACTGTTGTGTTTCCCGCGGCATTTTATAAGCGTATCTGATGGCTCGATTTTGTATGGTTTGTAGTAAATTGAGGTGTGAGTCAGCAGCACTACCCCAAACTACTGCATCGTAGTATATTATTGGCCTTATCAAGGCAATGTAGAGGCGTATCCCAAGATGCGGTGTTAGCGATGATGAAGGGTTCACAATGGGGTATAAAACTGTCATTCTACCCATAGCCTTGTTACGGAGGTTCCTTACGTTTGTTTTCCACGTCAGTCTCCTGTCTATAGTGACGCCTAGATATTTGGCAGTACGAGTCCACTCGATGTCTTCTCCAAACAGGTTGAGGGGTTGCAAGTAAGGAATGGTCCTTCTGCTGACTATGAAAGCTTGACTTTTTGTGGCATTGAACGCTAGTCGCCATTTGGTTGCCCAGTGTTCTATGTTGGTGCACGCCCGCTGAAGCTTGGTCCTCACGTGCGTGGCTCTGATGCTTCTGGTGAAGAGAGCAGTATCATCAGCATATTGTGCAGACTCGACTTGTTCTATCCTAGGGAAGTCCGAGGTATAGATGTTGTATAAGACAGGGCCCAGCACTGAGCCCTGTGGCACTCCCGCTCTGATGGTCTTCACAGACGAGACTGCATCGTCAAGTATCACACGGAAAGTCCTATCAGAGAGGTAGCTCTTGAGGAGCCTCACGTGTGTCATGGGTACCCCTTGTACCAACAGTTTGTATAGAAGGTGTAAGGAACCAGACCGATACCGGGGTGAAGTATCGCCTTAGTGCCTTAACTTACTCTCTTGATGTAGACTCACAGTTCTCTATAAAACCTGCTGAATAATTTTGATTTTACCATGTTGCCTGGATAGTTCAACTTG
This sequence comes from Vandiemenella viatica, assembly GCA_031002005.1. Lineage (NCBI taxonomy): Eukaryota > Metazoa > Arthropoda > Insecta > Orthoptera > Morabidae > Vandiemenella > Vandiemenella viatica. The sequence goes on along the minus strand of JARYHS010012519.1, from coordinate 38,752,007 downwards.
AATGCTTCAGGTCGCCACAATATTTGTTGACCCACAAATATTGAAAAGGTTATTAGTTAACTACGAAATGACAACAGTTCACTTTGCAAAAATTCTTCAAATTTATTCAAATAAAACCAGAAGTTCAAAACAGCATTCTAAAAGTTGATTAGGCTCATCGAACATACGTTTCCAAAAGTTTGCAAGTTGTGGAGAGATGTTAAGTCCGACCGAACCCCTGATGTAAGCTTTTACCAGTTCATGTGACCGTTAAACCCCACCCAAAAGCCGAAGTCCCAAAATGGCCGACTCGGTAGTGCCAACCCTGACTCTCAGCTACCAACCGCACCGGCGCTCACACAAACTTACACGCTCATATTAGTACAGCTCCAGAACTAGAAAAGATGGCCGGTATCCTGAGCAACGGGTTATATAGACCATGGAGGAAGGAAATATATGTAGGAGAAATGACGTTAAATCGGCGACGCCGGCATCCTACTGCGCATGCGCGGCGGTTATAGCGGACTGAGCTCAAAACATTACATTTTCAAATTGTGTTCCATGTAGTAAAAATTTGATTTTGTACTAGTTCTAAGTTTTTTGTAATGCCACCTTGTGTTGAATACGGGTGCACAAATAGGACAGATAGGAAAAAACCTGGAATATCATTTCATTTGTAAGTTGCATTGTATTAATTGTTATTGAAATGTTCAATAGTATTCAGTCAGACTAGCTATTACCATTAAAGATTTATTCATAACTCTCAAATGGATGACTTTGTTTTCAAATATTTGTTGGTGTAGTGCAGCCATTCGGCATACCTTACTATTTTGCACATCATAGACTACCATTACTTTATACGAGTGTTGTAAAGTCTAATTTTAGTGGGTCATGTTTACATCGTGATAAAGTTGTGCATTCTTTCGTTACGTTTGCAGTTTCTACTGAAAGTGTGGGATGAAATTAATTGTGATAAATTGTGCTTTGCGAAATAGGAATCGTGATGAAGGAAACAATGTCGTTATACGAAATGTAGTTCGCGATGCAAAGTTATGAGTGTGTCTTCAAAGTTTGTTTTTGTACCAAATTATGCCCTGTATGCTCCAAGCATCACTGTAATCACCAGGCTATCACAGTTTGACGCTTGATTCTTATGTAGCTCGAAGAGACAAGTTGAAAATCAAGAGTACCATTTTTTGATATCTCCCTTAGTTCTCCGGATATCGACTAACAAAAATTTGTTATAGGTATGGTGTGGTTATAATTCCTTGTGCTTTTGGTGACATTTTTATTCTGTTCTATGCCCCATTTCAATGTAACAACAAGCGGCAGCAAAAAAAGGAAAACAAACACTCTGCATGTGCAGCATATTATTCATTGTGGTTAGGACGGAATTATTTTTTTGTCCAGGCCGCATCTCCACCTCACGTCCACAATTTGGAGCCACTATATTCCAAACAGTAATCGAGATATTGGAAAATGTTTACTCTTTATTTTCGATTTTTTTTTTCATGTTACATTAGAATTCATCATCAAATTTCTTCTTCATTTCATTCAAAAACACCTCACCTTTGAGTCGGTATATCACGATAACTAAGCGAAATACCGAAAATTTGTATTATTCGTTATCTTTTCTTCTCGTTGTGTTACGTAAGAATCCATTATCAAATTTGATTTTGGTCAATTTTTTTCTGAATTTTAACCAAGAACACCTCACATTTGAGAAAATATATTTCGAGAATTAACCGAGATATCAAAAAACATTATTCTTCATTTTTTATTTGTTTCGTTGACTTACATAATAATCCACCATCAAATTGTGGCTCCACAGTTATGGTAGAGTTCCCTGGATATATTTGGGCATATTCCTGGTGATTCTTGGGTAGGGTAATATGGCGTCCCCCCCTCCCCACCTCTCTCCACCCGGCGTCACTTCAGTGCGTGGTAAAGGTCCCTTGCGTCGCCTCCATATATTCCTTCCTACATGATATAGACTCTCTGACGTCACAGCCAAAACGCAGCTTTCTGCTAACACTTTGAAAATTTAGGCCTGAAATATCTCGGTAACCAAACGAATATAAGAAACTTTAAGGCTGTCAGTGTTTAGACTTTTTTAATAGAGAAATAATGGATATGCAGTGAGTAACTCTAATTATCTGGTTTTAAAGATCTGAGCGTAAGAGCGGACTATTTTTTTACCCCGGGGATTTACTATTGTTCTCGAAGTTTCTAAATTTCGTCATTTCAATTAAACCACAATTTACCCAAATAATATTATTATCAGCGTGTTCTCCCAAAATTCCTGAGTTTTTTGGTGTAATTTTTATTAAGATTGATGCGCTGATAGTGTAATTACAGCGTGTACAAGATTTACCAAAAATGCTATGTGTGATTTAATTTAATAACTTTATTTCTATTACTTTTATCAGAAATATAAAATTATCAAAAGATTCTCTGTATTGAATTACGTATTCTGAAAGTTGTTTCATCTCTGTATCTAACTTTGATCAGCTGCAATAAATTCCTAAACTTGGCACGTGCCTACATTGAAAAATAAATTGTAAAATCTTTATAGAATCGTTTCTACTGCGTGGAATTGCTTGAAATTAATATATGTGATATTAGATTTGCGTATCTTTCCGGAAATCTACTTTTTATTTCGAAAGCTGTCTAGGATTCTGTGATAAAAATGTTAAAAGTGAAGTGCACCTAACGAAGTGTTAAAAAATTGATTTAAGTTATTTACACGTCCAGAAACTACGGAATTTTAGTGAATTTATATTTTAATTGCGTTATTACTTCTTTAAAACTACTTTATTCCGTTCGAAAGTGTGTAAAACAGTGAAATACCAAATATTAGAAATTTATTGTGTGGTGAACTGAATTATTATGGATTATCATGTTTCAGGTTAGTAAAAGGTTTTTATATTATTATAGGAAGTTAATTTAGTTGGTTTATTAAATGTTGAGCTACTTTATCGCTCTTAAATCGGTTTAGAAATGACGAAATGCTCCCAAAGTAGAAGCTCATAGATTCAAAACTGAATTATTAATGATTAATTAATTTTCGGTTGATTTAGAGTTTGTTTACTATTATACAAAGTTTATATACGGCTTTTATTAAATACTGACAGTCTTTACTGCATTTAAATTGGTTTAAAATGGTGAAATTAACCTATAGCAAAATTTATTATTTAGAAATTGAATTTGAGTGATTTAACCTATAACCTCCCAAGATAATGTTTTCTTACTGTTATAGAAAGTTTATTTAGGCCTTTTATTAACTTTTGAATACTTTTACTGCTTCTAAAAGGTTTATTTAGTCTGTTTGGTTACAGTATCTGCATGCTATATAAAGCTTCACTCTCCTAACCTATACACGAAATGAAACTATCTGTTACTTTACACCTAAAGGTAAGAGGCTAGAATTTGCTAAAATTCTAAGGTTCTTACAAAGGCCCTCGTGCCAGACGGAGTCAAAGGCACGTGACACATCAAAGAGCGCCGCACCGAAGTACTCCCTCTTGTCTATAGCTCCCATGGCAGATTCCACAACTCTGAGAAGTTGTTGCGGTGCTGAATGGTTCCTTCGAAAGCCAAATTGTTCGTCGGGCAGGATTTGTTCATTTTCTAGTACAATACGAAACCTTTTGAGGTATAGTCTCTCAAAGATCTTTGAGATTGTGGGCAGTAGGCTAATAGGTCTGTAAGATCTAGGAGACCTCTTATCCTTGCTGGTACTATCTCGGCATGTTTCCAAACTTATGGGAATTGTCCTCTCGCCGTAATTTCATTGAAAGCCACTGTGCTGAAGGTTATGGCAGCAGGGGGCATATGTCTCAGTATAGTACCCCCGATCCCATTGTGTCCAGCTGCTTTCTTGACATTGACGTGTGAAAGTGCTGTGAGGACTTCTTCTTCCGTGATTTCATCTATTGCGTCTTCTGTCTGCTCTTCGGCTACTTGGGGTACATCGATGGGCCGGAAGTTGGCTTCGAAGGTTTCTGCCAGTGCGTCTGCTTTAGCCACAGGCTCACAGACTACTTGATTCCCTATCACTAGAGGCGGGATCCTGTCCTTTCTGAGCATTAGCCCCTTGGTTGCCTTCCACGCAGAACCGTCTTCTGTATTAAGGGACGCGACCCTGGCGGATCATCCCTGTTGTTCAAGGGCTGCTTTTATCTCTCGCTGCATCCTGTTTATTGCTCTTTTCGGTATGGGGTCCCTGGTGACCTGCCACTCCCTTGTAGCTCTGTTCTTGAGGGAGATTGCCTCCTTGATGTCAGGTGGAAGTTTTCTGGAGCAGGCTGGCGGCTTTCTAGAAGCAGGTGTAGCTACTTCAACGGCCTCGTTAATCCACGTGGCTAAGTTAGCCATGGCGATATCCAGTCCTGTAGTTGACTGTGTTGGTGCCTCTTGGACACGTCTGGTAAGTTGTTCCTTGAACACGTCCCAGTCAGTACGTTTCAGGTTGTGGTGTCGTCGCTCCCCCTGTGCCAAGATGTCTGTTGCCAGGTAGAATATGACAGGGACGTGGTCAGAGGACAACGCAGTTTTGGTTGTTACACCAATATTATGATGGAGTCCTTTTGTGATGGCTATGTCTAGTACATCTGGCAAGCCATGGCCGAGAATGGTGGGTTCAGTTGGTCCCCCCAATGCTGCGTCGTGAGCTTCACTTACGCGGATGTACGACGTCCACAAGTGTTTGTAACTCTGGAATTCCAAGCCGTGTGCTTAGCGTTGAAATCCCCTGCCATAAAGATGTTGCCTCGCTCTGTAGGTGGCGATGAGTACGATTCTGCCGCGAGAGGTCTCGATAGCGACTCCCGTTGCTTCAATAGTCGCTAGCTCTGGCAGGCTCGGGTGGTGCCTGATTGTGTTTCTTACGTAGACGGCTGTGCCACGCCCTGCTGTCAGGCCGTCGTTCCTGTAGCATGAATAATTTGGTACAGCTGCCTTAATGCAAGGCTTTAGGTGGGTCTCATTAACTAGACAGGCGTCAATGCCCTCCTCTCTTAAGAAGTCTCTAAACTCTCCCAACTGACGCCACAGGCTGTTGGCATTCCATGAGCAGATTGAAATGTCTTCAGTTCTGGCCATCATTTAGATTTGTTGTATCTTTGCGGACAGCCTCGAGAGCTGATTGAACTGCAGCAGTAATTTGCCGCGGTTTGTCTTGGATCATGATGACAGATTGCAGTAGTGATTGGACCATACTAAGCATCGAATCGTCATTCTGACTTTCTGTGTTCTGCAGGCGGTGTTTTGCTGAGCTCTTTCTTGTTAGGTCCGGTGGTTTCTTTCCACGCGAATCTGTTTTCCTCCTGTCATTGTCAGAGGGTGCATTCGTAGGCGAGAGGTTACCTCCTGAATTTAGTATGTTTGTATCATTCTGTGAGACTCCTTCGGGAGGATTCATGGCCATTTCTGCGTAGGTGGCACTCGTTGAGTCCTTAGTAGTTTGGCTGGCATTTGATCCTTTGTCCTGTTTCATCTTCTGCCACTGTTGTTTCCTAATGGCGGCGAGGTACAGGGAGTTATTGGCTATTTGCCTTTCCTCAAATCTACCGATGGCGGAACATTTCCTGTAACTTGCTACATGCCGCCCACCACAGTTCACGCACTTTGGTGGAGTATCACCTTTCTTGATACCACAGTCTTTCGAGGAGTGTTCCCCAGCACACTTCACACATTGAGCAGTGCCTGGCGACATGCCCCACTCCCTGGCAATTGAAACATTGGGGAGGACCCCTCTTGCTGCGCAGCTTTTCAACTGTGACTCTGAGGGCACAGAGTGCTGTCATTTTAAAAATACCCCGGTTTTCCGCAGAGTCGGTGAGTACGACCAGGACCAGCGGGACCTCTTGGTTGGTCTTGGGGGAATGGAGCCTTACCACAGTTTTTGCAGCATAGCCTAGTTCTGCTAGTTCCTCTTTAACTTCTTCTGATGTGCTGCTGAAGGGCATCCCCCTGATGACGACTTTTAGGAACTTTTCCTCCGCCAAAGGAAAAGTGTAGGAGGAGATCTGGTTCAAGGATGCGTATCCTGTGACCGCATTATGTTCAGCTGCTGTTTTTGTCTGGATCTTGTACAGGTCTTTACCTGCTGTTTTAACTGAGAACCCATCACCACATAGGGTCTTCAATTGCTGGTACAGTTTCATATAACTGTCTTTATAGTTCAGTATCAGTGGTGCAGGCCTGTAAGTTTTGCCGCCACGGCTTTCTGGTTGTTCTTCCATTTGGAGAGAGGCGAATTGGTTGCAGGTCGGAACTGCAGAAGCAGTAGTGCTCAGTCTTCTAGCGGGAGCGGTGTTTCGCGGCTCAACAAATCCGTCCGCATCCGCGACTCTTTTAGTCCGTGCAGTCTTCATGTAGATGTTCTTCATAACCTTGCAGGAGACGGACGTAACTCTCTTCTTTGTCCGCCCCTCCTTGTCGTTTGTCACTGCCGTTCTTTTTCTTGATGTGATAGACTGATTCTCCTCAACTTCCTCATCAGAAGTAGATTCACTATTATAGTCCATACTGGATTCAGCGATAGAATCCGCATTGATGTGCTGGTCTAGGCCAGCGTCCATTTCGCTGTTCGGCTGCTGCGCTGACGAGGCCATGGATTTAAGGGTGTTATGCTGGCCCCGCGTTAACACCGCTGGGTTCCTGGGGTCAGGCACAACCCTAACACTCGCGCCAGGGCGTCCCACTCCACCTGGAAGTGGGCCGTGTGGCGGTAATACCCTAGCGCTCGGAGGAAGAGGGGGAAAGGCAGAGGCACACCCCAAAGAAGAAGAAGGAAGCCCTCCTTCACCTTCGCTGTTTGATCGCTTCAGAGATCGCATACGCTAACTCGCAGTATAGCTCACTAACGTAACTCACCGGCAAATGACACCAGTCGGGCGCCGCAGCGGACCGCGGATTAAGCCAGTGGTCACGGCCAATCAGAAGTGGACACACAGCATCTCGGACCGCCAGCACATCACAGCAGTTACTGCTCCGTTGAGCAGAGTAGGGTGGAGTGTGTTGTCGTTAGACATTTACTCCACCTTCATTTTGATAGGGCATTTCTTCTCTGTTGGTTTGTCGTCTCTTTTGGCTGTCGATGTTTTCTTTAACTGAGTGGGTGCCACCACGACCATCTTCCTTAGAAGTAGTTTGCCGCATTTTGTGTCGTTCCATTAATGCTACCTCAAGGAGGCAGAGGTGTCTTCTTTTGGTGTGTGGTGATTGTGAGAAGAGCGATGAGCGAATCCAACCTTTCTTCTCTTTGGTCTGATAATTGACGGGTGGTGTGGTCGCATGATTCTCTGCCGGTGATCTTCTGCCTTGGTTGACTCTTTGGTGGCCGCCGTCTGGTGTAATCCGCGTGATGCCTAGTCGTCTCCGCTGGCACGGCCCTGTTCTGTTGTCGTCTTATTAGCAAGAAGCTGTGCAACTTCCAGCACTCCTCGGGCCGTGTGGTTGCAGTACACACACATGGCACCTTCACTGCCTTAGGTTTCAGGCAGGTGGAGGGTGGAGTATTTGTCCGTAGAAATTGCCTCCAACTTCACGAAGGGGTTACAATACTATTAACTTTCGGTGTGTCTGCTTGTTGGGTGTCAGTTTGCTAATATACTGAGCGGTCTTCTATGCCTGTCAAAACCGTTGTCGTAGCTTCCAAGCGAGTTGACCGCAGGGTTGTTGCATTGTCTGGTGCTGTTGTAAAATTTTTCAGCCAGCTGACGGAATCTTTCCTTCAATTTAGGAATGCCGGCGGCCTCGTGGAGTGCATCCGTGGGGAACCGACACGGGAGGTGTAAGGCTCTCTTTAGGACTCTATTTTGAATAATCTGGAGTTTTCTGATTTGCCTGTCGCTGGCGTATGCCCACACAGGACATGCATACTCCATAATTGGGCGTATGAGCGACGTATAGATCTTGACTCCTGTTGAAGGGGCTAGCTTGCTATCCTTATTTAGGATAGAGTAAAGACTGTGGAGCCTGGTGCTTGCTCTCCGACGGACTTCGTTGATGTGGCTACACCAGTTCAGTCTCTTGTCTAGAGTCACCCCCAGGTAGTGTGCTGTGATGGACCATGGAATTTCTCTGCCATGTAGGCGAAGTGTTGGGTCAGGACGAGTAGGTTGACGGGCACCAAGTCATTTGGTTAATATGATGGCTTGGGTCTTGGTGGGATTTATATCATTACGCCACCTCCTAGCCCAGGCCTCTGTTACTTGGAGGACTTCCTGCAGTCGTCGGGTGGCCAGTGCTCTATTGCGGCTGGAGGCTAAGTACGCGGTGTCGTCGGCGTAAGTAGCTGTCAGAACACCGTTGCTAGTTGGAACATCAGCGGTGTAAAGAGAGTATAGCACGGGTCCAAGCACAGAGCCCTGCGGCACCCCTGCCTCGCTGTTCCTGGTAGAGGAGTAAGCTTTGTCCACCTTTACGCTGAAGATCCGGCCGGTGAGGTAGGATTTTAGTAGCTTCATGTATGGCCCCGGGATACCCTGTTCGTAGAGTTTGAGCAGAAGCCCCGGATGCCACACGGAGTCAAAGGCGCGCGAGATGTCGAGAAGTACCATGGCGCTGTAGTTCTTGAAGTTGAAAGCGTGGGTCACTGCTTCTACAACCCGCATCAGCTGCTGGTGGTGGAGTGTCCACGTCGAAATCCGAGCTGGTGATCTGGAATAACGTTGGCGTCTTCGATGAATGCAGACAGGCGTTTTAATAACAGCCGTTCGAACACTTTGCTAATGGCTGGGAGCAAACTTATGGGCCTGTAGTTCTGGGGTAGATGTTTGTCTTTACCGGTATTGTGAATACCCACAATTATAGCGTGTTTCCACAGTTGAGGGTAATGCTGACTTCTTAAGGTGGCATTGAAGATAGCGGCGAGGTGAACAGAGGCCTCTGGTGGTAGGTGCCTGAGGAGAGTGTTGCTGATCTCGTCACACCCTGGTGCTTTCTGTGGGTGCAGTTTCAATAGGTAGCTGGCTAACTCTTCCGGGGTGATATCATCTACAGCGTCGAGATAGACTCTCAGGCGACGATGAACTGCAGTGATGTGGGTGGGGTCTACGTTTGTTTGCGAAGGCCGAAAATTCTTCACAAAGACATCAGCCAGTGCGTTGGCCTTTTCCTCCGGAGTGACTGCTAGGCCTCTTTCGCCGTGCAGTGGGGGGAGCCGCTGCCTTCGCCTGGTGAGTCTTCTAGTTTGAAGCCAAAGAGACCCATCCTCCGGATGGAGCATAGAGACTCTTGCTTCCCACTCTTGGTTCCGATGTTGAATCAGGGAAGCTTTAATATCCCTCTGCAAGCGATTTAGTAGTCTCCTGGTCACCTGATTTCTCGTGAGCTTCCACTCTTTGGCAATCCAGTTTTTATGGCGGATTTTAGCCAGGAGGTGTGGGGGAAGCTGCGGAGTGGGAGCTGGTCTTGGTATCCTGATTGGAGTGGAGGCTGCAGTTGCATCTTTGACTGCTGCCTCAAAAGACTGAAGGGCAACGTCAATGTTGTCAATTTCAGGTGGGTCAACTAGGTTAGTCTGTAGGTGCGCCTGGTAACGTCTCCAGTTAGTTTTGTGGATGTTGAAAGATGGTTCTTCTTTAGCTTCCAGGGACCAACCTCAACCTCAATCATAACTGGACAGTGGTCTGAAGATAGTCGGTTTATGACTGAGGTGGCGACTTAGCCCTGGATGCCCTTGGTGATGACATCTAGTACATCTGGTCTGTTGCCACTGCTTGGGTAGTGCGTGGGCTCTTCTGGTGCCCATACGCACATATTGTACCTGTTTGTGAGGCGTCTCAATGCTATACCCGCTGTGTTATTGTACCTACTATTCCAGTCGGAATGTTTGGCATTAAGATCACCGCCGATCAGGACTTTACCGCTGACATCTGCCAGAGCCGTGAAGTCGGCTTCTTCGAGCTGGTCGGTAGCATGAAATGATGGTTAGCTTCCCATTAGCCGTGGCCACTTCAATTCCAACGGCTTCCATCTGTTGGAGAGGCGGTAGGACAATTTCATGATGTGAAATACTGTTCTTAATGAAAACCGCGACTCCACCTCCAACGGTGGGTCTGTCGCGGCGGTAACAACTGTAATTGGCTACTGCAGTTCGCAGGCCGGGTTTCAAGGTCTCTGACACCAGACATATGTCAACATCTTGGTCTCGAAGGAACTGCCTAAACTCAAGCAGTTGGTTGAACATGCTATTAGCATTCCAAACACAGAAAGATATGGAGTGAATTTGTGGCTGTCTATCCATTGTGGTTGCAATGTGGGCACTTTGGGACAGCTAGAGCATTAGTTACGGCGCTGGTAATTTTTTCCAGCTGCTCGGTAAGGTGGCACATCATCTTCAGGGCAGACTCCATCATGTTAGTAAGTCTGTCTAGGTTCTGTTGCGCTTCGCGGTCCGATTCTACTGTGTTTCTTTGCTGTTGCTGGGAGGTGTGGTGACCAGTAGGTGGGTCGACTGATTTGATTTGTTGCTCAGTTGACGTTGATGCAGACGGGTCAGCGGGGTACCCGGTAGGGGCGACTCGTTTGTTTCTGGAAGTGGTATTGTCTTCTCTCGACAACAGGAGTTGTTGTTCGGTTACATTGCTCGATCCTATCTTTCTCCTCCGTCTGCGGCGCGGACATCTTCTTTACCGTGGCAGAGGGAGCCTGATCTTGCCCTGTTGCGGGACGGTTACCCTGCTGCTCAGGAGCTGAAGTCTGGTCTTGCCGCGCTGTGCTGTTTGTTATTGATGCACGGTCCGGTGGTTTTTCTATTTCAGTTGGAAGGCCACTTAGTCGGTTTCTGGCTCTCTTAAAGGCCGGGCAGCCTTTGTAGCTGGCGACGTGTCCACCTCCGCATTTGGAACACTTGGCGGAGTCTCGTCCTTTCAGCAAGGTGCATTTGGTGGAGTCGTGTTGTTCTGCGCACTTAACGCAGACTGGAGGCATTTTTAAATTCTTGGCCACGTGACCGATACGCTGGCAGTTGTAACATTGCGCAGGTCCGGTCGTTGCCCGAAGTTTCTCGACCTTCACTTGGAGGTGGCAAATTCTCTCCACCCCGTAGATTGCCCTATTTTCCTGGCAGTCCGCAATAATCACCAAGAATAGTGGCATTAGTATGTTGCTGCCTGGGCGGCGAAGTTGGGCCACCGTTTGAACAGTAAATCCCATCTCTGAGAGTTCTTCTTTCAGATCTTCAGTGGGCAGTGTTCTTGGTATGCCCCTGAAGACGACTTTAAGTAGCGGGACTGCTCTCACTGGAAACGTGTAGTATGGGACATTGTTGTCCTGCAACATCCCTGTAGCGGCTGAATAGTCTTCTGCTGTTGTGAAGGTGATCTTTATCTTATCACCACCGGCAGTTTTGGCAGCGAAGGAGTTCTTCACAACAGCTTCAACCTTATCATGGAGAGTCTTATAACTCTGCTCAAATTTCACCACGATTGGAGGAATGTGAGCGGATCTCTGCACTGGTGGTGTTGGTTCAGGCTGCAGAGGTTGGAACTGGTTTCTAGTTTCGACGATGTTGGGGTCAGCGCTGGTGGAGGTTTGCTAGTGGGAAATGCAAAGCCTTCCTCATCAACTCACTGGTGAGATTGTCTCCCAACTGCAGGACTAGTTGAGCTTCCTGGTTTCCGCGTAAATGGTGTAGCAGTCACCTGGTCGGTCGCCCCCTTCCTCTTCTTCAACGTTTTCCTAACTTTGCTGGCAACATTCCTCTCTAGTTGTTTAGTGCAAACGCTGATGGTTGAGGAGGTGCCCTCTACAGTAGGGCCGCACGCTAGTTGCTCATTCCTTCTTGGGTGTTTTGTAGTTTCTGCAGCAAGAGGCGAGATGCGCCTCTTTGCTACGCGTGGTTCACCCCGTCCTTGTGGGGGCTGGGGCGTCAACATGTGATTTGGCAGAGATGAGTCTTTCCTTGTGTCCGGGCTCTGACAGTTTTTCAATTCCGTCTCGTTCTCGTTCCCTTCTGAAGAGGGTGAGCGCGGAGAGTTGCTGAGGCTGTCAAGCGCCAACGCACAGGATGAATTTGACACTTCCATCTCGTTGTCTTCCGGTGAAGGCGAGCGCGGAGAGTCGCTGGCCGGAGCGCATGAAGTGCCACTCGACTCAGGCATCATTAGACATTGGAGAAGACCAAAGGGAGTGTTGTTCCGGTCCGTTGTTGTCACCGTAAGGTTGCCCAAACCGGAAACAAACCTAAAAACTCGCGCCAGGGGGGTTCCACTCCCGCAGGAGTGGGCCGTGTGGCGGTAAAACCCTACTGAGCTCGGAAAGGGAGGGCCAAGGATATCCCCAAAGAAGAAGAAGCAGCTCACTATATTCTTCGCTGGAGCAAACAGTGCCCGCATACGCGAGCAAGAGTTAGCTAACCTCAATGCACTCGTATGCGTACCGCTGTAGCCCGTTCGAGTGAGTATATGTGGTTGCAGTAGGGCAGACACCGCTCTCTTGCCGGCTTGTTGCTTGCTGCGTATGTGACCTGCTACTCGGATGAGGTTTCTTCCTGGTGCGTTGCTACTTCCAAGCTCGGCAACCGCGATAAGCAGCAGCGTGTGAAGAGCCGCAGTTGCAGCAAACGGCGTCCTCTGCAACATAATGTCCACCTCCACAACGAACGCATCTTGCTGGCTTTGTGCATTCGCTGGCAAGATGCCGGAATTTTTGGCACCTATAGCACTGCACCAGCTTGCGTGGCTGTGTTTTTTCTGCTGATTTCTGCGTAGAAATGCCGGCCTTCTTCGTCCTGGGGCGGGAAAGTGTGATTTCATACGATATGGAGTCCTGCTGCAACATCTGGATGGCTGCTTCAAAGTCCTCAGGGCAGGACAGCACGATCTTCCAGGTGGTCTGGCCAGCTGAACACGGGAAGCTTCATGGCACTCTGCATCTGAGCCAGTAATTTACAGCAGTTCCCTGCATAGCTGACGGTGATCGGTGGTACTGGGCCTACTTTTGCGGCAGGGAAGATTACTGCTGCTGGTGAATCAGGCGACAGTGATGCTGGCTCACCATTTTGAGAAGGCGATGGAGTTGGTGTAGATGGTGGTGTGGGCCTTATCGGCGTCGTCTTGAAGTTACGGTTCGTCTTTGGGTCGTAGCTGAAGGTCTGGAACCTTCTTTTGGTTTCTTCGACGTATTCCTCCCAGTCGAAGTCGCTGGCCAGTGGGGTTGTAAACACGAGTGCCTCCGGTCACGCCTCGACTCCCGCGACTGGGCGATACTTCTTGGCTAGGTGTCGGTGGTCGCGGCTTGTCATACTTCTTGAAAGTGGCGGTGTCGCAGGTGGGAACCTGCCAGCTGAACTGAAGGCCGTCAAGGATGATTGAGATAGCGAAACTGTATTTTGCAGGGTTGCTTCGTGCAAGGTGTCTTTTCCATACTTTAAAGGACCAATCTTCCGGTCTGACTTCTTCCACAACACGTTCTGTGGCCCCTGGTGGAAGGTGGGAGGCCTCCGCCAGGAAACCAAATTCCTGCGGGAAGGCGCCAGGTGGTTTGAATTTCTTCCTCCGTTTTGCCTTCTTGGTTGCGACGAGGTGCACGGGCGTTTCAGGGGCGCTACTAGATGCTGCAGTGTCTTCCTTGGTGAGAGCAGATAGGCACAAACGAGTAGACTTGGCTGTACCAGTCTGCACAGGCGACATGGATGCCATCATTTCATACCACGGCAACCGGGCGGGAACGAGCCAGTGGTGGCCGCAGCGGGGCGCGTATAAAGCCAACGATCTCGACCAACCAGAGCGAGAGGGTCTTTCCAGCTAAAGTTATAAAGGAGGTTCGATGGGCGGCCATGCCAGTCGAGGCAAAGACAGTCAGCTGAGTACAACCACAAAAAACCTGATGAAGACAGCAGAGTCAGCTGTCGAAATGTCGTGTTTTTATACCACTATCCGACTGGACACCCGAGAAGATTTTGTTGCATCGATACGCCGTGAAAGTCTCCACTCACACAATATAACACCTGTTTGTCAAATTCCACCCCTGTTGAGGTAATAATAATGATACTCCGTCAAAGAAAAATGGGTGATCAGATGTTTGAAGAACTGGCTTAAACTTTCTTAGGTCTTGTACACTGTAGGCAAACAAATATTTCAAAATAAAAAATAAATTATGTAAATTTTTTTTTTTTTTTTTTTTTTTTTTTTTTTTTTTTTTTTTTTTTTTTTTTTTTTTTTTTTTTTTAAAGAAAGGATTTTGCATCTTGTATTTTAAATACTATTTCCGAAAGTATCCGATATCTCAAATTTATTACTTAAAAGTGTCTTGTATTCCAGATACTTTTTATGAGGTATCTTGTGTATCTCCGGATATTGGATGGTCATGGAGAATGTTTACGACAATGCGATCAAATGGGATTAAACGTCAGAAATTGCATATTCAGCCCCCAAGCAACTTTGGGTACTCTGCTAGTTTTCAATAAACAACAACAAGATACTCGTATGATACAGTATAAATTAATATGAAATACAAGTGAATTTTTTTGGTCATTTCATGAAGTACCCTACATCATGGACTGCGATGTAAGTATAATCTTCTGGCTGACCCCTAATCTGTAGTAAGGAATATACAAAAAATACAGTACAGTCAAAGCTCTTTATTGGCAGTTTCAGTATTCGCGGATAAAATAATTGTGACAACTTTCTGTATTCGCCACTTGAAACTTTTCTTATTTGCGCTAAGGTCGCGTACTCAATTGAGCATTTACCGCGAATGAGTATGCGGCCCAAGAAGGGAGCACACGGCCACACCCCACATGAGCAAAGAGCCACTGTGTTCCGACCACGTGCAGCCCAAACAGGGAATCCAGTCTGTTTTGTGTAGATGTTGAGTACACTGCAATGGTTAAACGGAAATTGATCGTCGTCCGTTTTGTTGCAAACCTCGAACGAGAAAAGGAGAAAGCGGTGCTGGTGAAGAAAACTGTTTCAAGAGAGTGCTTTGTGTTGCTGGTAAGGGCCCCCTGAGCTGAGGATGGGGCCTTGACTTGTGCTTAGGTGCCCCCTGAGCAGTGGTTGGGGCCCCCGAGCAGTGACTGGGGGGCCCCATGATCAGTGAGAGAGCCCTTAGTGAGGGGCTTCCTGTGTCTCAGGAGCCCCCTTAGGTGACTGTAGACCTAAAAAAAAGGAGGTATGCTTGGGGGCCCCCTGAGCGTAGGGGCCCCAGTGCACTGCACCGCCTAGCCCAATAGTAGCTACGCCCCTGGTGTCGACGGCAGATAATTGACAGAACTGAGAGGGGGCAGTCGGCTCATACTGTTCAGTTCGACCACAGACACGAAGCACGTACTCACTAAGCACGAAATGAGCACATACTCACTTTGAAGTAGCGACACCTCTCGGATCGGGCTGAGCCCTGCGGATCCATTCAGCTTGCCCTGTACACATCTGAGCAAAACAGGGCGAACGCATGCTCATTCGGGGCGAATGCTCACGCGAGTATAGCTGGCACTTGCCGAGTCACTCTACCCAACCAAAACGGCTAAAAAAGCAAATCTTCTAGCCACCATAACTTAAGTTCATTGTCAAAATCCGTTGCTGCCACTGTGTTACATGTTCTGTTATGATCTTTTACAAAAGCAGCTCCATAACGATCGGGTCAGAATCTATTATTACTTCAACTAGTCAGTCGTTGCAATAATTCTGAGTGAGTAACATGTGTCTCCTCTGCCTTGTTTTCAATTTATAATGTCTAGCAAAAACAAAAATTAGTTGTTGCCGCTTAAAGGAAAAATAGAAATCCTTGACCGTTTATGCCTTGGCGAGTCTTTTGCATTCATATCATGTTCTTTCAGTGTTAACGAATCAACTCTATGATTCGTCATGAAATTTGAAGACAAAATACAGAATTCTATAGCTTCAACCTCGGCAAAAATTGTTTGTGATCCTGCAACTGAAAAAGTGTAAATTGCGTTATCATTATGAATTGAAGACTGTAACCAGGAAAGAGTACCCTTAAATGGTCCTATGATCTTTGAGAAAGCAAAGCGTCTACACACTTTTTAAAGAACCTGGTGATGAACGTACAAGTGGGGGATTACAAGCATCAGAAGTTTAGTTCAATAAATTCAAGGTGCGACAATCATTGTATTTGCATCAAAATTGGAGAAGCTGCATCTGCAGACACCGCCGCAGTGCAACAGAATTTTTAAACATTATTGCTGATGGTGTACACAAACCTGAACAAGTGTTTAATGCAGACAAAACGCCCCCTTTTTTTTGGAAAAGAATGCCAAACAAAAGTAAAATGTGCACCTCTAGTTTCAAGGCAGCAAAAAAAAAAAAAAAAAAAAAAAAAGTTACACCACTGCTGTGTTCTAAAACATCAGGTGATTGTGTTATTAAGCCACTAGCGCTTTACAGGTATTTAAATCCCCATGTTTTGGCGTGTAAATGAGAAAGCTTGGGTTACAAGTGTTATTCACTGTGACCGATTCCAGAATTGTTTTGTTTGTGAAGTTGAAACTTACTTAAAGAAAAATAATATTGACTTTAAGGCCATTTTAGTTTTGGACAATGTACCAGGTCATCCTCGTGAACTTGAAACTACGCATCCAAATATAAAGGTGGTATTCTTGCCTCCTAACACAACAGTTTTACTTCAACCTATGGAGCAAGGAATAATCCAGGCCTTTTAGCTCTATTACATTAGACAAACCTTCAAAATCTTACTACACACCATGGAATGGAAGCCTGATATTAATGTTATGCAAAGCTGGAAAAATTTTGACATAGCAAAATGCATTGTTACAATAAAAGAATCATTGCAAGAATTGAAGCCACATACTTTGAAATCATGCTGGAAAAAGACTGTGGCCTGATCTCATTGTCAGAAATGATGGAGAATCCATGGAAATTCAAACTTTAACTGCAAACATTGCTCAAGTTGCTAGAATCGCAAGATGAAGATTTTACTGAAAACGACTTGGAGGAAATGTTAAATCCCCAACCCATTGAAGAAGAGGCATCGAGCACTGAAATGGTGACATTTAAATTAAAAAACCCGAGTGAAGGTCTGTGGATGGCAAATGATTTTTGTGATTTCTTCATAAAAGTAGTTTTGTTTTTAAAAGACAACTTGTTAATGCCACAGCTGAATATCAATCAGAATTTAAAAATCTTTTAAAAGTGGTAAAACCAGAAAAATATTACTGAGTTTTTAAAAACATTACCTAATATTCACAACAAAGTTTTTCCATTCAGTTCAAGTTGTGATGGGCATCCTAAATATTCAGTATTGTAGTTGCCTTGTATCCAAGTGATTTTCTAGAACCGCCATACCTTCTCCTATCCATTGACATATAGTATATAATCTTTTGTTATCACATATAGAATACAAGTCATCTTACAGAAGGATACCTAATTAGTGTACCAGGGTATTCTATGATAATTTTGTCAGTCATCGAACAGTTGGATCATGACCTATATCAGTGCTCCAAGCCTATTACAACTGAGGTGTGACCCTGGCCAGCAGATAATGTGGGTATGTTGGATGGCAGCACCCACCAAGGAAATTCTGGGAGGGTATTTTACCCACCCAGAATTTGAGAACAACCAATCGTGATGTGCGTAGAAAAATCAGGTGGAGAGAGAGAGAGAGAGAGCAGACTAGCTGAGCACAGATTTACATATAATAGACCGCTCATAATCCAGCACACCAGGTTGTAAAGTGCAGTACAGTTTTTGCTTTGTGTAATTAAAACTGAGTAATAATAAATAATAATGCAGTAAACTACTAATAATATATATCACGAAAATATATTATCGAATAAATTATAGAGTAATTTTTTAAATTTGTTTTGTAGTTTTCACCCTAAGAATCTCTCTTATGGATTTGTTTCCATGGTTAGTACCATTGTTGTTATATTTCTTTGTATTTAAGATAACCAAAACACATTTTCCCTTTATTATTATACATCCGGGCCTAACACGATCCAGTGGCCCTGGTATGGCCAGTGCCCTAGAGGGCGTATACTAACAAGCAGTTTGCCTCACCATGCCATTTAGAAAAACAATAGGATTATATACAACTGAAAAATATAACACAGTTCCTGCATAAGGGGCAAATACCAAATAACTTAAAGTAACAAATGCAGACACTCCCAATAAAGCAAGAGTATAAAAGGTACTTGCTGAATCAATTCCAGTAGAAAGTAGCATATAACAGTTTGGTATGTTGCTAGAGGTATAAAATGGAGATGGCCTTAAAAAGTTATCGACTATTTTGCTACACAGTTACACCATTCAATATGATGATACCAACCGATAAATTAAAATGTATGCCACAACTGTAAAAATGAGCTGTTTATAAGTAAATCATATCTTAATCTCAATAATTCCACAAATTAAAAAGTTTGGATTGATGGATATTTGCCTCAATGATGTTCTACAGATTTAAATGAATTTTGGCACAGAGTTAGTATATAGTTGGAAATTGTCATCATTTCACCGATACCAAAGCATTTCTTACTTCGTACATAGTGTTGGCACATTTACTCTTTGCTTCCTATGTAAATAAAAAATTCTGCTTTTCAGAATTTTATGGCATATTCAATCATGTGTTCGGTGTATAAGTGTGAAAATGGAAGCTCTTGATAAACTAATAGATCTGAAGTAGGAAATATCAATCATTTCATAACTTTAAAATCTATTAAAGTCATTATATACTTGGTTTCTGGTAATTTGCATGTAGACATAATTCTGTTGGCAGATTGTAGAGCAGAAAATAAAAGATTATTTTTATATTTCCTGAACATTACTAAACACCCTTAATACCATCTGTTGACAGACTGCAGTACTAATAATATGGATCATTATTATCCTCAACAGTTTCCAGCCTCTGGCTGGGTCGGCTTCATGCACAAGCCTCTCCATTTCCTTCTTTCATCCCAACACTTCTCTGTCACCATCTTGTTCCAGTCTTCCCCTCTCTTCCGTACACACTCCTCCACTCCTTTCAGCCATCTATCTCTTGGTCTTCCTCTGGGTCGTTTACCTTGCATCTTAATTTCATGGATTCTTCTTGGGATTCTCTGAGCCTCCATTCTCTTTACATGTCCATACCATCTCAGTCTGGTCCTCTCTACCCTTTCCTGTAGGGGTTCCTTTTTTATAGTGCGTCTAATCACTTCATTCCTTATTCTGTCGATTTTAGTGACTCCCATTCTACCTCTTGAATACTTCATTTCGCTTGATTGTACTCTGCTGATGTCCTGCTTTTTCATTGTCCATGTTTCAGCAGCATAAGTCAAGATAGGCGCATAGTATGTATGATAGATTACTCTCTTGCTTCTCTGTGGCACCTCTTTATTCCATATCAGGCTTCTAATGCTTCCTAGAAATGCCTTGTCTTCCTCTTTCACTCATCTCGCCATAATTTCCTCCACATTTCTCTAATACACTCCCCAAGTACTTGAACCTGCTTACCTTCTTTAGTTGTTCCCCTGCCATCACAATTCCCTGGGTTAACCTATCCTTCTTTCTGGTTGTTACCATGTACTCACATTTCTTTACATTAAATTTCAGGCCATATTCCCCCACACTGTCTGTCCATACATCCAACTGCCACTGCACTTCCCCTTCATCCCCTTCCCAGATCATCAGATCGTTTGCAAAAGCCATCACCTTCATATTTTCGTCTCCCATCCTCACTGTCACCTTTTGCATTATTTCATCCATGATTACAATGAAGGGTAGTGGTGATAGGGCACTTCCTTGTTTTTAGTCCATTCCTTTAGTCCAGCCAATCTGATCTTCCTTCTCCTATTTTCACATAGCTCACACTTACTTGGTACTGTTCCATCACTCTCCAGATGGTTTCTTTGGGAACTCCTCTCTTCTCCAAGGCCTTCCATACCTTACTCCTTTGTACACAATCATATGCTGTCTCAATATCAAAAAATACCAACAGTAGATCCTTTCCATACTCATAATGTTTTTCCTGCAGCTGTCTCGTAGCAAATATCAGATCTACCGTCGATCTCCCTGATCTGAAGCCAGACTGCAGAATTATGGGCATCCCCAGGAAGGATCATAGGAAGTCATGCCCATGAGGAAGGATTAGGTTAATTGACTCGAGACCAGGGAAGAATTGAGTGATGAAAGTAGGGCTTCAGTCAAGGGGTACGGCATTGGAGTGGCTGTGCAAAGGATGGGCTCTAGCACGAGTGATTTGTTTGCGTTCTAGGTCAGGGGGTAGCAGCAGGAGATGAGAGCTCCAGACAGGTTTTATGTGTATCGGGAAAGAGATTCATTGGAGCAGATGCATCTGTCAAGGATGGCCAGACTGTACGTAAGGGAATGTTTGTTGTGTGAGGAATGGCAACTATTAAAGTGAAGATACTGTTGTAGATTTGTAGGTTTTATATAAACAGAGGTACGTAGGTATGTAGGGAAATGCCAACATCAATAAAGGTAACATGGCTGTGAGGGCATGTCTAGGTAAAGATGATGGAGTGGTTGTTTAGGGAGTTGAAGTCATTTTTATGATCTGAACCCTCAAATAGAATCATCTAATAATCATCTATATATCTGAATCACACAAGAGGTTTAATGGAAAAATTATTGGAACAGAATCACACAGAATGGGGCCATGTTGGTGCCCATAGCAGTGCCACATATCTGGTAGTAAATTTGAGAGTTTAAGGAAAAGTAGTTGTTTGACAGAGTGAGGTTGGCTAAGGAAAGGAGGAAGGATATCTTGGGGAGGCTGTCATTCTGGCTGACATACACCATTGATTATATGAGATCGCCGACTGCCCTAACCTACTGAGCAGGTCGTACATCCCACGAATGTATACATTCTTTCTGGGTCACCTGTTTACAGTATATGTTGCAACTGACTTAGCTTCTATAGCACTCTGTAATAGCTGCTACAATTTCCAATAATTCTCTAAAACCAGTGAGCCACCACACAGGTAATATAAATATAAAACAAAAGCATTTTTGTATGCAAATCTTTCTTCTTTACAACAGTGGCTTCCAATAGTTCACTGCAAAGTTTTCTTGATAAGCTTCTCTTTTAATACTTGGATTGGTAATCACTAAAATTTGGTTACAAAACTGAGTTGCTTGTATGATTAAATATGATAAATAGTTCTGTCTGACATCACACATCACTTTGAGGGTTTATTTCACTAGGATCCATGGTAGAAAATCTATGTAAAGTACTGTTAACATATAAAATTCATTTTATTTTAAAATATATCACAAGCAAGTGTCGACAGATTAAAATAACTAATTTTCTGAAGTTTATAAAGAATAATACTATTTGGTCACATACTTTTAACTATTTTTCTATTAAAATTTGTGTCTATTGACATTTATGTCTTATGATCATTAATACAAAAACAGTTTACTCAATTTCCCATGAGAATAATAATATTGTAAGACTAAAAAATGGAAAGTTGACAGAATCGTCTTACACATCTTACAAAATCAGTCATCATGTTTAAAAATATATGTTCTGCAACATAGATTTATATATCAGTCTCATGTTGGACACCGTCATAGATTAAGATTTCTTATCACTAGATAATCAGTAACTTGGACACTTTTTGTAACCACTCTTTCTGAATAATCTTTCTCCATTAGATGTTGGATATTCTCAATGCAGTGTTCTCTGGTTCACTCAAAGATGCATACACATTTGATTCTTCAGTCCCCGTTGGTTCACTAACCTGTGGAAAATTACACAAAATTAATTGTGGTTTTAGTTAGTAATGAAAGCAATGTAAAAACCATTTCTTGAATGAAGGACACTTTCAATACAGGCTTAACTTATCCTGATAATGAAAGTAGTGTAAATGGAATACAAATATGATTTTTTGCAGTTTACCAATGCATATAAATTTATGAATCTAGTACTTTAATTAATTACAAACTATAGAAACTCACAATAATTACAAAAATTACATGCAACAATAACATATGAAATAATCCTGGTCAAACCACTTTGCATTCCAATCAGATATAGAACATTTCCTTCAAACACACCAGTCATACCCTCACTATGTTTACTATTTGCTCTCACATGTGCGGTTGAAAGCTGTACCCACCTGGGAAATTCTGAGAGAGAGAGAGAGAGAGAGAGATATCAGGACAGCTGAGCATTTCACATAGACTGCTCATTATACCGGGCACTAAAATAGAAGATGGAGCCATGGCCAAAGCCATTCAAACACTGTTTGCCAGTTAAAGAGTGACAGAATGGCTGTGGCTCTATTCCCATTTTGATACTTTTCTAGTCAGTCAGTCATGCATGGCCTATTATGCATGTCTACGGTACAAGCACTTACACTCATTGTGTGAATGTGTGTTATGCTGCAGTCGCTTAGACGCTCAGCATGCAATGCGGAACCTATTTAAACCCGTGAGAATGAGAGAGGTTTAGTGGAACAGGCCTCTCTTGCTCTCATGGGTTTAAATAGGGTCCACAACAGCATGTTTGCACCTCCATGTGAAAGCATGTCACAATTGCCGAGTTTTCCTGTATGAATGAATGAAGTTTTTCAGTCTTAGGCCAACTCAAGAGTTGTTATGGTTTTTTTTTTCATTGCTTCTGTTCTCACTTCAAATTTGTTGACAGGTCTAATGGTTTGATCTTCACAGAGGTCTTCCTCCCATAATCATACTCACTGTCCCCTGCACATGCAACAGAAAACTATCGAATCTGAAGAACAGCTTGTCAACAAATACTCCAAACCACTACATGGATCCTTTCCACACAACAGACTTCATTACATAATAGCCGCCAAGACCAATCCGATCACAGGGGAAATATTTCCCATTACTGGACATGCTATGAGGGTAGCCTTTTAATGTTTTAAGAAAAACAATTTTTGGTACAAATCATTTTATTGTTTCTCAAAATATTCACCTATAATATTCATACACTTCTGCATGCATTCAAACCAATTCTCGAAACATTTCTTCCACTCCAATTCTGAAGGTTTTGGAAGGATTCAACAGCTTACTCAAGTGATGAAAATTGCTGTCTATGTATTTTTTATTTGACATATGTGAAAAAAAATGTTTGGTGATAAATCAGGTGAATACACAATGAGACTTTAATTGATACTAATCTCTGTCAAATATCATTTGTCTAAAGTATTATACGAGCTGACATTGTCATAATGATGCAACGTTTTTAGCCATTTTTCCTGATTGCATCAATGACTTCTGGAAATAAATTGCTGTAAAGCTTTCAGCATTACCTATTAACTTATATGAATATATCCAAGTATAGATGCCATTTATGTTGTTGTTTACAGATTTTGTATTTCCTTTGTGGATTTGTTTAAACAATTCCTTACACCAAATGATGTGAGCCTGTTCAGTCAGATTATGTGGAATCAAGTAAATCTTCACACAAAATCTAATATACTGCAGTCTTTGATATGCCTAAGGACGCCTCTATCTCATGGTAAGTCCATGCCAGCCTCTTCAGTCAAGTTGGGCACAACGCCAATGTTTTATGGAACAGCAATCTATTTTGGCCAATTTTAACAAAATTCATCAGTGACAGAAGGATGAGACCATGGCAAAATTCTGCAAACAAATTGCAAACAGTCTTTTCTGAATGTGACTTATAATCAAAAGTTTAACAAATGAATCACTTTTACATAAAATTTCCATTTTTATAATATATTTGTTTTTGAACACAAAGTATTCACCAAATTTCTCAGCTGTCACTGTTTTAACAATAAAAAATGACAAATTTTAAATAATAGAAATGCCATTTGTAAAAACTTCAAAGGCAACCCTCATAAAAGTGCCATTATGCACCTCATACACCAAATTACCTGCCTCTACTGCATTAGTTTTTACATAGGTCTCACCAGCTTACGATACAAATGAATGCCAAACACAACCAGTAAATATCTACAATACAGACAATCAGTTAATTTATTTATTATTGCTGTTTAACTTTATACATCTGGATCTATTTATATGTTCAACTTCTACCAGTAACTTTGTTTTTCCATTGTTATTAGTTTATTCAGTTTTATTTAACCATCCCTCATGCAGTAGGCTGTATTATGAACTCACTTCCCTTACCAACCAGCTCATAGCCTCTATACATGATTAAGGTGACAAGCCAATATTAGAGTCAACGAAAATGCTGTCAGACAATGAAAACAGAATGATAGGTAAAATAAGGCATCAAATACCAGAGATGAAAGCAGGAGGTCAGGACAAACACACTTTACAATATTTTGCTAAAAACCTTAATCATGTCAGAAATGAGATGTATAGCAAAGGAAAAGATAAACACATATCCAGACCTACTGTATGACCAGGGCTGCATTTAGACACAGGTTATCTAGGCTGCAGCCTGGGGACCAGCATCACATGCAAAAAATAAACGTACAAACAGTTCCAAAACAGTTTTAGCACCAAAATTAGTGAAGTGCTCTTGTAAACTGAAAAGAATGTTAGCGCATGCACAGTTCAATCGTTTCAAGTATGGGTGTACTATAAAATAACATTTCAGAGCACCTATACTGTAAAATTACAATGATGAGGACTTATAACACTTGCAACATGGTGTTGCAATATACTGTGGTTGGAGCATATAAAGGTAGGTTGAAGTCACTGTCGTACCCCTACAATATGAACTAAAATTCCATAGCCTTTGGTCCAAGTTAGGTAAGAAAGATTCCGTTTGTATACGATGTAAACAGCGAGTTGCGGTGAAAGGTCCAAGTTTTAATGCTTTGTTTCAAAGCAATCATAAAAAATTACATTCATTTATAATTGAAATATGTGTATTTAGAATTCAATATTAATTCTATTTTCTAATTGGTTTTATTTAGTTTGTTGTTTTAAGGCATTTTTTAATTTCTTTTAAAACTTTATTTCAGCATACAGGACTCTTGATTGCTTGGTGTAGCATGGGAAGGCTCTGTTTAGTGGAGCACTGTCTAAAAACAATTTAGTTGCCATCTTCCTACTGAGTGCATGTGTGAATAATCAATAGTGTTTTTTAATCTTTCTCTATTGCATGCTTTGGTGATCTTAATCATCTCTTATAATTTGTTTTACCTTAATATGTAGGCCTATTCTTTCTGTTATTAAAACTCTTGAGCTTGTGATTCTGCATACTATTGCTGAAGGCGTTTGGTTGCAACACAAATAAAATAGGCAGCTCCTCATCTATCGATCATCAGTTGAAAAATTGATCATGCAAGCATCACTTGCTAACTTTGTTCACTTTAGTCTGGGAAATGATACAGAAAGCACATTTAAAACTTTCGATTGTTCGGCAATTTATTTTCGTATTTTTTCTATCATCAAATTATCCAATATTTTGCATTAAAAGGTTTATTAATTTAATAATAAGTAATCAATATTGCCTTATACGAGGCAAGGCTGCCCAACCAATTTTGAATATGGGCCACAATTTCAATTGTAAGTTAGCCTGCAGGCCACAGTCTTGATTCTAAATCAGCCGGCAGGCCATGTAAGACTAGCCTATAGTTAAAGTAGTTTAATTAGAATCAAAAAGTAAAAAACCATCAATGAGAAAAACGAGTGAAATCCAGCTCCTAGACTTCAACACCTTCAACAATAACCAATCTATCAACTTTACCTGCACATATTCCACCATACGTTACGTTCCTCAGTGTGGACATTGCCCTATGGCAAGATGCTTTTCACGCCTCTTTTCATATCAAGCCAAATAATATACAGCAATATCTACACAGTGACTACACAATTCTTCCATACAGCCTTTACATCCATGGCAGAAAAGTCTGTTCTAATCAGTTCTTCTCCTGATATTACTGAAACCCATAACTAGCCATCATTTCCTATTACCACCCCCCTGATCTTATATAAAACTAGCTAGTACCCACGACTTTGTTCGTCTTTGTAAAGAATTTGTATTGACTACTGACATCTAACAACCATAGTGCACGATGGGAGACGTGATGTTGTTACCACACACAAATGCCAGTCATCTGCGCTATGTAGTTCAGGCAGCAAAGTAAAATTTACAGACACACATGTCTTTGGATGAAATACGAAAATATCCTTGATCTACCACTTTCAACCACCATATCTCCCACACTCACACAGTTACCAGAAATTCGGCCAACGTTGTGATTGATCGATGGGTGACACTGTATAACTACCACACACAAACGCTAGTGATCTGCGATAGATAGTTTTTGCTGAAAAGTGATACACCATGACAAATGTATCTTTGGCAGAAATATGAAAATGCCGCAGGTCGACCACTTTCAACCCCCATAGCTACCGACATCTAACAACCATAGTGCACGACAGGAGACACGATTCTACTACCACACACAAACACCAATGATCTATGCTATGTAGTTTTGGCAGAAAAGTGACATATGCGGAGGCACATATGTTTCGTTGAAATACGAAAATATCCTTGATCAGCCACTTTTAACAACCGTATCTCCCACACTACCACAGTTACTGAAATTCGGCCAATGTTGTGATCGAAAGGTGACTGTGTTACAACCACACACGAACACCAATGATCTGCGATAGATAGTTTTCGCTGAAAAGTGATACACAATAGCTACCGACAACTAACAACCATAGTACATGACAGGAGACATGATTCTACTACCACACACAAACACCAATGGTCTATGCTAAGTAGTTGTGACAGGAAATAGAAGTATAAGAAGACACAAATTTTTGTGTCAAAATATGAAAACGCGATGCATTGCTCAACTTTAATCATCATATCTCCCACATCCACACAGCTATCGACATTCGGCCAACGTTGTGCAGGACAGGAAACTCCATGCTACTTCCACACACACAAAGACCAGTGCTTGGTAGTGGTAGCTGAAAAGTGAAATATAAGAAAACACACGTCAATTTTTATATATATATATATATAAGATAACAATGAGCAGGAAAATGCTTTAAGGCCACCAGACAGCTGTCTTCATGAACACATCAGACTCCGCCTGGTGCCTCACTTCTGCAACGCCGAAATATTGCACTTTTCTTGTGTGTGTGTGTTTTTTTTTTTTTTTTGTGTTCGTCGTACCCAGCCGCCTTCATCTGTGGTAAGTGTTGGGTCATATTTCCCTATCCTTAACACACACACACACATCCTTTGTGCTGCCACCTACCCACCACAAAACCATTCTTGTCCTTTTAAAACCAACCACAGTCCCACCTTCGTTGCTTTCTTCTCTTCTAGTCTTGATTCCATATCAAGCAGATTCTGTGATTTGTACATGATTTCCTATGTTCACTACTTGAAATGTGTACCTTTCTCCCCAAAATCCTACCCACTGCACCTCCACACAATTCCGCAGACCACCCTATCTGAAGAACATTATTGGTTCACAAGTACTACTTCCCTTTGGATTCTCTACATGCAACAGACCTTGGTGTGAAACTTTCATCATGTATATGGCCAAAACAAACCAATCTAATACAACCATCACAAGAAACACAAGAGCTCAAAGATAAAACCAGGTTAAGTAGCACAGAGAATCATTAAACACTTTAAGCAACAAGTATAAAGAAATCCGAAATGAACTGAATCTCAGATTACTTAAAGCTGACAGGAACTCTCCATTTGCAGCAGATTTTACAGTCTTGGAGATTTCGATGGTACTGAAAGAAACCAAATCTGGTAAGGCTGCAGGGATAGAAGGAATATACAAAGGATTTCTAAAACATTGTGGTCCATGAACAGTAGATCGCATTGCCAAATTTTTCAGCAATATCCTACAATCCCTTTAACTCCCAAACCTCCTTATAAAATACAATACAATACATTAATTTTCCTTTGATCCTAATATAAGAGACAGGCTCTGTGGGATGTGGAAAGTTGTCAATTTACAGATAAACAGTTGCATAACAAAATAATATGTACACCAGTAGATGTACAGTCATAGCATGTATGGTACATTAAACAATTCCATAACAAAATAGTACATACGCCAGAAGATGTACAGTCATGGCATATATGGTACCATGAACAACTGCATAACAAAATAATGCATACACCAGAAGATGTACAGTCGTAGCATACATGGTAAATTAATTATGTAAACTACATTTACACAAGCTACTGGCAGTTATTTTGTAGATACCTTAGAAATAAATTCTTCAACAAAGTAGAAGGAGTTGTCAATCAAAAATTCTTTCAATTTTTTCCTGAATTTATTATGTCATCTGCTAGACATTTAATATGTGCTGGGAGCTTATTGAAAATATATATCCCTGAATATTGGATTCCTTTTTGAACAAATGTGAGTACTTGTAATCCTCGTGAAGATCATTTTTACTTCTAGTGCCATAATTATGTATTTTACTATTTGTTTAAAACAAAGTATAATTTGTGACTACAAAGGACATTAAGGTGTATATATACTCAGACGCTAATTTTGAACAGCAATCTACATGAAGTTCTATTGCTAACCCCACGCATATTTTTTATTATTAATTGCTTTTGGGCTCTGAACACTTTGTCTCTATGGGTAGAATTGCCCTAGAATATTATTCCATATGACAATAAGGAGTGAAAATAAGCAAAATAAACTAGTTGCCTCATACGGAGATCACCTATAGCTGAAATTGTACGAATTGCAAATGTGGCTGCACCCAATCACTTTAGTAAGTCAGAAACATGTACTTTCCAATTTAAATTAGGATCGATACACAAACCTAGAAATTTCACACTCTCTACCTCTTGAATGGACTGGCCTGCAAATTTTATATCTATATCTGGTGTTAACCTGTATGATGTACTGAATTGCATATACTGAGTTTTATTAAAGTTTAAAGACAAGCCATTAGCTGTAAACCATTTATTAAGTTCAAAGACATAATTTGAAATATATTCTGTATATAAATCTGAAGTATTTTTAATTCCAATGTTTGTGTCATCTGCAAATTGTACAAATTTTGAGTTTTTAGATTAAACACAAGGTAGATCATTTATATATATTAAAAACAATAGTGGCCCAATATAGAGCCCTGAGGTACTCCACATCTGATTATTTCCACTCAGAAAACAGTGGAACTCTTAAGGCAGCCTTAAAATTCTCCATTGACACTTTCTGTTTTCTATTTAGAAGTTAAGAACTAAGACATTTATTAACAATGCCATCTATACCATAATACTATCATAATTTTATGATCTACACAGTCACAAAAAATTCCGACAGGAATTAATTTATCATTATTCCTTCTAAAATATTGTCAGTGAATGCATATACAGCTTGTTCTGTTGAATGACCCTTTTGAAACCAAATTGTAATTTAGTTAGAATATTTTTAAGGTGTTCATAAACTCTATTGTACATTTCTTTCTCAAAAACTTTTGAGAAGGCTGTTGGTAATGAAATTGGTTCATAATTCGATAGGGCTGCCTTATCTCCCTTTTTATAGATTGGTTTAACTACAGCATACTGAAGCCTTTCTGGAAGTTTCTTGGAAGCCTGTTATGACAAAATCCATACTGTGTCACTGAGCTATTAGCAGTCAATTTATCAGCAACTGAAAAATTAGATTCTACTGAATTTTCTTTGATAAAAACATCATTACTTGTTTGATTACTTTTTCCTATTTCCTTTTTTACAATGTCCCATATTGTCTTAATTTTATTTTCAGAATCATGAATTTTACCAGTTGAAAGATAACGCCAAAGCAACTGTTTAATTTATTTATTGTTGCGTCATACGCGTTTCACCTCTCATCGAGGCATCATCAATGACGAATCTGTGATACAGTTTTTATGTACAGTTTTATATACATTTTTATCCTATTATTACATAATTATTAGCATGAGATATTTTTATAGCTGATAGTTACTTACTATTTACATTTTTAATATGGTATGCAGCTGCGCATCTCCGTTTTCTTATACAAAGCATGTTTTGCTTGTATTATATTTACAGTATTGTGCTTTCTCAACATTCAGTCGTCTGTCGGAGTCAGCAGGTTTGATTATGTCTTGTCTCTGGTGCGCTTTCGCGCCCTTTGTTGTCTGCTGTGGCCATCTTGTTTGTGTATGTCATGTCTCATGCCGATAACACGAGTTTTGAAAAGTGTGTGTACGCATGATGATCTTGTTAGTGTGTTTTATAATTATGTGTGATGTATATGTGCATGTTTTTTTCTTAGGTTTGTGGTTATTTTGTTTTGTCTGTCGTGTTTGTGTATATTAGATTGAGTAATGTTTTATTTGTGAGGTTTACTTGGTCGTTTAGTACCAGCTTGCCTTCATTTCTTGCTTTTTGAATATATAAGTTTTCCTGTATAGTGAGTGTGTTGTGTCTGTGGTTGTTGATAGTGAGAATTTGCATCTCTGTGTTTATGTTTGTTGGTGAATGGTCATTTTCTATGAGGTGTTCGGTGAATATGGAATGGTTACATGCTCTCATGTGTTCTTTCTGTCTGATTTGGAACTGTCTTCGTATTTTCCCCATGTATATTGTTTCACATTTTTGACTTCACAAATAAAACGTTACTCAATCTAATATACACAAACTTTACAGACAAAACAAAATAAACTTAAAAACCACACATATATACATCACACAAAGATAAAAAACACTAACAAGATCATCAAGCGTACACACTCTTTTCAAAACTCGCACTATCAGCACGAGAAATGACACACACACAAGATGGCCACAGCAGACAACCGAAGGACACGAAAGTGTACCAGAGACAAGACATAATCAAACCAGCTGACTCCGACAGATGACTGAATGATGAGAAAGCACAATACTATAAATATAATACAAGCAAAACATGTTTTGTATAAGAAAACGGATATGCACAGCTGCATACCGTATTAAAAATGTAAATACTAAGTAACTATCAGCTATAAAAATATATCATGCTCATAATTGCTTAATAATAGGATAAAAATGTATATAAAAAACTGTAACACAGATTCGTCGCTGATGATGCCTCGAAGAGTGGTGAAACGCATACGACACAACAATAAATAAATTAAACAGTTGCATTGGTGTTATCTTTCAACTGGTAATTAATTAAGCAACTGCGGAAACGTGGCCTAGAACAACATTGCATTCATGAATTTTATGTTTGTAGTACATACCTTTAGATTCTTTAATAACCTTTTTCAGTATTTTGCAGTACTGTTAGTAATGTGTTTTAATATTAGCATTTTCATTGTTCCTAGAGGCAATATACAACTTCCTTTTATAAATGCATGATGTTCTAATGTCAATAGTTATCCAAGGTTTTTATTCTTTTCGAGAAGCATGACACTTTTTCAAGGGGAAGCAACTTTCAAAGTAATTTAATACAATGCTACTAAAAATGTATTTTTCATCCATACCTTGTGCACTGTAAACGTGTTCCCAGTTTGTGGTATTGAGGCACTTTCTAAAACAAGTAACTGACTCATCATTTATTACATTTAATACACGCTGAAGTTTAACCCTTTGAATGCTGTAGACGCGTTAACGCACGTGGCTACTACTGCGCCCAGGTGCTCTAGACGTGTTTATGCGTGCCCTTGTTCCTTTCGTCAGGTGCTCTGGACGCGTTAAGCCGTCCTGCCGCTTGGGTCCCTGTGTGCTCTGCATGTTAACGTGCCAGCCACTTAGCGGTCAGGTCAGGTAGCCATATTTCCACCCCGCCTGGTTAATTGCTTTCCAACATTCGGCCCGTGAGCATTTGCTGCTGCGATCTTATTTGTGTTGCTATTTTCATTTTAGTTTTCACTGATAAAATTACTCGCCTTCGTGTATATACAGAGGAAGAAATCCTCGAGATTCTTTCTAGAAGCGACTGAGAATGATCTCTTTGATATGAATGATAGTGATGACCCTTCAATAGGATCTCAAAGTAATAGTTCTAAGCCGTGTTCATCAGCTAGTGGAAAACAACCACCTGTCTCCGCAAGAGGTGAAAATTCTTCAGAAACTGAAGCTTCAGATAGCGAGAGCTAAATATGTGGAAAAAGGGGACGCTTTAGTGACAGGTTTGACTGGAAGAAAAACGATTCTCATCCTTTTGTGCATGTGTTTGACGATTCAGCTGCAGGAAAAATTTGGATTAGGTCAAAATTACAGCATTCTGTCATTTTGCTGATATTTTTAACAGGAGATCTTATGAAATATTTGCTGAAGAAACAAATAGATTTTATTTATATACAAAGTCAAATATGCCAGAATCAGTTCAATAGATTTTCAAGGTGGAAGGATTTACCAGGAGACATTTTCGAAATATTATTCATATTGAAAATTCAAAAATTAACACGTCAACGCGTAGATGCGCTGGATGTTTGAAACAGAATTTATGAAAGGTATTCGAACATTTAACTTCAAAATTTTCTCCAGATGAATTACTGCGCTAACAAACAAAAAAAACCAAACACATTTTAGTTGCTGTAATATCTATTTAGTATATGAAATACCTGTATCTTTGCATACACGGACATTCACTTTTAGAGGAACATTAAATCGAAAACTTTAGATGTCAGAGTAACTACATTTATTTTGTATCTGGGGTTTCAAAACGCAGAGCGACAGCCGAAGGCCGTCACACACAAAGCTCCAGAAATATTCAGCATACAGCACGTCGGGTCGCGTGCCGAACTCAGCAGTGCAGGTATCGGCTGACCGCGGTCTCTCAGTGCAGGTAAACAGCTTAGGCGACTACAAAGGAGCACCCGGCGAGGGCTCTGTTGGGCGATCCGTAGCAGTTAAAGGTTTAAAAACATTACTCTTAGAGCTAGTTCCTATTGAAGTGCTGATGGTTAATAACTGGGCATCGTGATCCATAAGTCCATTGATGGATGGCTTGATGCTGTAACTGAATTTTGAGGTATCTAGGAAAACATTGTCTAAAGCTGAGTGATTATTATTAATTATTCTAGTTGGAAAATTAACTACCCGAGTTAAATTGAATGAACTGACTAATTATTCTAACATGACTTTCCAGGGTAAGTTATTTAGAAAATCTACATTAAAATCACCACATACGACTATGTTGACTTCTTTTCTGCTTAAAAATGTTAATAAGAGTTCAAATTGGTTCATGAAAATAGAAAATTTTCCCAATGGTGCTCTTTGAAATTTAGCTGTGTAGCACAAGCTTTAAAATGTTGATCAAGACAATACCTGCTAACACTTATGTTAGAAATGGTTATAGTTTTGAGGATATAAGTGACATCAAAGTTTGTTCTACAATAATGAGAAGCTAAATTAAATACAATTGACATGTCTATTCCTGTAGCTATGTGGTGTTCAGACAAGAATAAAACATCAATTCTATTGATATCATTTAATTAATTTATGTGGACTAGCAATTCATCCACTTTGTTGGTTAACCCTCTGATATAATAAATTAATCCCTACACAATTTTTAATTTTAGTGCCTGAAAACTCATTATTGTTTAAACTAATTTATTTTAAAACTCTCTGCCCAATACATGATACTAATCTAAAAAACGAGCTGCCCTAACACCATTAACAACAGGAATCTTTTCATGTGAATTTATGGCCCCAATTAATTGTTTTGCTGTCAGATCTGAAAGAACCCTCTTCCCTCTACTATTGAGGTGTAGGACATGCCTAGTACAACCCTACCTATCTACGGCATCTACAGGTACCAAGCCCATGCCAGAGCCAATATCAGACATAAGATACCAGCCCAGTTCCAGATTCACTCGCCTTACAGCAGAGTTCATCTGTAGCCGATCATAGCGTCTCAAGACTGACATCACACTGACCCAAGTGTGGCACGTTGCTTCCGCTATTTTCTCCAGGTCATCTCTGATACTATACCTATCATTCCCGCCCAAACTATTTCCCGCTCCTCCCACTATCACTACATGATCCTGATCTGTGAAATCCTTACACAAAGAACTTATATCTTCTACTACCTGAGCAAGACTAGAACTAGGTTTGAAGAAACTCATGACCTGGAAACCTGATTTTTCCTGCACCAATGGCCCAACACCTCGTCCATGACTGCTACCTAGCAGCAAGACTTTCTTTTTCCCTAACCCCTGCCTATCAGACTTAACTACACAGCTTTGCCTACAAGTCTGTTGCTTATTACCTACACCTACAGCAGGCTCATCCCTGTCTAACTCTGGCAAGAGGGCAAACCTATTTTGCACCACAACAACAAAAGAATCAGAAGCCATTCTTGTCCTAATTGCCCTTTTACCTGTTACCAGTTCCCAACCATCTCCGTTTCCCTCCCTGCGCAGCCTATCCAACTCATTTCTAGCCTCTATCAGTTCAGCCTCAAGGGCACTAATCCTTACCACCTGCTCCACTATCTTCCTACTTTTCGAACAGTCTTTACAGAACCATGGGAGAGCCTCCTCAATTTCTCAATTTTTGACGCAACTACAATTCACTCACCAATGAAACCATTTCTCACACCCTTCGCAAAAAATTCCCACCCTCAAAAATCTACGGCAATGTCCACACTTTTCACTCATTACTACAAGAAACTAACAACAACAAAATACACAATGTGAGAAAGAAAATTTGTTGAACTTAACCTTACAAAAAAATGCTAAATTAATTCACAAGTAAACTTTATCTAAATATATTTACACTCTATAACAAAAATCTGAACTGAAGCCTAGTGTTCAAAAATGTAAACACAGAAAATAGACACCGAACAGACAACTGCAATAAATCACACAAATTTTTTTTGCACGAATAAAAACACTCATTAATGCTCACAGTAGTAAAACGTATTAGAATATAGAGTTTCAAATTACTATTACAACAAAAACTAACTATTAACCATATTTATTTATTATTTATAATTTAAATACACACTTTCTTGCAGTAAATGTTTCCAAGGTACGCCAAAGATATTTAAAAGAACCAAGGACACAGCTATATTGAAATCAGGCAAAACTGGCTGCAGCCCAGAAGATTATAGACCAATAGCCATTCTGAGTTCATACTACAAGCTACTGAAAGAGGCATCTACAACAGGATCTCAGAAAAAAATTCTTTAACTACATACGAACTGATCAGGCAGGATTTTGACCAAACCGGAGTTGCTGCGACCAAGTAATGGCACTGACCAACCGTATTGAAAAGGGATTCCAAGATCGGAAAAAGACATTGGCAGTGTTTGTACATTTGACTGCAGCATACAGTCTGGAGAAAGGTAATGATCCCGAAATTCCTGAGTATTATCCTGTGCAAAGCGATTGGCTCTCTGTTGAATGACATGCTATGTAATCGAATGATTGAGTTTCACCTAAATGGGAACAGAAGCAAATCTTACAGATTAAACAGGCTACCGCACGACTCTGTCCTTGCTCAACTACTTTTCAACATCTATACTGCAGACTTGCCATCCACTACCTCCAGGAAGTTTATATATGCTGATGACATAGTTATGGCAGCACAATCTAGTGACTTCAAAACATCTGAAGAAATTCTCGCAGGTGACCTTCTAAAATGAATAAGTACTTCAACACTTGATGCCTGAAACTAAATATAAAGAAGACAGGTCAGCTCTTTTTGCCTAAACAATAGACCAGCCCACTATAGACCTCAAATAAAATTCAGAGACCAATTACTGAAGTACAATCTCATCCAAAATATCTAGGTGTGGTTCTGGACCGGTCACTGACACATAAGGAACATATCCATTAAACAGCGGCAAAAGTAAAATAAGAAATAATATCCTTCACAAACTTTCAGGAATAGGTTGGGGAGCACATGCCGCAGCTCTCAGAACATCAGTTCTTGCTCTTGTATACACGACTGCTGAATATTGCAGTCCAGTATGGCTAAATAGCAGTCACACAAAAAAGATCGACATTCAACTAAATGACACAATGAGAACAATATGTGTATCTGTAAAATCTACACCCACAGACTGGCTACCTGTACTGTCTAACATCTCCCCCGCCAAGACAAGCAGCTTTAAAAAAGGAATGGCAGAAATGCTTATGTTATCCATACCTTCCAATTCATCAGGACCTCACACATAAAGCTCCAAATAGACTAAAATCTAGGTATTCAACGTGGAAGTTTGATCAAGAGCTGGTCAAAAATAACTTCAATATAGGCAAAGCATGGTGTGCTGAATGGTTCAGTTCCAACCCTGACAAACATGTGCTAATCCAAGACCTTACACGACAGCCTCCTGGATTCAACCTTGTGACACAACAGAAATATTTTTTATAAGAAAATTATATTTTGTTCACTGAACATGGATGAAAATAGATAATATTTACTCTTAGAGAAAATAATAAGACAGTGTAGGTTGCTAAGGAGATAGATCAAGAGTGTGAGGCTAACGGTATAGAGGCATAGATAAGCTGCTTAATATAGTCATTCCTGAAAAAACCTTGCATC
Organism: Vandiemenella viatica; assembly: GCA_031002005.1. NCBI lineage: Eukaryota > Metazoa > Arthropoda > Insecta > Orthoptera > Morabidae > Vandiemenella > Vandiemenella viatica. Next base: position 38,715,698 of record JARYHS010012519.1, on the reverse strand, counting down.
TTCTGATATTACATAATTTCAATGTAGTTCCCAGAGGAATAGAGGAAGTACAATAATAAACTCTTAAAACTGATCAAACAAAAGGACTGACTTCTTTAATAGTCATAACTCGAAAAACCACACTGTTATGCAACATGGCGACAATGACTCGGCAATGACAAAAGTGTATTCACAACAGCAACTATTATCTGGAAGAAAAAACATTTAACAGTTATAACAAAGTTGTGACAGCGCCACTAGCAGAGACACAGTAATTTAGCAGCTCCACTCGTGGTGCTGCAGATGACAACAGCTGATGTAATCCATTTAATCTTTGGCTCTTATAGGATATTTTCGACAAACATCTAGTGGAACATTATGGACACGACAATGTCTAAGTTACAATCTTTGGAATAATGTTTACATACATTTGAGATAAGTGTATCTAATGGTGAATGCATCCTATAACCTCTTAAAAAGTTTTAAAAACAGTGACTTTGTTGTTAATTGTACAGATATCACATTTTAACATCAGCAAATTCACTGTACACAAATTCTCATGTAACCAGTGCCTATTTTACGAAATAGTACTACTAAAATTGAGAGTGTCGGTGACTTACATTTCACATATTCGGTAACTACTTTTAGTGGGAGTTATCATCACATTTTGAATACAAACCTATTAAAGGTTTACAGTTTTCAAAATAATTTTAGAGTAGCTCACGCCTCGAATAGATTATATTTAGGTCAGTTTGAATTATATTCTATCTTTCACAGCTGATTTTAAGATTATTGTGACTATTATTTGTGTGAGTTATTCGGTTTTCATTTGGCAATAGAGTCTCACTGTTTTCTCAGCATGGACAGAAAAGACCAATTAACTGATGAATTGTCATTAGTAAATGGAGTTATTTCACATGCAGGATCAAATGTTCCTACTAACACAATGTCAGATACCATCAACACCATTATGCTGAATAGCCCAGATAGGGATTCTCTGGACATGGCTCACTTTTCTACCTCCACTTCCAGAGAGGATTTTCTTGGGTTTTCACTTGGCACTCAGTCACACAAAAGTATTCAACAAACACCCGGTACAAGCACACAAACCACCACATCTTCCACAGATGATCTTGTCTTTGATTGCACAGATGAAGGACCAAACTGCAAAAATGGCACAGATGAATGACCTCCTAGCTAATCACACTTCACAAATTTGGGAATTTAAAGCTAGCCACACCTCACAAATTTTGAACCTAAAAAACACCCTTGGTGAAAAACTAGACAGTTGGAATGAGGTTACTGAAAAAAGGCAGACCCTTTCAATAACATGATCTGGTACTGCTAATATTGAGCATCCAATTTCATTCAAACCATCTGATGTTACAATTAAGTGTGAAGGACCATTAGCAGATAGTAAACCAACACAAATTACAGTTGATACTAAGGACTCCATTTTGCCACTACCATGTAATACAACCACATCTTCATCACCCAACACTAGTTACATATCCGAACACGATTTTGTTGAATTATTCCAGGAGATTGCCAATTAATGTAATGATTATAAAGCAATTGAAAACTTGGAGGTTTTCCCGAAGGAATGTGAACCAGTTTTGACCACTATGCTTTGTAATGATAGTATATAGTATAGTATAGTAGATGTGGAAAAACACAGAACAGACACCACCTACATAGTTCCTTACTTGGCAGTAATACCAGGTAAACTTACTGATAATGAGTCCGAGGTGAATACAGTTAAATGTAAATTACAAAGATGTGAAACCCCTAGATATACATGACAAATTAACACAGCAGAAACTTTATAGTAAAAAAGGAGATTTGTATAAAAAGCCACAAACCAACTTCCTGAATAAGAAAACAGCAAAGCAGAAAAGCTACTGTCTGAAGAAGAAAGTGAAAAAGAAAACAATGATTTCCTCACAAACCCATAACTTGAAGAAAAAAATGTAAAATTGAAAAGCCAAAGGTTAGAAAAACCTGCAACTAGAGAGTATCAACGGATTTGGAAGTAATATTAAAAGGCCAAAAGAAGAGAGAGATGCTATTAGTGACAAAATATATAGCAATAATAGCATGAGGATGAAGAAGACATTGAGAAAATATTACCACAGCAGGAAATGGAATATTAACTATTGAAAGAGATTCAGAATGACAAAGAAAAATGTAGTAATAATCAAGAGGAATTAAACAGATAATTGAGGATGTGGGTCGTAAGGGGTATGTAGAAATGAAGAGGTTAGCACAGGATAGGAAGGGATGGAGGATTGCATCAAACCAGTAGAGGAAAAAGTAAGTAATGAAGTTTGTGGCAATACACAAGAAGATATTGCAGCAAATGAAAAATTAATTGGAAACAAGTAAAATTTTGCTTAGCAATTAATATGGGTGTTTTAGAATTAAAAGAGTAGAAAATAAAGATGAATAAATTTGTAACAAAATTTTAGCTCAGAGAAGGAGACCAACAGATCTTTGAATGTCAAAAAAGATGCCAAAAAATAATGATAAAAAGGAATGTTGCATGTACTTGTTTAAAAGTAGACAATATCTTATATCTTTAAACGAGCAATTCTTGTGTATATACATTTCAGATCTCGGAAACGGCTATGACGATTTGGATGAAATTTGATATTTAGAAATATTAGCACTGCAAGTTTAATTGTAAAACATTTAAAAGGGAAGATAATTAAAAATTTATCATTGGTTTTGTCAGAGGTGATACTTTACAGAAACTTCTTTGAAAATAATATTACCGGTACCAGTTATGAAGTAATCATCGTTTACTTTTTGACCGTAAAAAGTGGTTGTTGGTTTGTCATTAAATAATACCACGCGAGGTATGAACATAGTTTTATCGGAGCGAATAAATTTAGCACTGATGATGTTCAATCATTAGCGTGACGTCAAAATCTGATGATGAATTCTTATAGAACTCGACGAAACACATCGAAAATAAACAATAAATGTTCTTGATATCTCGCTTGGTTTTCGAGATACAGCATGTCAAAAATCAGTTATAGGTATAGTCCCTTGTGCTTTTGGCGATGTTTCTTCTGGTGTAGGCCGTATTTCAACCTAACAACAACCATTAGGAACAAACTAAAACATTGAAAATACATGTTCAACGTACAGACATAATGTGATTTTTTTTTTCTGGTCCAGGCTGGATCTAATCCTAACCTCTTCACTTGAGATATCAGAAAAATAAATTCTTTATTTTTGATTTGTCTCGAAGAGTTTCATATGAATTCATCATCAAACTTGGCTATGGCGAAATTTATATTCTGGTCCAGGTCGCATTTCAACTAACCACATCAATTTTGAGATATGATATCTCGAGAACTAAGTGAGATATAAAAAAAAATATATATATATTTTTTTTTCTTTCAATTTTTCTTGTCGAGTTACATAAGAATCCATCATCAAGGGTTATCGTAGAATTCCCTGAATTAGCACAAATCTCGCACCATTACTTAATCCCTGAGCGGCATTAAGATTTCTATTTAACACAATAATAGTATTTTTTTCAGAAAGTAATTTATGAGGCGGTCCTACCGATTTGGATGAAATTTCATCTGTAGATAAAGTTTTGCTTTTTCAAGTTTTTAACATGACTTAAAAAAATAAAAAAGGAGCAATTTTTGTATTTGGTTTCTGGAAAACGGCTCTAACCTCATTACGTAAAAGGTTCAGGTAGCAGTAAGCCTACTGATGTTAGTTAAGCTTCTCTTGGTTAACTGGGCACCTCAAAATTCCTATGAAGCCTTCTTGCCTTTTACTTTAATCAAACTTTACTTGAAATCTTGGATATTGAACTGAAATCGAAAGATGCCGAGCAAAGATCGGTCACCCAGGTACTTTACTATGAACAGTTAGAAATATAGAGGGCTCATCATATATAGTGATTGCCAATGAGTATGAAGGCAAGGTTGTGTGAACTGTATCCCATTGAAAAGAAAGGGAAAAGTTAAATAAATATTTGCAAGGATTGCGTAGAGTAATATTTTCAATATTTATTGTTAAAAAACTACTTCTTACAAAACAAAGTAATTTAAGTATGTCAAGTAGTTTAATACTATATAATTTTTAAGATCCAGGTACCTTTTCCTTGCGGGTAACTAATTCCAGGTAACTAATTTACTGTTACAAATATACACAAGCATGGTAGAAAAAGACAATAAAAAATGTCAAACCATTATGAAATAATTAATATTTTTAATCAGACGTATTGGCAGCTGATCAATAATTAAAAAATGAAGTTACTTATGCCAGGAAATGCACCTCTGGGCAGGAGAAGCTTGTGGTTAGCTTAAATTTTCTTTCTGATACTATAGTGTAGGGTAATATGAAGCCAGAATTTTATTTAATATTGTATCTATGTATGCATTTGACGACACTACCGCAACAGGACTTGAATTTTTTTTTTTTTGTTAGTATTAAGAAGAGGTAAAACGTGTGTACAACTCCTACAAGGAACAAGAGAAATGGCTATCACAGGATGCAACATTTATTTTATTTTTACCAGTGTCTATCTACACATATCCATGGTAAACTTGAGGAGGGTTGTAATACAACAGAAATATTTCTGAAAAGACAATTATATATTTGTTCATTGAGCATGGACGAAAATCGATAATATCTACTCTTAGAGAAAAGAATAAGACAGTGAAGGTTGCTATGGAGGATAGATCAAGAGAGTGAGGCCAACAGTATAGAGGCATGGATCGGTTGCTAGAATAGGTCATTGCCTTGCATCTTCTGATATTACATAATTTCAATGTAGTTTCTAGAGGAGTAGAGGAAGTACAATAATAAACTCTTAAAACTGATCAAACAAAAGGACTGAATTCTTTAATAGTTTTAACTTGAACATATGACATATAAGAGAATTCTGTTACTTGGGAAGTAAAATTACAACCGATGGCCAAAGCAGGAATGATGTTAAAAGCAGAATAGCACTAGCAAAAAGAGCCTTCATGAAAAAAAGAAATCTTCAGTTTTCAAATATTGATCTAGGAATTAGAAAAAACTTTTTAAAACTCTTTGTGTGGAGCACAGCACTTTACGGTAGCGAAACATGGACTTTAGGAATACCGGAAATAAAGAAAATTGAAGCATTTGAAATGTGGTGCTAAAGAAGAATGCTGAAAATTAAGTGGACAGACAAAGTTAGAAATGAACGAGTTTTGGAAATGATAGGTGAGAAAAGAAGTTTGTGGAAGAAGCTTACAGAAAGAAGAGACAGGCTGGTAGGTCATATTTTGAAACATGCAGGGTTGGTTAATTTGTTAGTAGAGGGAACAGTCAAGGAAAGAACTGTAGAGGAAGACAGAAATTAGAATATATGAAGCAGATAATTCAGGACGTGGGCTGTAAGGGGTATGTAGAAATGAAGAGGTTAGCACAGGATAGGAAGGGATAGGGGATTGCAATCAAACCAGTGGAAAGACTGATGACAGCAAAAAAACTGACACGGTTATGCGACAGTAAGAAAACCTGGACGGAACTGAACTGAACTGAATGAGAACAGGCCATGGTAGATGCAACTAGATATACAAGTGGGGAATGTTAGAGAACCCTTCTTGTGACTGTGGTAACTATCAGCAAACCATTCACCACATCACCATGGAATGCGCTCTTAGGAGATTCAGTGGTATAATGCATCATATTCACGAAGCAACCACAGAATCAATTGAATTGACTGCAATCGTTGGAGATCAGTCTGTAGTAACATCCATGTTTAGTTCTATGTATTGTGATTCGATGCAGTTATTGTTTTGGTATTTATTCTGCCATTTGAAATAAATAAATCACAAGATCGCCACATGCACCACCATGCACCTAATATATAAACTTTCCTGCCTCCACTGCACTAGTTCTTACACAGGCCTCACCACCAACTAGCTTTCAATAAGAATGAATGGTCATAAGCAAACAGTCTATACCTCCAACCTCAACCATCCAGCGGCAGTTAATGCCAGTTACCAACATCTCTCACAATCTTGACAACTGTTTTACAGTAAGAGCTGTCAGTTTCCCAGCACTTACCAATGCTTCTGAACTCTGGGGAACATATCCCGGACACCTGGCATCCATCTGGACTCAATTTGTAATAAAATCTTACCTGTAAACCTATTACTTATTGTTTATTCATTCAGATTTTTTCAACAGTTTTCCCCTTATTTATGTTCCATTATTATTTAACTTTAAAAATTTGCACATTTTCACGTGTTCTACTTCAACTATTGTTTTTCCATAGTTAATTCTGTTTTATTCGACCCCTCCTCACTTCCTCTTCTCCCAAAATGCCCTTCGTGGCTCACCCCATCTTGTTGTACACCACATTGTTCACACACCTCTCTTGCCAACAAAATACTGCAAAATTATGTTATTCTCATATTTTGTGTGTTCATTGCTGCCCTCCTGTCTGAGGGGTTTATTTTCCTTAAGTATTATTATTTTTAGTACCTGAAGTGCTTTTCCTGCTTCATTAATATTCATCCTGGACCACTAATGTTATGCGGCATAACATAAGTTGTTAAGATTTATTTTTAATTTCCGCCATATCTCAGCTGTATGTAACTGTCAGTCATTCAAACATTGTAATCTGAATTCGAATCACGAAAAAGAAAGATGTAAGTACTTGTGAAGATTTTGAGTCAAGTTTGTATCGCAATGCAGGTCACTGACATGCGATACAGTAAATGTATTATTCTGCATGTGACTGAAGCTTTGATTTTCTAACATTAATATTTTTGCAGTTTGTGGTTAGGTTGAAAAACAACCTGCACAGAGAAGTCAATTGAAACTTTTTGCTACAGTGTAAGAAATAAGGAACTGCATTGAGCATAATTTTATAACAATTCAAGATGACAACAAACATTTTAATGCAACATAAGACACAAGAAATTACATTAAGTATTACTTTATAACAATGAAGCAAGTACAAATAAATGCCAAGACACTGTTAAAACTATTATTTTTGACAGGCTTTAATTTTTTTTTTTTCATCTCAACATACAGCTTACATTCCATGTCATCAATTATCTGCTTCATATATTATAATCTCTGCCTTCCTCTGCAGTTCTTACCTTCAGCTGTTCCCTCCACTAACAAGTTAACCATTCCTGCATATCTCAAAATATGACCATCCTGTCTTTTTTCAGTAAGATTCTTCCACAAACTTCTTTCCTCACCCATCTTTTCCAAAATTCATTCATTATGTACTTTATTTGTCTATTTAATTTTCAGCATTCTTCTAGAGCACCATGTTTCAAATGTGTCAATTTTCCTTCTTTATAGCATTCCTGAAGTCCATGCTTCGTTGCAAAAAAAGTGCTGTGCTTCACACATGGAGTTTTAAAAAGTTCTTTCCGAGTCCTAGATTAATATTTGAAACTTTTCTCTTTTTCATGAAGTCTCTTTTCACTAGTGCTATTCCTGCGTTGGCCATCAATTTTAATACCCAAGTAGCAAAATTTACCAACTGCTTCTATCACATCCGACCCAATTTTTATATTTAATCTACTATTGTTGACATCATTTCTGCTACGCTGCATCAGTTTTGTCTTGCTTTTGTTTATATTTCATCGAAAATCTTCCTTCAGTATTTTGTTCATGACATTCAGTAACTTCTCAATATTCTCAACCTGTTCTGCTAACAACACAATGACATCACAGCATACTGATTTTGTCTCCTTGAACAGTTATGCCATATTCAAAACTTTCTTCAATTTCCTTTATTACTAATTCTAAATACAAGTTTAATGTTAATGGTGATAGACTACAACCATGTCTCACATCCTTTTTAACCCATGAATGTCTCTCATGATTCTTTAAGAATTATAAAGTATTCTTCTATCTCAGTAATTTAGACAAAACTTCTTTAAAATTTTGGACATCTTGTCCCACCTAACATTTTCAAAAGCTTTTTCTAAATCAACAAATGCCATAAAAGTATTTTTGTTTTTCTTGATCCACCCTTCAAGTATTAATCTTAACCCCAGAATAGGTTTTCTTGTACCATGGTTTTTCCTAAACCCAAAATGATCTTCACCTACTATCCCTTCTACTGCACTTTCCATTCCTCAGTATATTATTTTGGTCAGTAATTTTTAAGCATCTGATGTTAGACTTATAATGTGATAATTCTCTCATGTGTCAGCTTGTGTTTTCTTTGAAAGTGTGAAGATGAAACTCTTATTAACATTAGTGGGAATCTCCCACGTTTCATAATTTTCTGATGTAAATTAGAATAATCTTTGAATTCCTTCTTCTACGAATTTCAGAAGTTCTGCAGGAATCTCATCAATTCCAACTGCCTGATTTGATTTCAAACCATTCAAAGCTCTATCAAATTCTGTCCTCAAAACAGGATCACCTAAGTCATCAATGTCGACATCAACTTCTTGTTCCAATACACTGTTGTTTAAATCATCTCCAGGATGAAGTTTCTCTATGTATTTCTTGCATTGGTTAGTTCTATCTTCTGAGCTTAAAACAGGGTTCCCATTGGCAATTTTAATGTTTATACCTATTTTCTTAATTTCTCTCCAAAATTCTGTTTGATCTTCCTATTTGCCACATCTTTTTCTACTTCATCACACTTCTCTTGCAGCCATTTTTCGTTTTGTTTTCTTGGATTTCCTGCATAATTGATTTCAAAATTATCTGGATTGCTCAATTCCTGCTTCATCCTGAGAATTTTTGTTCCTCCTGCTCTGATCCATCAACTCCAAAAATTTCTTCCGTGATCCAAGGTTTTCAGGCGACTTATTCCATTAACCTTAATGTTTCTATACAAGCCTTCACTAGTTTTTAATGCATTCCATTCATCCTCACTTGAGCTCCTTTAAGAGTTACTTTTTAGATCCACGTTTACCATTTCTGGAAACTTTTATCTTGTGATAGATTGATTCAATTTACCCATTTCCAGTTTGTACTGCTTGTATTGCTTCTTTAATCTCTTTAGTTTCAGCCTGCACTTCATAACTATCAGATTATGGTCAGAATAAATGTCTGCTCCTGAGTACGCTTTACAGACTAGAACTTGATTCCTGAATCTCTGTTTGACCATAATGTAATCTAGCCGATATATGCTTGTATCCCCTGGACATGTCCACGTATATATCCTTCTAGTGTGATTCTTAGGTAGTGTGTTCCAATCACCCATCATTATTAGATTTTCCT